>JAZDUA010001391.1:0-84161 GCA_038098605.1 Gryllus longicercus | reverse complement strand
CAGTTACTAGGAAGAAATTGACTCTAATGGCGATACTTTTGCGATTTTCTTAAAAACTAAGTTTCTAATCGAAAAATGAATATCACCAGTGAATTTCCCATAAAATTTCGAGCTTGGTCCGTGGTTTTCAAAAAAATCCGTGCCATGTCTTAAATCGGACAACTTCGTCGATCTTTACATGGCTCTATCTCCTAAACTATTAGAGCTAGAGCGCTGAAATTTGCACACGGAATAATAAATATTTTTCACAAACTATATAACATATATGGACTCTACAGACACGCGTGTATTTCTAAATTCTTGTAGTGTAAGAAAAAGTCAAGTTTTTTATTTCCGGATGAGAAATCTGGCCTCCAGGAACCTTAAAATAAAAGCATTGTTTTTTCGCATTTTGCAAGCTCTGACAATTATTAATTCAAACGGCTCTATCTCCTAAACTATTACAGCTACAGCGCTGAAATTTGCACACGTAATATTATATATATTGGCCTTTAATCTGAGTCTTAAACGAAGTTTCTCCGAAAATCAGAACGAGCATGAGATGGAAATATTCTACAGTTACTAGGAAGAAATTGACTCTAATGGCGATACTTTTGCGATTTTCTTAAAAACTAAGTTTCTAATCGAAAAATGAATATCACCAGTGAATTTCCCATAAAATTTCGAGCTTGGTCCGTGGTTTTCAAAAAAATCCGTGCCATGTCTTAAATCGGACAACTTCGTCGATCTTTAAATGGCTCTATCTCCTAAACTATTAGAGCTAGAGCGCTGAAATTTGCACACGGAATAATAAATATTTTTCACAAACTATATAACATATATGGATTCTACAGACACGCGTGTATTTCTAAATTCTTGTAGTGTAAGAAAAAGTCAAGTTTTTTATTTCCGGATGAGAAATCTGGCCTCCAGGAACCTTAAAATAAAAGCATTGTTTTTTCGCATTTTGCAAGCTCTGACAATTATTAATTCAAACGGCTCTATCTCCTAAACTATTACAGCTACAGCGCTGAAATTTGCACACGTAATATTATATATATTGGCCTTTAATCTGAGTCTTAAACGAAGTTTCTCCGAAAATCAGAACGAGCATGAGATGGAAATATTCTACAGTTACTAGGAAGAAATTGACTGTAATGGCGATACTTTTGCGATTTTCTTAAAAACTAAGTTTCTAATCGAAAAATGAATATCACCAGTGAATTTCCCATAAAATTTCGAGCTTGGTCCGTGGTTTTCAAAAAAATCCGTGCCATGTCTTAAATCGGACAACTTCGTCGATCTTTAAATGGCTCTATCTCCTAAACTATTAGAGCTAGAGCGCTGAAATTTGCACACGGAATAATATATATTTTTCACAAACTATATAACATATATGGACTCTACAGACACGCGTGTATTTCTAAATTCTTGTAGTGTAAGAAAAAGTCAAGTTTTTTATTTCCGGATGAGAAATCTGGCCTCCAGGAACCTTAAAATAAAAGCATTGTTTTTTCGCATTTTGCAAGCTCTGACAATTATTAATTCAAACGGCTCTATCTCCTAAACTATTACAGCTACAGCGCTGAAATTTGCACACGTAATATTATATATATTGGCCTTTAATCTGAGTCTTAAACGAAGTTTCTCCGAAAATCAGAACGAGCATGAGATGGAAATATTCTACAGTTACTAGGAAGAAATTGACTGTAATGGCGATACTTTTGCGATTTTCTTAAAAACTAAGTTTCTAATCGAAAAATGAATATCACCAGTGAATTTCCCATAAAATTTCGAGCTTGGTCCGTGGTTTTCAAAAAAATCCGTGCCATGTCTTAAATCGGACAACTTCGTCGATCTTTAAATGGCTCTATCTCCTAAACTATTAGAGCTAGAGCGCTGAAATTTGCACACGGAATAATAATATTTTTCACAAACTATATAACATATATGGATTCTACAGACACGCGTGTATTTCTAAATTCTTGTAGTGTAAGAAAAAGTCAAGTTTTTTATTTCCGGATGAGAAATCTGGCCTCCAGGAACCTTAAAATAAAAGCATTGTTTTTTCGCATTTTGCAAGCTCTGACAATTATTAATTCAAACGGCTCTATCTCCTAAACTATTACAGCTACAGCGCTGAAATTTGCACACGTAATATTATATAAATTGGCCTTTAATCTGAGTCTTGAACGAAGTTTCTCCGAAAATCAGAACGAGCATGAGATGGAAATATTCTACAGTTACTAGGAAGAAATTGACTCTAATGGCGATACTTTTGCGATTTTCTTAAAAACTAAGTTTCTAATCGAAAAATGAATATCACCCGTGAATTTCCCATAAAATTTCGAGCTTGGTCCGTGGTTTTCAAAAAAATCCGTGCCATGTCTTAAATCGGACAACTTCGTCGATCTTTAAATGGCTCTATCTCCTAAACTATTAGAGCTAGAGCGCTGAAATTTGCACACGGAATAATAAATATTTTTCACAAACTATATAACATATATGGATTCTACAGACACGCGTGTATTTCTAAATTCTTGTAGTGTAAGAAAAAGTCAAGTTTTTTATTTCCGGATGAGAAATCTGGCCTCCAGGAACCTTAAAATAAAAGCATTGTTTTTTCGCATTTTGCAAGCTCTGACAATTATTAATTCAAACGGCTCTATCTCCTAAACTATTACAGCTACAGCGCTGAAATTTGCACACGTAATATTATATATATTGGCCTTTAATCTGAGTCTTAAACGAAGTTTCTCCGAAAATCAGAACGAGCATGAGATGGAAATATTCTACAGTTACTAGGAAGAAATTGACTGTAATGGCGATACTTTTGCGATTTTCTTAAAAACTAAGTTTCTAATCGAAAAATGAATATCACCAGTGAATTTCCCATAAAATTTCGAGCTTGGTCCGTGGTTTTCAAAAAAATCCGTGCCATGTCTTAAATCGGACAACTTCGTCGATTTTTAAATGGCTCTATATCCTAAACTATTACAGCTACAGCGCTGAAATTTGCACACGTAATATTATATATATTGGCCTTTAAACTGAGTCTTAAACGAAGTTTCTCCGAAAATCAGGACGAGCATGAGATGGAAATATTCTACAGTTACTAGGAAGAAATTGACTCTAATGGCGATACTTTTGCGATTTTCTTAAAAACTAAGTTTCTAATCGAAAAATGAATATCACCAGTGAATTTCCCATAAAATTTCGAGCTTGGTCCGTGGTTTTCAAAAAAATCCGTGCCATGTCTTAAATCGGACAACTTCGTCGATCTTTAAATGGCTCTATCTCCTAAACTATTAGAGCTAGAGCGCTGAAATTTGCACACGGAATAATAAATATTTTTCACAAACTATATAACATATATGGATTCTACAGACACGCGTGTATTTCTAAATTCTTGTAGTGTAAGAAAAAGTCAAGTTTTTTATTTCCGGATGAGAAATCTGGCCTCCAGGAACCTTAAAATAAAAGCATTGTTTTTTCGCATTTTGCAAGCTCTGACAATTATTACTTCAAACGGCCCTATCTCCTAAACTATTACAGCTACAGCGCTGAAATTTGCACACGTAATATTACATATATTGGCCTTTAATCTGAGTCTTAAACGAAGTTTCTCCGAAAATCAGAACGAGCATGAGATGGAAATATTCTACAGTTACTAGGAAGAAATTGACTGTAATGGCGATACTTTTGCGATTTTCTTAAAAACTAAGTTTCTAATCGAAAAATGAATATCACCAGTGAATTTCCCATAAAATTTCGAGCTTGGTCCGTGGTTTTCAAAAAAATCCGTGCCATGTCTTAAATCGGACAACTTCGTCGATCTTTAAATGGCTCTATCTCCTAAACTATTAGGGCTAGAGCGCTGAAATTTGCACACGGAATAATAAATATTTTTCACAAACTATATAACATATATGGACTCTACAGACACGCGTGTATTTCTAAATTCTTGTAGTGTAAGAAAAAGTCAAGTTTTTTATTTCCGGATGAGAAATCTGGCCTCCAGGAACCTTAAAATAAAAGCATTGTTTTTTCGCATTTTGCAAGCTCTGACAATTATTAATTCAAACGGCTCTATCTCCTAAACTATTACAGCTACAGCGCTGAAATTTGCACACGTAATATTATATATATTGGCCTTTAATCTGAGTCTTAAACGAAGTTTCTCCGAAAATCAGAACGAGCATGAGATGGAAATATTCTACAGTTACTAGGAAGAAATTGACTGTAATGGCGATACTTTTGCGATTTTCTTAAAAACTAAGTTTCTAATCGAAAAATGAATATCACCAGTGAATTTCCCATAAAATTTCGAGCTTGGTCCGTGGTTTTCAAAAAAATCCGTGCCATGTCTTAAATCGGACAACTTCGTCGATCTTTAAATGGCTCTATCTCTTAAACTATTAGAGCTAGAGCGCTGAAATTTGCACACGGAATAATATATATTTTTCACAAACTATATAACATTTATGGATTCTACAGACACGCGTGTATTTCTAAATTCTTGTAGTGTAAGAAAAAGTCAAGTTTTTTATTTCCGGATGAGAAATCTGGCCTCCAGGAACCTTAAAATAAAAGCATTGTTTTTTCCGCATTTTGCAAGCTCTGACAATTATTAATTCAAACGGCTCTATCTCCTAAACTATTACAGCTACAGCGCTGAAATTTGCACACGTAATATTATATATATTGGCCTTTAATCTGAGTCTTAAACGAAGTTTCTCCGAAAATCAGAACGAGCATGAGATGGAAATATTCTACAGTTACTAGGAAGAAATTGACTGTAATGGCGATACTTTTGCGATTTTCTTAAAAAATTAATTTTCTAAATCGAAAAATGAATATCACCAGTGAATTTCCCATAAAATTTCGAGCTTGGTCCGTGGTTTTCAAAAAAATCCCTGCCATGTCTTAAATCGGACAACTTCGTCGATCTTTAAATGGCTCTATCTCCTAAACTATTAGAGCTAGAGCGCTGAAATTTGCACACGGAATAATAAATATTTTTCACAAACTATATAACATATATGGACTCTACAGACACGCGTGTATTTCTAAATTCTTGTAGTGTAAGAAAAAGTCAAGTTTTTTATTTCCGGATGAGAAATCTGGCCTCCAGGAACCTTAAAATAAAAGCATTGTTTTTTCGCATTTTGCAAGCTCTGACAATTATTAATTCAAACGGCTCTATCTCCTAAACTATTACAGCTACAGCGCTGAAATTTGCACACGTAATATTATATATATTGGCCTTTAATCTGAGTCTTAAACGAAGTTTCTCCGAAAATCAGAACGAGCATGAGATGGAAATATTCTACAGTTACTAGGAAGAAATTGACTGTAATGGCGATACTTTTGCGATTTTCTTAAAAACTAAGTTTCTAATCGAAAAAATGAATATCACCAGTGAATTTCCCATAAAATTTCGAGCTTGGTCCGTGGTTTTCAAAAAAATCCGTGCCATGTCTTAAATCGGACAACTTCGTCGATCTTTAAATGGCTCTATCTCCTAAACTATTAGAGCTAGAGCGCTGAAATTTGCACACGGAATAATAAATATTTTTCACAAACTATATAACATATATGGACTCTACAGACACGCGTGTATTTCTAATTCTTGTAGTGTAAGAAAAAGTCAAGTTTTTTATTTCCGGATGAGAAATCTGGCCTCCAGGAACCTTAAAATAAAAGCATTGTTTTTTCGCATTTTGCAAGCTCTGACAATTATTAATTCAAACGGCTCTATCTCGTAAACTATTACAGCTACAGCGCTGAAATTTGCACACGTAATATTATATAAATTGGCCTTTAATCTGAGTCTTGAACGAAGTTTCTCCGAAAATCAGAACGAGCATGAGATGGAAATATTCTACAGTTACTAGGAAGAAATTGACTCTAATGGCGATACTTTGCGATTTTCTTAAAAACTAAGTTTCTAATCGAAAAATGAATATCACCCGTGAATTTCCCATAAAATTTCGAGCTTGGTCCGTGGTTTTCAAAAAAATCCGTGCCATGTCTTAAATCGGACAACTTCGTCGATCTTTAAATGGCTCTATCTCCTAAACTATTAGAGCTAGAGCGCTGAAATTTGCACACGGAATAATAAATATTTTTCACAAACTATATAACATATATGGATTCTACAGACACGCGTGTATTTCTAAATTCTTGTAGTGTAAGAAAAAGTCAAGTTTTTTATTTCCGGATGAGAAATCTGGCCTCCAGGAACCTTAAAATAAAAGCATTGTTTTTTCGCATTTTGCAAGCTCTGACAATTATTAATTCAAACGGCTCTATCTCCTAAACTATTACAGCTACAGCGCTGAAATTTGCACACGTAATATTATATATATTGGCCTTTAATCTGAGTCTTAAACGAAGTTTCTCCGAAAATCAGAACGAGCATGAGATGGAAATATTCTACAGTTACTAGGAAGAAATTGACTGTAATGGCGATACTTTTGCGATTTTCTTAAAAACTAAGTTTCTAATCGAAAAATGAATATCACCAGTGAATTTCCCATAAAATTTCGAGCTTGGTCCGTGGTTTTCAAAAAAATCCGTGCCATGTCTTAAAGTCGGACAACTTCGTCGATTTTTAAATGGCTCTATATCCTAAACTATTACAGCTACAGCGCTGAAATTTGCACACGTAATATTATATATATTGGCCTTTAAACTGAGTCTTAAACGAAGTTTCTCCGAAAATCAGGACGAGCATGAGATGGAAATATTCTACAGTTACTAGGAAGAAATTGACTCTAATGGCGATACTTTTGCGATTTTCTTAAAAACTAAGTTTCTAATCGAAAAATGAATATCACCCGTGAATTTCCCATAAAATTTCGAGCTTGGTCCGTGGTTTTCAAAAAAATCCGTGCCATGTCTTAAATCGGACAACTTCGTCGATCTTTAAATGGCTCTATCTCCTAAACTATTAGAGCTAGAGCGCTGAAATTTGCACACGGAATAATAAATATTTTTCACAAACTATATAACATATATGGATTCTACAGACACGCGTGTATTTCTAAATTCTTGTAGTGTAAGAAAAAGTCAAGTTTTTTATTTCCGGATGAGAAATCTGGCCTCCAGGAACCTTAAAATAAAAGCATTGTTTTTTCGCATTTTGCAAGCTCTGACAATTATTAATTCAAACGGCTCTATCTCCTAAACTATTACAGCTACAGCGCTGAAATTTGCACACGCAATATTATATATATTAGCCTTTAATCTGAGTCTTAAACGAAGTTTCTCCGAAAATCAGAACGAGCATGAGATGGAAATATTCTACAGTTACTAGGAAGAAATTGACTGTAATGGCGATACTTTTGCGATTTTCTTAAAAACTAAGTTTCTAATCGAAAAATGAATATCACCAGTGAATTTCCCATAAAATTTCGAGCTTGGTCCGTGGTTTTCAAAAAAATCCGTGCCATGTCTTAAATCGGACAACTTCGTCGATCTTTAAATGGCTCTATCTCCTAAACTATTAGAGCTAGAGCGCTGAAATTTGCACACGGAATAATAAATATTTTTCACAAACTATATAACATATATGGATTCTACAGACACGCGTGTATTTCTAAATTCTTGTAGTGTAAGAAAAAGTCAAGTTTTTTATTTCCGGATGAGAAATCTGGCCTCCAGGAACCTTAAAATAAAGCATTGTTTTTTCGCATTTTGCAAGCTCTGACAATTATTATTTCAAACGGCCCTATCTCCTAAACTATTACAGCTACAGCGCTGAAATTTGCACACGTAATATTACATATATTGGCCTTTAATCTGAGTCTTAAACGAAGTTTTCTCCGAAAA
This sequence comes from Gryllus longicercus, assembly GCA_038098605.1. NCBI lineage: Eukaryota > Metazoa > Arthropoda > Insecta > Orthoptera > Gryllidae > Gryllus > Gryllus longicercus. The sequence goes on along the minus strand of JAZDUA010001391.1, from coordinate 76,346 downwards.
TCAGAACGAGCATGAGATGGAAATATTCTACAGTTACTAGGAAGAAATTGACTGTAATGGCGATACTTTTGCGATTTTCTTAAAAACTAAGTTTCTAATCGAAAAATGAATATCACCAGTGGAATTTCCCATATAATTTCGAGCTTGGTCCGTGGTTTTCAAAAAAATCCCTGCCATGTCTTAAATCGGACAACTTCGTCGATCTTTAATGGCTCTATCTCCTAAACTATTAGGGCTAGAGCGCTGAAATTTGCACACGGATAATAAATATTTTTCACAAACTATATAACATATATGGACTCTACAGACACGCGTGTATTTCTAAATTCTTGTAGTGTAAGAAAAAGTCAAGTTTTTTATTTCCGGATGAGAAATCTGGCCTCCAGGAACCTTAAAATAAAAGCATTGTTTTTTCGCATTTTGCAAGCTCTGACAATTATTAATTCAAACGGCTCTATCTCCTAAACTATTACAGCTACAGCGCTGAAATTTGCACACGTAATATTATATATATTGGCCTTTAATCTGAGTCTTAAACGAAGTTTCTCCGAAAATTCAGAACGAGCATGAGATGGAAATATTCTACAGTACTAGGAAGAAATTGACTGTAATGGCGATACTTTTTGCGATTTTCTTAAAAATTAATTTTCTAATCGAAAAATGAATATCACCAGTGAGATTTTCCCATAAAATTTCGAGCTTGGTCCGTGGTTTTCAAAAAAATCCCTGCCATGTCTTAAATCGGACAACTTCGTCGATCTTTAAATGGCTCTATCTCCTAAACTATTAGAGCTAGAGCGCTGAAATTTGCACACGGAATAATAAATATTTTTCACAAACTATATAACATATATGGACTCTACAGACACGCGTGTATTTCTAAATTCTTGTAGTGTAAGAAAAAGTCAAGTTTTTTATTTCCGGATGAGAAATCTGGCCTCCAGGAACCTTAAAATAAAAGCATTGGTTTTTTCGCATTTTGCAAGCTCTGACAATTATTAATTCAAACGGCTCTATCTCCTAAACTATTACAGCTACAGCGCTGAAATTTGCACACGTAATATTATATATATTGGCCTTTAATCTGAGTCTTAAACGAAGTTTCTCCGAAAATCAGAACGAGCATGAGATGGAAATTATTCTACAGTTACTAGGAAGAAATTGACTGTAATGGCGATACTTTTGCGATTTCTTAAAACTAAGTTTCTAATCGAAAAATGAATATCACCAGTGAATTTCCCATAAAATTTCGAGCTTGGTCCGTGGTTTTCAAAAAAATCCGTGCCATGTCTTAAATCGGACAACTTCGTCGATCTTTAAATGGCTCTATCTCCTAAACTATTAGAGCTAGAGCGCTGAAATTTGCACACGGAATAATAAATATTTTTTACAAACTATATAACATATATGGACTCTACAGGACACGCGTGTATTTCTAAATTCTTGTAGTGTAAGAAAAAGTCAAGTTTTTTATTTCCGGATGAGAAATCTGGCCTCCAGGAACCTTAAAATAAAAGCATTGTTTTTTCGCATTTTGCAAGCTCTGACAATTATTAATTCAAACGGCTCTATCTCCTAAACTATTACAGCTACAGCGCTGAAATTTGCACACGTAATATTATATATATTGGCCTTTAATCTGAGTCTTAACGAAGTTTCTCCGAAAATCAGAACGAGCATGAGATGGAAATATTCTACAGTTACTAGGAAGAAATTGACTGTAATGGCGATACTTTTGCGATTTTCTTAAAAACTAAGTTTCTAATCGAAAAATGAATATCACCAGTGAATTTCCCATAAAATTTCGAGCTTGGTCCGTGGTTTTCAAAAAAATCCGTGCCATGTCGTTAAATCGGACAACTTCGTCGATCTTAAATGGCTCTATCTCCTAAACTATTAGAGCTAGAGCGCTGAAATTTGCACACGGAATAATATATATTTTTCACAAACTATATAACATATATGGATTCTACAGACACGCGTGTATTTCTAAATTCTTGTAGTGTAAGAAAAAGTCAAGTTTTTTATTTCCGGATGAGAAATCTGGCCTCCAGGAACCTTAAAATAAAAGCATTGTTTTTTCGCATTTTGCAAGCTCTGACAATTATTAATTCAAACGGCTCTATCTCCTAAACTATTACAGCTACAGCGCTGAAATTTGCACACGTAATATTATATATATTGGCCTTTAATCTGAGTCTTAAACGAAGTTTCTCCGAAAATCAGAACGAGCATGAGATGGAAATATTCTACAGTTACTAGGAAGAAATTGACTGTAATGGCGATACTTTTGCGATTTTTTTAAAAAATTAATTTTCTAATCGAAAAATGAATATCACCAGTGAATTTCCATAAAATTTCGAGCTTGGTCCGTGGTTTTCAAAAAAATCCCTGCCATGTCTTAAATCGGACAACTTCGTCGATCTTAAATGGCTCTATCTCCTAAACTATTAGAGCTAGAGCGCTGAAATTTGCACACGGAATAATAAATATTTTTTCACAAACTATATAACATATATGGACTCTACAGACACGCGTGTATTTCTAAATTCTTGTAGTGTAAGAAAAAGTCAAGTTTTTTATTTCCGGATGAGAAATCTGGCCTCCAGGAACCTTAAAATAAAAGCATTGTTTTTTCGCATTTTGCAAGCTCTGACAATTATTAATTCAAACGGCTCTATCTCCTAAACTATTACAGCTACAGCGCTGAAATTTGCACACGTAATATTATATATATTAGCCTTTAATCTGAGTCTTAAACGAAGTTTCTCCGAAAATCAGAACGAGCATGAGATGGAAATATTCTACAGTTACTAGGAAGAAATTGACTGTAATGGCGATACTTTTGCGATTTTCTTAAAAACTAAGTTTCTAATCGAAAAATGAATATCACCAGTGAATTTCCCATAAAATTTCGAGCTTGGTCCGTGGTTTTCAAAAAAATCCGTGCCATGTCTTAAATCGGACAACTTCGTCGATCTTTAAATGGCTCTATCTCCTAAAACTATAGAGCTAGAGCGCTGAAATTTGCACACGGAATAATAAATATTTTTCACAAAATATATAACATATATGGACTCTACAGACACGCGTGTATTTCTAAATTCTTGTAGTGTAAGAAAAAGTCAAGTTTTTTATTTCCGGATGAGAAATCTGGCCTCCAGGAACCTTAAAATAAAAGCATTGTTTTTTCGCATTTTGCAAGCTCTGACAATTATTAATTCAACGGCTCTATCTCCTAAACTATTACAGCTACAGCGCTGAAATTTGCACACGTAATATTATATATATTGGCCTTTAATCTGAGTCTTAAACGAAGTTTCTCCGAAAATCAGAACGAGCATGAGATGGAAATATTCTACAGTTACTAGGAAGAAATTGACTGTAATGGCGATACTTTGCGATTTTCTTAAAACCTAAGTTTCTAATCGAAAAATGAATATCACCAGTGAATTTCCCATAAAATTTCGAGCTTGGTCCGTGGTTTTCAAAAAAATCCGTGCCATGTCTTAAATCGGACAACTTCGTCGATCTTTAAATGGCTCTATCTCCTAAACTATTAGAGCTAGAGCGCTGAAATTTGCACACGGAATAATAAATATTTTTCACAAACTATATAACATATATGGACTCTACAGACACGCGTGTATTTCTAAATTCTTGTAGTGTAAGAAAAAGTCAAGTTTTTTATTTCCGGATGAGAAATTTGGCCTCCAGGAACCTTAAAATAAAAGCATTGTTTTTTCGCATTTTGCAAGCTCTGACAATTATTATTCAAACGGCTCTATCTCCTAAACTATTACAGCTACAGCGCTGAAATTTGCACACGTAATATTATATATATTGGCCTTTAATCTGAGTCTTAAACGAAGTTTCTCCGAAAATCAGAACGAGCATGAGATGGAAATATTCTACAGTTACTAGGAAGAAATTGACTGTAATGGCGATACTTTTGCGATTTTCTTAAAAACTAAGTTTCTAATCGAAAAAATGAATATCACCAGTGAATTTCCCATAAAATTTCGAGCTTGGTCCGTGGTTTTCAAAAAAATCCGTGCCATGACGTTAAATCGGACAACTTCGTCGATCTTTAAATGGCTCTATCTCCTAAACTATTAGAGCTAGAGCGCTGAAATTTGCACACGGAATAATATATATTTTTCACAAACTATAAACATATATGGATTCTACAGACACGCGTGTATTTCTAAATTCTTGTAGTGTAAGAAAAAGTCAAGTTTTTTATTTCCGGATGAGAAATCTGGCCTCCAGGAACCTTAAAATAAAAGCATTGTTTTTTTCGCATTTTGCAAGCTCTGACAATTATTAATTCAAACGGCTCTATCTCCTAAACTATTACAGCTACAGCGCTGAAATTTGCACACGTAATATTATATATATTGGCCTTTAATCTGAGTCTTAAACGAAGTTTCTCCGAAAATCAGAACGAGCATGAGATGGAAATATTCTACAGTTACTAGGAAGAAATTGACTGTAATGGCGATACTTTTGCGATTTTCTTAAAAAATTAATTTTCTAATCGAAAAATTGAATATCACCAGTGAATTTCCCATAAAATTTCGAGCTTGGTCCGTGTTTTCAAAAAAATCCCTGCCATGTCTTAAATCGGACAACTTCGTCGATCTTTAAATGGCTCTATCTCCTAAACTATTAGAGCTAGAGCGCTGAAATTTGCACACGGAATAATAAATATTTTTCACAAACTATATAACATATATGGACTCTACAGACACGCGTGTATTTCTAAATTCTTGTAGTGTAAGAAAAAGTCAAGTTTTTTATTTCCGGATGAGAAATCTGGCCTCCAGGAACCTTAAAATAAAAGCATTGTTTTTTCGCATTTTGCAAGCTCTGACAATTATTAATTCAAACGGCTCTATCTCCTAAACTATTACAGCTACAGCGCTGAAATTTGCACAAGTAATATTATATATATTAGCCTTTAATCTGAGTCTTAAACGAAGTTTCTCCGAAAATCAGAACGAGCATGAGATGGAAATATTCTAGCAGTTACTAGGAAGAAATTGACTGTAATGGCGATACTTTTGCGATTTTCTTAAAAACTAAGTTTCTAATCGAAAAATGAATATCACCAGTGAATTTCCCATAAAATTTCGAGCTTGGTCCGTGGTTTTCAAAAAAATCCGTGCCATGTCTTAAATCGGACAACTTCGTCGATCTTTAAATGGCTCTATCTCCTAAACTATTAGAGCTAGAGCGCTGAAATTTGCACACGGAATAATAAATATTTTTCACAAACTATATAACATATATGGATTGTACAGACACGCGTGTATTTCTAAATTCTTGTAGTGTAGAAAAAGTCAAGTTTTTTATTTCCGGATGAGAAATCTGGCCTCCAGGAACCTTAAAATAAAAGCATTGTTTTTCGCATTTTGCAAGCTCTGACAATTATTATTTCAAACGGCCTATCTCCTAAACTATTACAGCTACAGCGCTGAAATTTGCACACGTAATATTACATATATTGGCCTTTAATCTGAGTCTTAAACGAAGTTTCTCTCCGAAAATCAGAACGAGAATGAGATGGAAATATTCTACAGTTACTAGGAAGAAATTGACTGTAATGGCGATACTTTTGCGATTTTCTTAAAAACTAAGTTTCTAATCGAAAAATGAATATCACCAGTGAATTTCCCATAAAATTTCGAGCTTGGTCCGTGGTTTTCAAAAAAATCCCTGCCATGTCTTAAATCGGACAAATTCGTCGATCTTTAAATGGCTCTATCTCCTAAACTATTAGGGCTAGAGCGCTGAAATTTGCACACGGAATAATAAATATTTTTCACAAACTATATAACATATATGGACTCTACAGACACGCGTGTATTTCTAAATTCTTGTAGTGTAAGAAAAAGTCAAGTTTTTTATTTCCGGATGAGAAATCTGGCCTCCAGGAACCTTAAAATAAAAGCATTGTTTTTTCGCATTTTGCAAGCTCTGACAATTATTAATTCAAACGGCTCTATCTCCTAAACTATTACAGCTACAGCGCTGAAATTTGCACACGTAATATTATATATATTGGCCTTTAATCTGAGTCTTAAACGAAGTTTCTCCCGAAAATCAGAACGAGCATGAGATGGAAATATTCTACAGTTACTAGGAAGAAATTGACTGTAATGGCGATACTTTTGCGATTTTCTTAAAAAATTAATTTTCTAATCGAAAAATGAATATCACCAGTGAATTTCCCATAAAATTTCGAGCTTGGTCCGTGGTTTTCAAAAAAATCCCTGCCATGTCTTAAATCGGACAACTTCGTCGATCTTTAAATGGCTCTATCTCCTAAACTATTAGAGCTAGAGCGCTGAAATTTGCACACGGAATAATAAATATTTTTCACAAACTATATAACATATATGGACTCTACAGACACGCGTGTATTTCTAAATTCTTGTAGTGTAAGAAAAAGTCAAGTTTTTTATTTCCGGATGTGAAATCTGGCCTCCAGGAACCTTAAAATAAAAGCATTGTTTTTTCGCATTTTGCAAGCTCTGACAATTATTAATTCAAACGGCTCTATCTCCAAAACTATTACAGCTACAGCGCTGAAAATTTGCACACGTAATATTATATATATTAGCCTTTAATCTGAGTCTTAAACGAAGTTTCTCCGAAAATCAGAATGAGCATGAGATGGAAATATTCTACAGTTACTAGGAAGAAATTGACTGTAATGGCGATACTTTTGCGATTTCTTAAAAACTAAGTTTCTAATCGAAAAATGAATATCACCAGTGAATTTCCCATAAAATTTCGAGCTTGGTCCGTGGTTTTCAAAAAATCCGTGCCATGTCTTAAATCGGACAACTTCGTCGATCTTTAAATGGCTCTATCTCCTAAACTATTAGAGCTAGAGCGCTGAAATTTGCACACGGAATAATAAATATTTTTCACAAACTATATAACATATATGGATTCTACAGACACGCGTGTATTTCTAAATTCTTGTAGTGTAAGAAAAAGTCAAGTTTTTTATTTCCGGATGAGAAATCTGGCCTCCAGGAACCTTAAAATAAAAGCATTGTTTTTTCGCATTTTGCAAGCTCTGACAATTATTATTTCAAACGGCCCTATCTCCTAAACTATTACAGCTACAGCGCTGAAATTTGCACACGTAATATTACATATATTGGCCTTTAATCTGAGTCTTAAACGAAGTTTCTCCGAAAATCAGAACGAGCATGAGATGGAAATATTCTACAGTTACTAGGAAGAAATTGACTGTAATGGCGATACTTTTGCGATTTTCTTAAAAACTAAGTTTCTAATCGAAAAATGAATATCACCAGTGAATTTTCCATAAAATTTCGAGCTTGGTCGTGGTTTTCAAAAAAATCCGTGCCATGTCTTAAATCGGACAACTTCGTCGATCTTTAAATGGCTCTATCTCCTAAACTATTAGGGCTAGAGCGCTGAAATTTGCACACGGAATAATAAATATTTTTCACAAACTATATAACATATATGGACTCTACAGACACGCGTGTATTTCTAAATTCTTGTAGTGTAAGAAAAGTCAAGTTTTTATTTCCGGATGAGAAATCTGGCCTCCAGGAACCTTAAAATAAAAGCATTGTTTTTTTTCGCATTTTGCAAGCTCTGACAATTATTAATTCAAACGGCTCTATCTCCTAAACTATTACAGCTACAGCGCTGAAATTTGCACACGTAATATTATATATATTGGCCTTTAATCTGAGTCTTAAACGAAGTTTCTCCGAAAATCAGAACGAGCATGAGATGGAAATATTCTACAGTTACTAGGAAGAAATTGACTGTAATGGCGATACTTTTGCGATTTTCTTAAAAAATTAATTTTCTAATCGAAAAATGAATATCACCAGTGAATTTCCCATAAAATTTCGAGCTTGGTCCGTGGTTTTCAAAAAAATCCCTGCCATGTCTTAAATCGGACAACTTCGTCGATCTTTAAATGGCTCTATCTCCTAAACTATTAGAGCCAGAGCGCTGAAATTTGCACACGGAATAATAAATATTTTTCACAAACTATATAACATATATGGACTCTACAGACACGCGTGTATTTCTAAATTCTTGTAGTGTAAGAAAAAGTCAAGTTTTTTATTTCCGGATGAGAAATCTGGCCTCCAGGAACCTTAAAATAAAAGCATTGTTTTTTCGCATTTTGCAAGCTCTGACAATTATTAATTCAAACGGCTCTATCTCCTAAACTATTACATCTACTGCGCTGAATTTGCACACGTAATATTATATATATTGGCCTTTAATCTGAGTCTTAAACGAAGTTTCTCCGAAAATCAGAACGAGCATGAGATGGAAATATTCTACAGTTACTAGGAAGAAATTGACTGTAATGGCGATACTTTTGCGATTTTCTTAAAAAATTAATTTTCTAATCGAAAAATGAATATCACCAGTGAATTTCCCATAAAATTTCGAGCTTGGTCCGTGGTTTTCAAAAAAAATCCCTGCCATGTCTTAAATCGGACAACTTCGTCGATCTTTAAATGGCTCTATCTCCTAAACTATTAGAGCTAGAGCGCTGAAATTTGCACACGGAATAATAAATATTTTTCACAAACTATATAACATATATGGACTCTACAGACACGCGTGTATTTCTAAATTCTTGTAGTGTAAGAAAAGAGTCAAGTTTTTTATTTCCGGATGAGAAATCTGGCCTCCAGGAACCTTAAAATAAAAGCATTGTTTTTTCGCATTTTGCAAGCTCTGACAATTATTAATTCAAACGGCTCTATCTCCTAAACTATTACAGCTACAGCGCTGAAATTTGCACACGTAATATTATATATATTAGCCTTTAATCTGAGTCTTAAACGAAGTTTCTCCGAATATCAGAATGAGCATGAGATGGAAATATTCTACAGTTACTAGGAAGAAATTGACTGTAATGGCGATACTTTTGCGATTTTCTTAAAAACTAAGTTTCTAATCGAAAAATGAATATCACCAGTGAATTTCCCATAAAATTTCGAGCTTGGTCCGTGGTTTTCAAAAAAAATCCGTGCCATGTCTTAAATCGGACCAACTTCGTCGATCTTTAAATGGCTCTATCTCCTAAACTATTAGAGCTAGAGCGCTGAAATTTGCACACGGAATAATAAATATTTTTCACAAACTATATAACATATATGGATTCTACAGACACGCGTGTATTTCTAAATTCTTGTAGTGTAAGAAAAAGTCAAGTTTTTTATTTCCGGATGAGAAATCTGGCCTCCAGGAACCTTAAAATAAAAGCATTGTTTTTTCGCATTTTGCAAGCTCTGACAATTATTATTTCAAACGGCCCTATCTCCTAAACTATTACAGCTACAGCGCTGAAATTTGCACACGTAATATTACATATATTGGCCTTTTAATCTGAGTCTTAAACGAAGTTTCTCCGAAAATCAGAACGAGCATGAGATGGAAATATTCTACAGTTACTAGGAAGAAATTGACTGTAATGGCGATACTTTTGCGATTTTCTTAAAAACTAAGTTTCTAATCGAAAAATGAATATCACCAGTGAATTTTCCATAAAATTTCGAGCTTGGTCCGTGGTTTTCAAAAAAATCCGTGCCATGTCTTAAATCGGACAACTTCGTCGATCTTTAAATGGCTCTATCTCCTAAACTATTAGGGCTAGAGCGCTGAAATTTGCACACGGAATAATAAATATTTTTCACAAACTATATAACATATATGGACTCTACAGACACGCGTGTATTTCTAAATTCTTGTAGTGTAAGAAAAAGTCAAGTTTTTTATTTCGGATGAGAAATCTGGCCTCCAGGAACCTTAAAATAAAAGCATTGTTTTTTCGCATTTTGCAAGCTCTGACAATTATTAATTCAAACGGCTCTATCTCCTAAACTATTACAGCTACAGCGCTGAAATTTGCACACGTAATATTATATATATTGGCCTTTAATCTGAGTCTTAAACGAAGTTTCTCCGAAAATCAGAACGAGCATGAGATGGAAATATTCTACAGTTACTAGAAGAAATTGACTGTAATGGCGATACTTTTGCGATTTTCTTAAAAAATTAATTTTCTAATCGAAAAATGAATATCACCAGTGAATTTCCCATAAAATTTCGAGCTTGGTCCGTGGTTTTCAAAAAAATCCCTGCCATGTCTTAAATCGGACAACTTCGTCGATCTTTAAATGGCTCTATCTCCTAAACTATTAGAGCCAGAGCGCTGAAATTTGCACACGGAATAATAAATATTTTCACAAACTATATAACATATATGGACTCTACAGACACGCGTGTATTTCTAAATTCTTGTAGTGTAAGAAAAAGTCAAGTTTTTTATTTCCGGATGAGAAATCTGGCCTCCAGGAACCTTAAAATAAAAGCATTGTTTTTTCGCATTTTGCAAGCTCTGACAATTATTAATTCAAACGGCTCTATCTCCTAAACTATTACATCTACTGCGCTGAAATTTGCACACGTAATATTATATATATTGGCCTTTAATCTGAGTCTTAAACGAAGTTTCTCCGAAAATCAGAACGAGCATGAGATGGAAATATTCTACAGTTACTAGGAAGAAATTGACTGTAATGGCGATACTTTTGCGATTTTCTTAAAAACTAAGTTTCTAATCGAAAAATGAATATCACCAGTGAATTTCCCATAAAATTTCGAGCTTGGTCCGTGGTTTTCAAAAAAATCCGTGCCATGTCTTAAATCGGACAACTTCGTCGATCTTTAAATGGCTCTATCTCCTAAACTATTAGAGCTAGAGCGCTGAAATTTGCACACGGAATAATAAATATTTTTCACAAACTATATAACATATATGGACTCTACAGACACGCGTGTATTTCTAAACTCTTGTAGTGTAAGAAAAAGTCAAGTTTTTTATTTCCGGATGAGAAAATCTGGCCTCCAGGAACCTTAAAATAAAAGCATTGTTTTTTTCGCATTTTGCAAGCTCTGACAATTATTAATTCAAACGGCTCTATCTCTAAACTATTACAGCTACAGCGCTGAAATTTGCACACGTAATATTACATATATTGGCCTTTAATCTGAGTCTTAAACGAAGTTTCTCCGAAATCAGAACGAGCATGAGATGGAAATATTCGACAGTTACTAGGAAGAAATTGACTGTAATGGCGATACTTTTGCGATTTTCTTAAAAACTAAGTTTCTAATCGAAAAATGAATATCACCAGTGAATTTCCCATAAAATTTCGAGCTTGGTCCGTGGTTTTCAAAAAAATCCGTGCCATGTCTTAATCGGACAACTTCGTCGATCTTTAAATGGCTCTATCTCCTAAACTATTAGAGCTAGAGCGCTGAAATTTGCACACGGAATAATAAATATTTTTCACAAACTATATAACATATATGGACTCTACAGACACGCGTGTATTTCTAAACTCTTGTAGTGTAAGAAAAAGTCAAGTTTTTTATTTCCGGATGAGAAATCTGGCCTCCAGGAACCTTAAAATAAAAGCATTGTTTTTTCGCATTTTGCAAGCTCTGACAATTATTAATTCAAACGGCTCTATCTCCTAAACTATTACAGCTACAGCGCTGAAATTTGCACACGTAATATTACATATATTGGCCTTTAATCTGAGTCTTAAACGAAGTTTCTCCGAAAATCAGAACGAGCATGAGATGGAAATATTCGACAGTTACTAGGAAGAAATTGACTGTAATGGCGATACTTTTGCGATTTCTTAAAAACTAAGTTTCTAATCGAAAAATGAATATCACCAGTGAATTTCCCATAAAATTTCGAGCTTGGTCCGTGGTTTTCAAAAAAATCCGTGCCATGTCTTAAATCGGACAACTTCGTCGATCTTTAAATGGCTCTATCTCCTAAACTATTAGAGCTAGAGCGCTGAAATTTGCACACGGAATAATAAATATTTTCACAAACTATAAAACATATATGGACTCTACAGACACGCGTGTATTTCTAAATTCTTGTAGTGTAAGAAAAAGTCAAGTTTTTTATTTCCGGATGAGAAATCTGGCCTCCAGGAACCTTAAAATAAAAGCATTGTTTTTTTCGCATTTTGCAAGCTCTGACAATTATTAATTCAAACGGCTCTATCTCCTAAACTATTACAGCTACAGCGCTGAAATTTGCACACGTAATATTACATATATTGGCCTTTAATCTGAGTCTGAAACGAAGTTTCTCCGAAAATCAGAACGAGCATGAGATGGAAATATTCTACAGTTACTAGGAAGAAATTGACTGTAATGGCGATACTTTTGCGATTTTCTTAAAAACAAAGTTTCTAATCGAAAAATGAATATCACCAGTGAATTTCCCATAAAATTTCGAGCTTGGTCGTGGTTTTCAAAAAATCCGTGCCCATGTCTTAAATCGGACAACTTCGTCGATCTTTAAATGGCTCTAATCTCCTAAACTATTAGAGCTAGAGCGCTGAAATTTGCACACGGAATAATAAATATTTTTCACAAACTATATAACATATATGGACTCTACAGACACGCGTGTATTTCTAAATTCTTGTAGTGTAAGAAAAAGTCAAGTTTTTTATTTCCGGATGAGAAATCTGGCCTCCAGGAACCTTAAAATAAAAGCATTGTTTTTTCGCATTTTGCAAGCTCTAACAATTATTAATTCAAACGGCTCTATCTCCTAAACTATTACAGCTACAGCGCTGAAATTTGCACACGTAATATTATATATATTGGCCTTTAATCTGAGTCTTAAACGAAGTTTCTCCGAAAATCAGAACGAGCATGAGATGGAAATATTCGACAGTTACTAGGAAGAAATTGACTGTAATGGCGATACTTTTGCGATTTTCTTAAAAACTAAGTTTCTAATCGAAAAATGAATATCACCAGTGAATTTCCCATAAAATTTCGAGCTTGGTCCGTGGTTTTCAAAAAAATCCGTGCCATGTCTTAAATCGGACAACTTCGTCGATCTTTAAATGGCTCTATCTCCTAAACTATTAGAGCTAGAGCGCTGAAATTTGCACACGGAATAATAAATATTTTTTCACAAACTATATAACATATATGGACTCTACAGACACGCGTGTATTTCTAAACTCTTGTAGTGTAAGAAAAAGTCAAGTTTTTTATTCCGGATGAGTAATCTGGCCTCCAGGAACCTTAAAATAAAAGCATTGTTTTTTCGCATTTTGCAAGCTCTGACATTATTAATTCAAACGGCTCTATCTCCTAAACTATTACAGCTACAGCGCTGAAATTTGCACACGTAATATTACATATATTGGCCTTTAATCTGAGTCTTAAACGAAGTTTCTCCGAAATCAGAACGAGCATGAGATGGAAATATTCGACAGTTACTAGGAAGAAATTGACTGTAATGGCGATACTTTTGCGATTTTCTTAAAAACTAAGTTTCTAATCGAAAATGAATATCACCAGTGAATTTCCCATAAAATTTCGAGCTTGGTCCGTGGTTTTCAAAAAAATCCGTGCCATGTCTTAAATCGGACAACTTCGTCGATCTTTAAATGGCTCTATCTCCTAAACTATTAGAGCTAGAGCGCTGAAATTTGCACACGGAATAATAAATATTTTTCACAAACTATAAAACATATATGGACTCTACAGACACGCGTGTATTTCTAAATTCTTGTAGTGTAAGAAAAAGTCAAGTTTTTTATTTCCGGATGAGAAATCTGGCCTCCAGGAACCTTAAAATAAAAGCATTGTTTTTTCGCATTTTGCAAGCTCTGACAATTATTAATTCAAACGGCTCTATCTCCTAAACTATTACAGCTACAGCGCTGAAATTTGCACACGTAATATTACATATATTGGCCTTTAATCTGAGTCTTAAACGAAGTTTCTCCGAAAATCAGAACGAGCATGAGATGGAAATATTCGACAGTTACTAGGAAGAAATTGACTGTAATGGCGATACTTTTGCGATTTTCTTAAAAACTAAGTTTCTAATCGAAAAATGAATATCACCAGTGAATTTCCCATAAAATTTCGAGCTTGGTCCGTGGTTTTCAAAAAAATCCGTGCCATGTCTTAAATCGGACAACTTCGTCGATCTTTAAATGGCTCTATCTCCTAAACTATTAGAGCTAGAGCGCTGAAATTTGCATCACGGAATAATAAATATTTTTCACAAACTATAAAACATATATGGACTCTACAGACACGCGTGTAATTCTAAATTCTTGTAGTGTAAGAAAAAGTCAAGTTTTTTATTTCCGATGAGAAATCTGGCCTCCAGGAACCTTAAAATAAAAGCATTGTTTTTTCGCATTTTGCAAGCTCTAACAATTATTAATTCAAACGGCTCTATCTCCTAAACTATTACAGCTACAGCGCTGAAATTTGCACACGTAATATTATATATATTGGCCTTTAATCTGAGTCTGAAACGAAGTTTCTCCGAAAATCAGAACGAGCATGAGATGGAAATATTCTACAGTTACTAGGAAGAAATTGACTGTAATGGCGATACTTTTGCGATTTTCTTAAAAACAAAGTTTCTAATCGAAAAATGAATATCACCAGTGAATTTCCCATAAAATTTCGAGCTTGGTCCGTGGTTTTCAAAAAATCCGTGCCATGTCTTAAATCGGACAACTTCGTCGATCTTTAAATGGCTCTATCTCCTAAACTATTAGAGCTAGAGCGCTGAAATTTGCACACGGAATAATAAATATTTTCACAAACTATATAACATATATGGACTCTACAGACACGCGTGTATTTCTAAATTCTTGTAGTGTAAGAAAAAGTCAAGTTTTTTTATTTCCGGATGAGAAATCTGGCCTCCAGGAACCTTAAAATAAAAGCATTGTTTTTTCGCATTTTGCAAGCTCTAACAATTATTAATTCAAACGGCTCTATCTCCTAAACTATTACAGCTACAGCGCTGAAATTTGCACACGTAATATTATATATATTGGCCTTTAATCTGAGTCTTAAACGAAGTTTCTCCGAAAATCAGAACGAGCATGAGATGGAAATATTCTACAGTTACTAGGAAGAAATTGACTGTAATGGCGATACTTTTGCGATTTTCTTAAAAACTAAGTTTCTAATCGAAAAATGAATATCACCAGTGAATTTCCCATAAAATTTCGAGCCTGGTCCGTGGTTTTCAAAAAAAATCCGTGCCATGTCTTAAATCGGACAACTTCGTCGATCTTTAAATGGCTCTATCTCCTAAACTATTAGAGCTAGAGCGCTAAAATTTGCACACGGAATAATAAATATTTTTCACAAACTATATAACATATATGGATTCTACAGACACGCGTGTATTTCTAAATTCTTGTAGTGTAAGAAAAAGTCAAGTTTTTTATTTCCGGATGAAAAATCTGGCCTCCAGGAACCTTAAAATAAAAGCATTGTTTTTTCGCATTTTGCAAGCTCTGACAATTATTAATTCAAACGGCTCTATCTCCTAAACTATTACAGCTACAGCGCTGAATTTGCACACGTAATATTACATATATTGGCCTTTAATCTGAGTCTGAAACGAAGTTTCTCCGAAAATCAGAACGAGCATGAGATGGAAATATTCTACAGTTACTAGGAAGAAATTGACTGTAATGGCGATACTTTTGCGATTTTCTTAAAAACTAAGTTTCTAATCGAAAAATGAATATCACCAGTGAATTTCCCATAAAATTTCGAGCTTGGTCGTGGTTTTCAAAAAAATCCGTGCCATGTCTTAAATCGGACAACTTCGTCGATCTTTAAATGGCTCTATCTCCTAAACTATTAGAGCTAGAGCGCTGAAATTTGCACACGGAATAATAAATATTTTTCATAAACTATATAACATATATGGATTCTACAGACACGCGTGTATTTTCTAAATTCTTGTAGTGTAAGAAAAAGTCAAGTTTTTTATTTCCGGATGAGAAATCTGGCCTCCAGGAACCTTAAAATAAAAGCATTGTTTTTCGCATTTTGCAAGCTCTGACAATTATTGATTCAAACGGCTCTATCTCCTAAACTATTACAGCTTCAGCGCTGAAATTTGCACACGTAATATTATATATATTGGCCTTTAATCTGAGTCTTAAACGAAGTTTCTCCGAAAGTCAGAACGAGCATGAGATGGAAATAATCTACAGTTACTAGGAAGAAATTGACTGTAATGGCGATACTTTGCGATTTTCTTAAAAACTAAGTTTCTAATCGAAAAATGAATATCACCCGTGAATTTCCCATAAAATTTCGAGCTTGGTCCGTGGTTTTCAAAAAAAATCCGTGCCATGTCTTAAATCGGACAACTTCGTCGATCTTTAAATGGCTCTATCTCCTAAACAATTAGAGCTAGAGCGCTGAAATTTGCACACGGAATAATAAATATTTTTCCACAAACTATATAACATATATGGATTCTACAGACACGCGTGTATTTCTAAATTCTTGTAGTGTAAGAAAAAGTCAAGTTTTTTATTTCCGGATGAGAAATCTGGCCTCCAGGAACCTTAAAATAAAAGCATTGTTTTTTCGCATTTTGCAAGCTCTGACAATTATTAATTCAAACGGCTCTATCTCCTAAACTATTACAGCTACAGCGCTGAAATTTGCACACGTAATATTATATATATTGGCCTTTAATCTGAGTCTTAAAAGAAGTTTCTCCGAAAATCAGAACGAGCATGAGATGGAAATATTCTACAGTTACTAGGAAATAATTGACTGTAATGGCGATACTTTTGCGATTTTCTTAAAAACTAAGTTTCTAATCGAAAAATGAATCTCACCAGTGAATTTCCCATAAAATTTCGAGCTTGGTCCGTGGTTTTCAAAAAAAATCCCTGCCATGTCTTAAATCGGACAACTTCGTCGATCTTTAAATGGCTCTATCTCCTAAAACTATTAGAGCTAGAGCGCTGAAATTTGCACACGGAATAATAAATATTTTTCACAAACTATATAACATATATGGATTCTACAGACACGCGTGTATTTCTAAATTCTTGTAGTGTAAGAAAAAGTCAAGTTTTTTATTTCCGGATGAGAAATCTGGCCTCCAGGAACCTTAAAATAAAAGCATTGTTTTTTCGCATTTTGCAAGCTCTGACAATTATTAATTCAAACGGCTCTATCTAATAAACTATTACAGCTACAGCGCTGAAATTTGCACACGTAATATTACATATATTGGCCTTTAATCTGAGTCTGAAACGAAGTTTCTCCGAAAATCAGAACGAGCATGAGATGGAAATATTCTACAGTTACTAGGAAGAAATTGACTGTAATGGCGATTCTTTTGCGATTTTCTTAAAACTAAGTTTCTAATCGAAAAATGAATATCACCAGTGAATTTCCCATAAAATTTCGAGCTTGGTCCGTGGTTTTCAAAAAAATCCGTGCCATGTCTTAAATCGGACAACTTCGTCGATCTTTAAATGGCTCTATCTCCTAAACTATTAGAGCTAGAGCGCTGAAATTTGCACACGGAATAATAAATATTTTTCACAAACTATATAACATATATGGACTCTACAGACACGCGTGTAGTTCTAAATTCTTGTAGTGTAAGAAAAAGTCAAGTTTTTTATTTCCGGATGAGAAATCTGGCCTCCAGGAACCTTAAAATAAAAGCATTGTTTTTTCGCATTTTGCAAGCTCTAACAATTATTAATTCAAACGGCTCTATCTCCTAAACTATTACAGCTACAGCGCTGAAATTTGCACACGTAATATTATATATATTGGCCTTTAATCTGAGTCTTAAACGAAGTTTCTCCGAAAATCAGAACGAGCATGAGATGGAAATATTCTACAGTTACTAGGAAGAAATTGACTGTAATGGCGATACTTTGCGATTTTCTTAAAAACTAAGTTTCTAATCGAAAAATGAATATCACCAGTGAATTTCCCATAAAATTTCGAGCTTGGTCCGTGGTTTTCAAAAAAATCCGTGCCATGTCTTAAATCGGACAACTTCGTCGATCTTTAAATGGCTCTATCTCCTAAACTATTAGAGCTAGGCGCTGAAATTTGCACACGGAATAATAAATATTTTTCATAAACTATATAACATATATGGATTCTACAGACACGCGTGTATTTCTAAATTCTTGTAGTGTAAGAAAAGTCAAGTTTTTTATTTCCGGATGAGAAATCTGGCCTCCAGGAACCTTAAAATAAAAGCATTGTTTTTTCGCATTTTGCAAGCTCTGACAATTATTAATTCAAACGGCTCTATCTCCTAAACTATTACAGCTACAGCGCTGAAATTTGCACACGTAATATTATATATATTGGCCTTTAATCTGAGTCTTAAACGAAGTTTCTCCGAAAATCAGAACGAGCATGAGATGGAAATAATCTACAGTTACTAGGAAGAAATTGACTGTAATGGCGATACTTTTGCGATTTTCTTAAAACTAAGTTTCTAATCGAAAAATGAATATCACCCGTGAATTTCCCATAAAATTTCGAGCTTGGTCCGTGGTTTTCAAAAAAAATCCGTGCCATGTCTTAAATCGGACAACTTCGTCGATCTTTAAATGGCTCTATCTCCTAAACAATTAGAGCTAGAGCGCTGAAATTTGCACACGGAATAATAAATATTTTTCACAAACTATATAACATATATGGATTCTACAGACACGCGTGTATTTCTAAATTCTTGTAGTGTAAGAAAAAGTCAAGTTTTTTATTTCCGGATGAGAAATCTGGCCTCCAGGAACCTTAAAATAAAAGCATTGTTTTTTCGCATTTTGCAAGCTCTGACAATTATTAATTCAAACGGCTCTATCTCCTAAACTATTACAGCTACAGCGCTGAAATTTGCACACGTAATATTATATATATTGGCCTTTAATCTGAGTCTTAAAAGAAGTTTCTCCGAAAATCAGAACGAGCATGAGATGGAAATATTCTACAGTTACTAGGAAATAATTGACTGTAATGGCGATACTTTTTGCGATTTTCTTAAAAACTAAGTTTCTAATCGAAAAATGAATCTCACCAGTGAATTTCCCATAAAATTTCGAGCTTGGTCCGTGGTTTTCAAAAAAATCCCTGCCATGTCTTAAATCGGACAACTTCGTCGATCTTTAAATGGCTCTATCTCCTAAACTATAGAGCTAGAGCGCTGAAATTTGCACACGGAATAATAAATATTTTTCACAAACTATATAACATATATGGATTCTACAGACACGCGTGTATTTCTAAATTCTTGTAGTGTAAGAAAAAGTCAAGTTTTTTATTTCCGGATGAGAAATCTGGCCTCCAGGAACCTTAAAATAAAAGCATTGTTTTTTCGCATTTTGCAAGCTCTGACAATTATTAATTCAAACGGCTCTATCTAATAAACTATTACAGCTACAGCGCTGAAATTTGCACACGTAATATTACATATATTGGCCTTTAATCTGAGTCTGAAACGAAGTTTCTCCGAAAATCAGAACGAGCATGAGATGGAAATATTCTACAGTTACTAGGAAGAAATTGACTGTAATGGCGATTCTTTGCGATTTTCTTAAAAACTAAGTTTCTAATCGAAAAATGAATATCACCAGTGAATTTCCCATAAAATTTCGAGCTTGGTCCGTGGTTTTCAAAAAAATCCGTGCCATGTCTTAAATCGGACAACTTCGTCGATCTTTAAATGGCTCTATCTCCTAAACTATTAGAGCTAGAGCGCTGAAATTTGCACACGAATAATAAATATTTTTCACAAACTATATAACATATATGGACTCTACAGACACGCGTGTAGTTCTAAATTCTTGTAGTGTAAGAAAAAGTCAAGTTTTTTATTTCCGGATGAGAAATCTGGCCTCCAGGAACCTTAAAATAAAAGCATTGTTTTTTCGCATTTTGCAAGCTCTAACAATTATTAATTCAAACGGCTCTATCTCCTAAACTATTACAGCTACAGCGCTGAAATTTGCACACGTAATATTATATATATTGGCCTTTAATCTGAGTCTTAAACGAAGTTTCTCCGAAAATCAGAACGAGCATGAGATGGAAATATTCTACAGTTACTAGGAAGAAATTGACTGTAATGGCGATATTTTTGCGATTTTCTTAAAAACTAAGTTTCTAATCGAAAATGAATATCACCAGTGAATTTCCCATAAAATTTCGAGCTTGGTCCGTGGGTTTTCAAAAAAATCCGTGCCATGTCTTAAATCGGACAACTTCGTCGATCTTTAAATGGCTCTATCTCCTAAACTATTAGAGCTAGAGCGCTAAAAATTTGCACACGGAATAATAAATATTTTTCACAAACTATATAACATATATGGATTCTACAGACACGCGTGTATTTCTAAATTCTTGTAGTGTAAGAAAAAGTCAAGTTTTTTATTTCCGGATGAGAAATCTGGCCTCCAGGAACCTTAAAATAAAGCATTGTTTTATCGCATTTTGCAAGCTCTGACAATTATTAATTCAAACGGCTCTATCTCCTAAACTATTACAGCTACAGCGCCGAAATTTGCACACGTAATATTATATATATTGGCCTTTAATCTGAGTCTTAAACGAAGTTTCTCCGAAAATCAGAACGAGCATGAGATGGAAATATTCTACAGTTACTAGGAAGAAATTGACTCTAATGGCGATACTTTTGCGATTTTCTTAAAAAACTAAGTTTCTAATCGAAAAATGAATATCACCAGTGAATTTCCCATAAAATTTCGAGCTTGGTCCGTGGTTTTCAAAAAAAATCCGTGCCATGTCTTAAATCGGACAACTTCGTCGATCTTTAAATGGCTCTATCTCCTAAACTATTAGAGCTAGAGCGCTGAAATTTGCACACGGAATAATAAATATTTTTCACAAACTATATAACATATATGGACTCTACAGACACGCGTGTATTTCTAAATTCTTGTAGTGTAAGAAAAAGTCAAGTTTTTATTTCCGGATGAGAAATCTGGCCTCCAGGAACCTTAAAATAAAAGCATTGTTTTATCGCATTTTGCAAGCTCTGACAATTATTAATTCAAACGGCTCTATCTCCTAAACTATTACAGCTACAGCGCCGAAATTTGCACACGTAATATTATATATATTGGCCTTTAATCTGAGTCTTAAACGAAGTTTCTCCGAAAATCAGAACGAGCATGAGATGGAAATATTCTACAGTTACTAGAAGAAATTGACTCTAATGGCGATACTTTTGCGATTTTCTTAAAAACTAAGTTTCTAATCGAAAAATGAATATCACCAGTGAATTTCCCATAAAATTTCGAGCTTGGTCCGTGGTTTTCAAAAAAATCCGTGCCATGTCTTAAATCGGACAACTTCGTCGATCTTTAAATGGCTCTATCTCCTAAACTATTAGAGCTAGAGCGCTGAAATTTGCACACGGAATAATAAATATTTTTCACAAACTATATAACATATATGGACTCTACAGACACGCGTGTATTTCTAAATTCTTGTAGTGTAAGAAAAAGTCAAGTTTTTTATTTCCGGATGAGAAATCTGGCCTCCAGGAACCTTAAAATAAAAGCATTGTTTTTTCGCATTTTGCAAGCTCTGACAATTATTAATTCAAACGGCTCTATCTCCTAAACTATTACAGCTACAGCGCTGAAATTTGCACACGTAATATTTCATATATTGGCCTTTAATCTGAGTCTTAAACGAAGTTTCTCCGAAAATCAGAACGAGCATGAGATGGAAATATTCTACCGTTACTAGGAAGAAATTGACTGTAATGGCGATACTTTTGCGATTTTCTTAAAAACTAAGTTTCTAATCGAAAAATGAATATCACCAGTGAATTTCCCATAAAATTTCGAGCTTGGTCCGTGGTTTTCAAAAAAATCCGTGCCATGTCTTAAATCGGACAACTTCGTCGATCTTTAAATGGCTCTATCTCCTAAACTATTAGAGCTAGAGCGCTGAAATTTGCACACGGAATAATAAATATTTTTCACAAACTATATAACATATATGGACTCTACAGACACGCGTGTATTTCTAAATTCTTGTAGTGTAAGAAAAAGTCAAGTTTTTTATTTCCGGATGAGAAATCTGGCCTCCAGGAACCTTAAAATAAAAGCATTGTTTTTTCGCATTTTGCAAGCTCTGACAATTATTAATTCAAACGGCTCTATCTCCTAAACTATTACAGCTACAGCGCTGAAATTTGCACACGTAATATTATATATATTGGCCTTTAATCTGAGTCTTAAACGAAGTTTCTCCGAAAATCAGAACGAGCATGAGATGGAAATATTCTACAGTTACTAGGAAGAAATTGACTGTAATGGCGATACTTTTGCGATTTTCTTAAAAACTAAGTTTCTAATCGAAAAATGAATATCACCAGTGAATTTCCCATAAAATTTCGAGCTTGGTCCGTGGTTTTCAAAAAAATCCGTGCCATGTCTTAAATCGGACAACTTCGTCGATCTTTAAATGGCTCTATCTCCTAAACTATTAGAGCTAAAGCGCTGAAATTTGCACACGGAATAATAAATATTTTTCACAAACTATATAACATATATGGACTCTACAGACACGCGTGTTGTTCTAAATTCTTGTAGTGTAAGAAAAAGTCAAGTTTTTTATTTCCGGATGAGAAATCTGGCCTCCAGGAACCGTAAAATACAAGCATTGTTTTTTCGCATTTTGCAAGCTCTGACAATTATTAATTCAAACGGCTCTATCTCCTAAACTATTACAGCTACAGCGCTGAAATTTGCACACGTAATATTACATATATTGGCCTTTAATCTGAGTCTTAAACGAAGTTTCTCCGAAAATCAGAAAGAGCATGAGATGGAAATATTCTACAGTTACTAGAAAGAAATTGACTGTAATGGCGATACTTTTGCGATTTTCTTAAAAACTAAGTTTCTAATCGAAAAATGAATATCACCAGTGAATTTCCCATAAAATTTCGAGCTTGGTCCGAGGTTTTCAAAAAAATCCGTGCCATGTCTTAAATCGGACAACTTCGTCGATCTTTAAATGGCTCTATCTCCTAAACTATTAGAGCTAGAGCGCTGAAATTTGCACACGGAATAATAAATATTTTTCACAAACTATATAACATATATGGACTCTACAGACACGCGTGTATTTCTAAATTCTTGTAGTGTAAGAAAAAGTCAAGTTTTTTATTTCCGGATGAGAAATCTGGCCTCCAGGAACCTTAAAATAAAAGCATTGTTTTTTCGCATTTTGCAAGCTCTGACAATTATTAATTCAAACGGCTCTATCTCCTAAACTATTACAGCTACAGCGCTGAAATTTGCACACGTAATATTATATATATTGGCCTTTAATCTGAGTCTTAAACGAAGTTTCTCCGAAAATCAGAACGAGCATGAGATGGAAATATTCTACAGTTACTAGGAGAAATTGACTGTAATGGCGATACTTTTGCGATTTTCTTAAAAACTAAGTTTCTAATCGAAAAATGAATATCACCAGTGAATTTCCCATAAAATTTCGAGCTTGGTCCGTGGTTTTCAAAAAAATCCGTGCCATGTCTTAAATCGGACAACTTCGTCGATCTTTAAATGGCTCTATCTCCTAAACTATTAGAGCTAGAGCGCTGAAATTTGCACACGGAATAATAAATATTTTTCACAAACTATATAACAATATATGGACTCTACAGACACGCGTGTATTTCTAAATTCTTGTAGTGTAAGAAAAAGTCAAGTTTTTTATTCCGGATGAGAAATCTGGCCTCCAGGAACCTTAAAATACAAGCATTGTTTTTTTCGCATTTTGCAAGCTCTGACAATTATTAATTCAAACGGCTCTATCTCCTAAACTATTACAGCTACAGCGCTGAAATTTGCACACGTAATATTACATATATTGGCCTTTAATCTGAGTCTTAAACGAAGTTTCTCCGAAAATCAGAACGAGCATGAGATGGAAATATTCTACAGTTACTAGGAAGAAATTGACTGTAATGGCGATACTTTTGCGATTTTCTTAAAAACTAAGTTTCTAATCGAAAAATGAATATCACCAGTGAATTCCCATAAAATTTCGAGCTTGGTCCGTGGTTTTCAAAAAAATCCGTGCCATGTCTTAAATCGGACAACTTCGTCGATCTTTAAATGGCTCTATCTCCTAAACTATTAGAGCTAGAGCGCTGAAATTTGCACACGGAATAATAAATATTTTTCACAAACTATATAACATATATGGACTCTGCAGACACGCGTGTATTTCTAAATTCTTGTAGTGTAAGAAAAAGTCAAGTTTTTTATTTCCGGATGAGAAATCTGGCCTCCAGGAACCTTAAAATAAAAGCATTGTTTTTTCGCATTTTGCAAGCTCTGACAATTATTAATTCAAACGGCTCTATCTCCTAAACTATTACAGCTACAGCGCTGAAATTTGCACACGTAATATTACATATATTGCCTTTAATCTGAGTCTTAAACGAAGTTTCTCCGAAAATCAGAACGAGCATGAGATGGAAATATTCTACAGTTACTAGGAAGAAATTGACTGTAATGGCGATACTTTTGCGATTTTCTTAAAAAACTAAGTTCTAATCGAAAAATGAATATCACCAGTGAATTTCCCATAAAATTTCGAGCTTGGTCCGTGGTTTCAAAAAAATCCGTGCCATGTCTTAAATCGGACAACTTCGTCGATCTTTAAATGGCTCTATCTCCTAAACTATTAGAGCTAGAGCGCTAAATTTGCACACGGAATAATAAATATTTTTCACAAACTATATAACATATATGGATTCTACAGACACGCGTGTATTTCTAAATTCTTGTAGTGTAAGAAAAAGTCAAGTTTTTTATTTCCGGATGAGAAATCTGGCCTCCAGGAACCTTAAAATAAAAGCATTGTTTTTTCGCATTTTGCAAGCTCTGACAATTATTAATTCAAACGGCTCTATCTCCTAAACTATTACAGCTACAGCGCTGAAATCTGCACACGTAATATTACATATATTGGCCTTTAATCTAAGTCTTACACGAAGTTTCTCCGAAAATCAGAACGAGCATGAGATGGAAATATTCTACAGTTACTAGGAAGAAATTGACTGTAATGGCGATACTTTTGCGATTTTCTTAAAAACTAAGTTTCTAATCGAAAAATGAATATCACCAGTGAATTTCCCATAAAATTTCGAGCTTGCTCCGTGGTTTTCAAAAAAATCCGTGCCATGTCTTAAATCGGACAACTTCGTCGATCTTTAAATGGCTCTATCTCCTAAACTATTAGAGCTAGAGCGCTGAAATTTGCACACGGAATAATAAATATTTTTCACAACTATATAACATATATGGATTCTACAGACACGCGTGTATTTCTAATTCTTGTAGTGTAAGAAAAAAGTCAAGTTTTTTATTTCGGATGAGAAATCTGGCCCCCAGGAACCTTCAAATAAAAGCATTGATTTTTCGCATTTGCAAGCTCTGACAATTAATGATTCAACGGCTCCTTCTCCTAAACTATTACAGCTACAGCGCTGAAATTTGCACACGATTAAATATATATATTGGCCTTTAATCTGAGTCTTAAACGAAGTTTCTCCGAAAATCAGAACGAGCATGAGATGGAAATATTCTACAGTTACTAGGAAAGAAATTGACTGTAATGGCGATACTTTGCGATTTTCTTAAAAACTAAGTTTCTAATCGAAAATGAATATCACCAGTGAATTTCCCATAAAATTTCGAGCTTGGTCCGTGTTTTCAAAAAAATCCGTGCCATGTCTTAAATCGGACAACTTCGTCGATCTTTAAATCGGCTCTATCTCCTAAACTATTAGAGCTAGAGCGCTGAAATTTGCACACGGAATAATAAATATTTTTCACAAACTATATAACATATATGGACTCTACAGACACGCGTGTATTTCTAAATTCTTGTAGTGTAAGAAAAAGTCAAGTTTTTTATTTCCGGATGAGAAATCTGGCCTCCAGGAACCTTAAAACAAAAGCATTGTTTTTTCGCATTTTGCAAGCTCTGACAATTATTAATTCAAACGGCTCTATCTCCTAAACTATTACAGCTACAGCGCTGAAATTTGCACACGTAATATTACATATATTGGCCTTTAATCTGAGTCTTAAACGAAGTTTCTCCGAAAATCAGAACGAGCATGAGATGGAAATATTCTACAGTTACTAGGAAGAAATTGACTGTAATGCGATACTTTTGCGATTTTCTTAAAAACTAAGTTTCTAATCGAAAAATGATTATCACCAGTGAATTTCCATAAAATTTCGAGCTTGGTCCGTGGTTTTCAAAAAAATCCGTGCCATGTCTTAAATCGGACAACTTCGTCGATCTTTAAATGGCTCTATCTCCTAAACTATTAGAGCTAGAGCGCTGAAATTTGCACACGGAATAATAAATATTTTCACAAACTATATAACATATATGGACTCTACAGACACGCGTGTATTTCTAAATTCTTGTAGTGTAAGAAAAAGTCAAGTTTTTATTTCCGGATGAGAAATCTGGCCCTCCAGGAACCTTAAAATAAAGCATTGTTTTTTCGCATTTTGCAAGCTCTGACAATTATTAATTCAAACGGCTCTATCTCCTAAACTATTACAGCTACAGCGCTGAAATTTGCACACGTAATATTACATATATTGGCCTTTAATCTGAGTCTTAAAACGAGTTTCTCCGAAAATCAGAACGAGCATGAGATGGAAATATTCTACAGTTACTAGGAAGAAATTGACTGTAATGGCGATACTTTTGCGATTTTCTTAAAAACTAAGTTTCTAATCGAAAAATGAATATCACCAGTGAATTTCCCATAAAATTTCGAGCTTGGTCCGTGGTTTTCAAAAAAATCCGTGCCATGTCTTAAATCGGACAACTTCGTCGATCTTTAAATGGCTCTATCTCCTAAACTATTAGAGCTAGAGCGCTAAAATTTGCACACGGAATAATAAATATTTTTCACAAACTATATAACATATATGGATTCTACAGACACGCGTGTATTTCTAAATTCTTGTAGTGTAAGAAAAAGTCAAGTTTTTTATTTCCGGATGAGAAATCTGGCCTCCAGGAACCTTAAAATAAAAGCATTGTTTTTTCGCATTTTGCAAGCTCTGACAATTATTAATTCAAACGGCTCTATCTCCTAAACTATTACAGCTACAGCGCTGAAATTTGCACACGTAATATTACATATATTGGCCTTTAATCTAAGTCTTACACGAAGTTTCTCCGAAAATCAGAACGAGCATGAGATGGAAATATTCTACAGTTACTAGGAAGAAATTGACTGTAATGGCGATACTTTTGCGATTTTCTTAAAAACTAAGTTTCTAATCGAAAAATGAATATCACCAGTGAATTTCCCATAAAATACCGAGCTTGGTCCGTGGTTTTCAAAAAAATCCGTGCCATGTCTTAAATCGGACAACTTCGTCGATCTTTAAATGGCTCTATCTCCTAAACTATTAGAGCTAGAGCGCTAAAATTTGCACACGGAATAATACATATTTTTCACAAACTATATAACATATATGGACTCTACAGACACGCGTGTATTTCTAAATTCTTGTAGTGTAAGAAAAAGTCAAGTTTTTTATTTCCGGATGAGAAATCTGGCCTCCAGGAACCTTAAAATAAAAGCATTGTTTTTTCGCATTTTGCAAGCTCTGACAATTATTAATTCAAACGGCTCTATCTCCTAAACTATTACAGCTACAGCGCTGAAATTTGCACACGTAATATTATATATATTGGCCTTTAATCTGAGTCTTAAACGAAGTTTCTCCGAAAATCAGAACGAGCATGAGATGGAAATATTCTACAGTTACTAGGAAGAAATTGACTGTAATGGCGATACTTTTGCGATTTTCTTAATAACTAAGTTTCTAATCGAAAAATGAATATCACCAGTGAATTTCCCATAAAATTTCGAGCTTGGTCCGTGGTTTTCAAAAAAATCCGTGCCATGTCTTAAATCGGACAACTTCGTCGATCTTTAAATGGCTCTATCTCCTAAACTATTAGAGCTAGAGCGCTGAAATTTGCACACGGAATAATAAATATTTTTCACAAACTATATAACATATATGGACTCTACAGACACGCGTGTATTTCTAAATTCTTGTAGTGTAAGAAAAAGTCAAGTTTTTTATTTCCGGATGAGAAATCTGGCCTCCAGGAACCTTAAAATAAAAGCATTGTTTTTTCGCATTTTGCAAGCTCTGACAATTATTAATTCAAACGGCTCTATCTCCTAAACTATTACAGCTACAGCGCTGAAATTTGCACACGTAATATTACATATATTAGCCTTTAATCTGAGTCTTAAACGAAGTTTCTCCGAAAATCAGAACGAGCATGAGATGGAAATATTCTACAGTTACTAGGAAGAAATTGACTGTAATGGCGATACTTTTGCGATTTTCTTAAAAACTAAGTTTCTAATCGAAAAATGAATATCACCAGTGAATTTCCCATAAAATATCGAGCTTGGTCCGTGGTTTTCAAAAAAATCCCTGCCATGTCTTAAATCGGACAACTTCGTCGATCTTTAAATGGCTCTATCTCCTAAACTATTAGAGCTAGAGCGCTGAAATTTGCACACGGAATAATAAATATTTTTCACAAACTATATAACATATATGGATTCTACAGACACGCGTGTATTTCTAAATTCTTGTAGTGTAAGAAAAAGTCAAGTTTTTTATTTCCGGATGAGAAATCTGGCCTCCAGGAACCTTAAAATAAAAGCATTGTTTTTTCGCATTTTGCAAGCTCTGACAATTATTAATTCAAACGGCTCTATCTCCTAAACTATTACAGCTACAGCGCTGAAATTTGCACACGTAATATTACATATATTGGCCTTTAATCTGAGTCTTAAACGAAGTTTCTCCGAAAATCAGAACGAGCATGAGATGGAAATATTCTACAGTTACTAGGAAGAAATTGACTGTAATGGCGATACTTTTGCGATTTTCTTAAAAACTAAGTTTCTAATCGAAAAATGAATATCACCAGTGAATTTCCCATAAAATTTCGAGCTTGGTCCGTGGTTTTCAAAAAAATCCGTGCCATGTCTTAAATCGGACAACTTCGTCGATCTTTAAATGGCTCTATCTCCTAAACTATTAGAGCTAGAGCGCTAAAATATGCACACGGAATAATAAATATTTTTCACAAACTATATAACATATATGGATTCTACAGACACGCGTGTATTTCTAAATTCTTGTAGTGTAAGAAAAAGTCAAGTTTTTTATTTCCGGATGAGAAATCTGGCCTACAGGAACCTTAAAATAAAAGCATTGTTTTTTCGCATTTTGCAAGCTCTGACAATTATTAATTCAAACGGCTCTATCTCCTAAACTATTACAGCTACAGCGCTGAAATTTGCACACGTAATATTACATATATTGGCCTTTAATCTGAGTCTTAAACGAAGTTTCTCCGAAAATCAGAACGAGCATGAGATGGAAATATTCTACAGTTACTAGGAAGAAATTGACTGTAATGGCGATACTTTTGCGATTTTCTTAAAAACTAAGTTTCTAATCGAAAAATGAATATCACCAGTGAATTTCCCATAAAATTTCGAGCTTGGTCCGTGGTTTTCAAAAAAATCCGTGCCATGTCTTAAATCGGACAACTTCGTCGATCTTTAAATGGCTCTATCTCCTAAACTATTAGAGCTAGAGCGCTGAAATTTGCACACGGAATAATATATATTTTTCACAAACTATATAACATATATGGACTCTACAGACATTCGTGTATTTCTAAATTCTTGTAGTGTAAGAAATAGTCAAGTTTTTTATTCCCGGATGAGAAATCTGGCCTCCAGGAACCTTAAAATAAAAGCATTGTTTTTTCGCATTTTGCAAGCTCTGACAATTATTAATTCAAACGGCTTTATCTCCTAAACTATTACAGCTACAGCGCTGAAATTTGCACACGTAATATTACATATATTGGCCTTTAATCTGAGTCTTAAACGAAGTTTCTCCGAAAATCAGAACGAGCATGAGATGGAAATATTCTACAGTTACTAGGAAGAAATTGACTGTAATGGCGATAATTTTGCGATTTTCTTAAAAACTAAGTTTCTAATCGAATAATGAATATCACCAGTGAATTTCCCATAAAATTTCGAGCTTGGTCCGTGGTTTTCAAAAAAATCCGTGCCATGTCTTAAATCGGACAACTTCGTCGATCTTTAAATGGCTCTATCTCCTAAACTATTAGAGCTAGAGCGCTAAAATATGCACACGGAATAATAAATATTTTTCACAAACTATATAACATATATGGATTCTACAGACACGCGTGTATTTCTAAATTCTTGTAGTGTAAGAAAAAGTCAAGTTTTTTATTTCCGGATGAGAAATCTGGCCTACAGGAACCTTAAAATAAAAGCATTGTTTTTTCGCATTTTGCAAGCTCTGACAATTATTAATTCAAACGGCTCTATCTCCTAAACTATTACAGCTACAGCGCTGAAATTTGCACACGTAATATTACATATATTGGCCTTTAATCTGAGTCTTAAACGAAGTTTCTCCGAAAATCAGAACGAGCATGAGATGGAAATATTCTACAGTTACTAGGAAGAAATTGACTGTAATGGCGATACTTTTGCGATTTTCTTAAAAACTAAGTTTCTAATCGAAAAATGAATATCACCAGTGAATTTCCCATAAAATTTCGAGCTTGGTCCGTGGTTTTCAAAAAAATCCGTGCCATGTCTTAAATCGGACAACTTCGTCGATCTTTAAATGGCTCTATCTCCTAAACTATTAGAGCTAGAGCGCTGAAATTTGCACACGGAATAATATATATTTTTCACAAACTATATAACATATATGGACTCTACAGACATTCGTGTATTTCTAAATTCTTGTAGTGTAAGAAATAGTCAAGTTTTTTATTCCCGGATGAGAAATCTGGCCTCCAGGAACCTTAAAATAAAAGCATTGTTTTTTCGCATTTTGCAAGCTCTGACAATTATTAATTCAAACGGCTTTATCTCCTAAACTATTACAGCTACAGCGCTGAAATTTGCACACGTAATATTACATATATTGGCCTTTAATCTGAGTCTTAAACGAAGTTTCTCCGAAAATCAGAACGAGCATGAGATGGAAATATTCTACAGTTACTAGGAAGAAATTGACTGTAATGGCGATAATTTTGCGATTTTCTTAAAAACTAAGTTTCTAATCGAAAAATGAATATCACCAGTGAATTTCCCATAAAATTTCGAGCTTGGTCCGTGGTTTTCAAAAAATCCGTGCCATGTCTTAAATCGGACAACTTCGTCGATCTTTATATGGCTCTATCTCCTAAACTATTAGAGCTAGAGCGCTGAAATTTGCACACGGAATAATAAATATTTTTCACAAACTATATAACATATATGGATTCTACAGACACGCGTGTATTTCTAAATTCTTGTAGTGTAAGAAAAAGTCAAGTTTTTTATTTCCGGATGAGAAATCTGGCCTCCAGGAACCTTAAAATAAAAGCATTGTTTTTTCGCATTTTGCAAGCTCTGACAATTATTAATTCAAACGGCTCTATCTCCTAAACTATCACAGCCACAGCGCTGAAATTTGCACACGCAATATTATATATATTGGCCTTTAATCTGAGTCTTAAACGAAGTTTCTCCGAAAATCAGAACGAGCATGAGATGGAAATATTCTACAGTTACTAGGAAGAAATTGACTGTAATGGCGATACTTTTGCGATTTTCCTAAAAACTAAGTTTCTAATCGAAAAATGAATATCACCAGTGAATTTCCCATAAAATTTCGAGCTTGGTCCGTGGTTTTCAAAAAAATCCGTGCCATGTCTTAAATCGGACAACTTCGTCGATCTTTAAATGGCTCTATCTCCTAAACTATTAGAGCTAGAGCGCTGAAATTTGCACACGGAATAATAAATATTTTTCACAAACTATATAACATATATGGATTCTACAGACACGCGTGTATTTCTAAATTCTTGTAGTGTAAGAAAAAGTCAAGTTTTTTATTTCCGGATGAGAAATCTGGCCTCCAGGAACCTTAAAATAAAAGCATTGTTTTTTCGCATTTTGCAAGCTCTGACAATTATTGATTCAAACGGCTCTATCTCCTAAACTATTACAGCTACAGCGCTGAAATTTGCACACGTAATATTATATATATTGGCCTTTAATCTGAGTCTTAAACGAAGTTTCTCCGAAAATCAGAACGAGCATGAGATGGAAATATTCTACAGTTACTAGGAAGAAATTGACTGTAATGGCGATACTTTTGCGATTTTCTTAAAAACTAAGTTTCTAATCGAAAAATGAATATCACCAGTGAATTTCCCATAAAATTTCGAGCTTGGTCCGTGGTTTTCAAAAAAATCCGTGCCATGTCTTAAATCGGACAACTTCGTCGATCGATGGCTCTATCTCCTAAACTATTAGAGCTAGAGCGCTGAAATTTGCACACGGAATAATATATATTTTTCACAAACTATATAACATATATGGATTCTACAGACACGCGTGTATTTCTAAATTCTTGTAGTGTAAGAAAAAGTCAAGTTTTTTATTTCCGGATGAGAAATCTGGCCTCCAGGAACCTTAAAATAAAAGCATTGTTTTTTCGCATTTTGCAAGCTCTGACAATTATTAATTCAAACGGCTCTATCTCCTAAACTATTACAGCTACAGCGCTGAAATTTGCACACGTAATATTATATATATTGGCCTTTAATCTGAGTTTTAAACGAAGTTTCTCCGAAAATCAGAACGAGCATGAGATGGAAATATTCTACAGTTACTAGGAAGAAATTGACTGTAATGGCGATACTTTTGCGATTTTCTTAAAAAATTAATTTTCTAATCGAAAAATGAATATCATCAGTGAATTTCCCATAAAATTTCGAGCTTGGTCCGTGGTTTTCAAAAAAATCCCTGCCATGTCTTAAATCGGACAACTTCGTCGATCTTTAAATGGCTCTATCTCCTAAACTATTAGAGCTAGAGCGCTGAAATTTGCACACGGAATAATAAATATTCTTCACAAACTATATAACATATATGGATTCTACAGACACGCGTGTATTTCTAAATTCTTGTAGTGTAAGAAAAAGTCAAGTTTTTTATTTCCGGATGAGAAATCTGGCCTCCAGGAACCTTAAAATAAAAGCATTGTTTTTTCGCATTTTGCAAGCTCTGACAATTATTAATTCAAACGGCTCTATCTCCTAAACTATTACAGCTACAGCGCTGAAATTTGCACACGTAATATTACATATATTGGCCTTTAATCTGAGTCTTAAACGAAGTTTCTCCGAAAATCAGAACGAGCATTTTTTTTTTTTTCTTCTTCAGCTTTTTCCCTTTAAGGGGTCGCTGTTTTTCTGGTTTTGGCGAAGGTTTTACGGCCGGATGCCCTTCCTGACGCCAACCCACGTGGGGATGATATGATATATGAGGATGATAGGAGGTGAAAGGACAAACACAATACAACCATGCCCGAGGCGGGACTCGAACCCGCGACCCTTCGGTCCGCGATCGCTACGGCACTACTGCCTTTGCGATCTCGGCCACCCGGACCGGCATAAAATCAGAACGAGCATGAGATGGAAATATTCTACAGTTACTAGGAAGAAATTGACTGTAATGGCGATACTTTTGCGATTTTCTTAAAAACTAAGTTTCTAATCGAAAAATGAATATCACCAGTGAATTTCCCATAAAATTTCGAGCTTGGTCCGTGGTTTTCAAAAAAATCCGTGCCATGTCTTAAATCGGACAACTTCGTCGATCTTTAAATAGCTCTATCTCCTAAACTATTAGAGCTAGAGCGCTGAAATTTGCACACGGAATAATATATATTTTTCACAAACTATATAACATATATGGACTCTACAGACATTCGTGTATTTCTAAATTCTTGTAGTGTAAGAAATAGTCAAGTTTTTTATTCCCGGATGAGAAATCTGGCCTCCAGGAACCTTAAAATAAAAGCATTGTTTTTTCGCATTTTGCAAGCTCTGACAATTATTAATTCAAACGGCTTTATCTCCTAAACTATTACAGCTACAGCGCTGAAATACAGCGCTGAAATTTGCACACGTAATATTACATATATTGGCCTTTAATCTGAGTCTTAAACGAAGTTTCTCCGAAAATCAGAACGAGCATGAGATGGAAATATTCTACAGTTACTAGGAAGAAATTGACTGTAATGGCGATAATTTTGCGATTTTCTTAAAAACTAAGTTTCTAATCGAAAAATGAATATCACCAGTGAATTTCCCATAAAATTTCGAGCTTGGTCCGTGGTTTTCAAAAAAATCCGTGCCATGTCTTAAATCGGACAACTTCGTCGATCTTTATATGGCTCTATCTCCTAAACTATTAGAGCTAGAGCGCTGAAATTTGCACACGGAATAATAAATATTTTTCACAAACTATATAACATATATGGATTCTACAGACACGCGTGTATTTCTAAATTCTTGTAGTGTAAGAAAAAGTCAAGTTTTTTATTTCCGGATGAGAAATCTGCCTCCAGGAACCTTAAAATAAAAGCATTGTTTTTTCGCATTTTGCAAGCTCTGACAATTATTAATTCAAACGGCTCTATCTCCTAAACTATCACAGCCACAGCGCTGAAATTTGCACACGCAATATTATATATATATTGGCCTTTAATCTGAGTCTTAAACGAAGTTTCTCCGAAAATCAGAACGAGCCATGAGATGGAAATATTCTACAGTTACTAGGAAGAAATTGACTGTAATGGCGATACTTTTGCGATTTTCCTAAAAACTAAGTTTCTAATCGAAAAATGAATATCACCAGTGAATTTCCCATAAAATTTCGAGCTTGGTCCGTGGTTTTTCAAAAAAATCCGTGCCATGTCTTAAATCGGACAACTTCGTCGATCTTTAAATGGCTCTATCTCCTAAACTATTAGAGCTAGAGCGCTGAAATTTGCACACGGAATAATAAATATTTTTCACAAACTATATAACATATATGGATTCTACAGACACGCGTGTATTTCTAAATTCTTGTAGTGTAAGAAAAAGTCAAGTTTTTTATTTCCGGATGAGAAATCTGGCCTCCAGGAACCTTAAAATAAAAGCATTGTTTTTTCGCATTTTGCAAGCTCTGACAATTATTGATTCAAACGGCTCTATCTCCTAAACTATTACAGCTACAGCGCTGAAATTTGCACACGTAATATTATATATATTGGCCTTTAATCTGAGTCTTAAACGAAGTTTCTCCGAAATCAGAACGAGCATGAGATGGAAATATTCTACAGTTACTAGGAAGAAATTGACTGTAATGGCGATACTTTTGCGATTTTCTTAAAAACTAAGTTTCTAATCGAAAAATGAATATCACCAGTGAATTTCCCATAAAAATTTCGAGCTTGGTCCGTGGTTTTCAAAAAAATCCGTGCCATGTCTTAAATCGGACAACTTCGTCGATCGATGGCTCTATCTCCTAAACTATTAGAGCTAGAGCGCTGAAATTTGCACACGGAATAATATATATTTTTCACAAACTATATAACATATATGGATTCTACAGACACGCGTGTATTTCTAAATTCTTGTAGTGTAAGAAAAAGTCAAGTTTTTTATTTCCGGATGAGAAATCTGGCCTCCAGGAACCTTAAAATAAAAGCATTGTTTTTTCGCATTTTGCAAGCTCTGACAATTATTATTCAAACGGCTCTATCTCCTAAACTATTACAGCTACAGCGCTGAAATTTGCACACGTAATATTATATATATTGGCCTTTAATCTGAGTTTTAAACGAAGTTTCTCCGAAAATCAGAACGAGCATGAGATGGAAATATTCTACAGTTACTAGGAAGAAATTGACTGTAATGGCGATACTTTTGCGATTTTCTTAAAAAATTAATTTTCTAATCGAAAAATGAATATCATCAGTGAATTTCCCATAAAATTTCGAGCTTGGTCCGTGGTTTTCAAAAAAATCCCTGCCATGTCTTAAATCGGACAACTTCGTCGATCTTTAAATGGCTCTATCTCCTAAACTATTAGAGCTAGAGCGCTGAAATTTGCACACGGAATAATAAATATTCTTCACAAACTATATAACATATATGGATTCTACAGACACGCGTGTATTTCTAAATTCTTGTAGTGTAAGGGAAAAAGTCAAGTTTTTTATTTCCGGATGAGAAATCTGGCCTCCAGGAACCTTAAAATAAAAGCATTGTTTTTTCGCATTTTGCAAGCTCTGACAATTATTAATTCAAACGGCTCTATCTCCTAAACTATTACAGCTACAGCGCTGAAATTTGCACACGTAATATTACATATATTGGCCTTTAATCTGAGTCTTAAACGAAGTTTCTCCGAAAATCAGAACGAGCATTTTTTTTTTTTTTCTTCTTCAGCTTTTTCCCTTTAAGGGGGGTCGCTGTTTTTTCTGGTTTTGGCGAAGGTTTTACGGCCGGATGCCCTTCCTGACGCCAACCCACGTGGGGATGATATGATATATGAGGATGATAGAAGGTGAAAGGACAAACACAATACAACCATGCCCGAGGCGGGACTCGAACCCGCGACCCTTCGGTCCGCGATCGCTACGGCACTACTGCCTTTGCGATCTCGGCCACCCGGACCGGCATAAAATCAGAACGAGCATGAGATGGAAATATTCTACAGTTACTAGGAAGAAATTGACTGTAATGGCGATACTTTTGCGATTTTCTTAAAACTAAGTTTCTAATCGAAAAATGAATATCACCAGTGAATTTCCCATAAAATTTCGAGCTTGGTCCGTGGTTTTCAAAAAAATCCGTGCCATGTCTTAAATCGGACAATTTCGTCGATCTTTAAATAGCTCTATCTCCTAAACTCTTAGAGCTAGAGCGCTGAAATTTGCACACGGAATAATAAATATTTTTCACAAACTATATAACATATATGGACTCTACAGACACGCGTGTATTTCTAATTCTTGTAGTGTAAGAAAAAGTCAAGTTTTTTATTTCCGGATGAGAAATCTGGCCTCCAGGAACCTTAAAATAAAAGCATTGTTTTTTTCGCATTTTGCAAGCTCTGACATTATTAATTCAAACGGCTCTATCTCCTAAACTATTACAGCTACAGCGCTGAAATTTGCACACGTAATATTATATATATTGGCCTTTAATCTGAGTCTTAAACGAAGTTTCTCCGAAAATTCAGAACGAGCATGAGATGGAAATATTCTACAGTTACTAGGAAGAAATTGACTGTAATGGCGATACTTTTGCGATTTTCTTAAAAACTAAGTTTCTAATCGAAAAATGAATATCACCAGTGAATTTCCCATAAAATTTCGAGCTTGGTCCGTGGTTTTCAAAAAAATCCGTGCCATGTCTTAAATCGGACAACTTCGTCGATCTTTAAATGGCTCTATCTCCTAAACTATTAGAGCTAGAGCGCTGAAATTTGCACACGGAATAATAAATATTTTTTCACAAACTATATAACATATATGGACTCTACAGACACGCGTGTATTTCTAAATTCTTGTAGTGTAAGAAAAAGTCAAGTTTTTTATTTCCGGATGAGAAATCTGGCCTCCAGGAACCTTAAAATAAAAGCATTGTTTTTTCGCATTTTGCAAGCTCTGACAATTATTAATTCAAACGGCTCTATCTCCTAAATTATTACAGCTACAGCGCTGAAATTTGCACACGTAATATTACATATATTGGCCTTTAATCTGAGTCTTAAACGAAGTTTCTCCGAAAATCAGAACGAGCATGAGATGGAAATATTCTACAGTTACTAGGGAAGAAATTGACTGTAATGGCGATACTTTTGCGATTTTCTTAAAAACTAAGTTCCAATCGAAAAATGAATATCACCAGTGAATTACCATAAAATTTCGAGCTTGGTCCTTGGTTTTCAAAAAAATCCGTGCCATGTCTTAAATCGGACAACTTCGTCGATCTTTAAATGGCTCTATCTCCTAAACTATTAGAGCTAGAGCGCTGAAATTTGCACACGGAATAATAAATATTTTTTCACAAACTATATAACATATATGGATTCTACAGACACGCGTGTATTTCTAAATTCTTGTAGTGTAAGGAAAAAGTCAAGTTTTTTATTTCCGGATGAGAAATCTGGCCTCCAGGAACCTTAAAATAAAAGCATTGTTTTTTCGCATTTTGCAAGCTCTGACAATTATTAATTCAAACGGCTCGCTATCTCCTAAACTATTACAGCTACAGCGCTGAAATTTGCACACGTAATATTACATATATTGGCCTTTAATCTGAGTCTTAAACGAAGTGTCTCCGAAAATCAGAACGAGCATTTTTTTTTTTTTTTTTCTTCTTCAGCTTTTTCCCTTTAAGGGGTCGCTGTTTTTCTGGTTTTGGCGAAGGTTTTACGGCCGGATGCCCTTCCTGACGCCAACCCACGTGGGAATGATATGATATATGAGGATGATAGGAGGTGAAAGGACAAACACAATACAACCATGCCCGAGGCGGGACTCGAACCCGCGACCCTTCGGTCCGCGATCGCTACGGCACTACTGCCTTTGCGATCTCGGCCACCCGGACCGGCATAAAATCAGAACGAGCATGAGATGGAAATATTCTACAGTTACTAGGAAGAAATTGACTGTAATGGCGATACTTTTGCGATTTTCTTAAAAACTAAGTTTCTAATCGAAAAATGAATATCACCAGTGAATTTCCCATAAAATTTCGAGCTTGGTCCGTGGTTTTCAAAAAATCCGTGCCATGTCTTAAATCGGACAATTTCGTCGATCTTTAAATAGCTCTATCTCCTAAACTATTAGAGCTAGAGCGCTGAAATTTCCACACGGAATAATAAATATTTTTCACAAACTATATAACATATATGGACTCTACAGACACGCGTGTATTTCTAAATTCTTGTAGTGTAAGAAAAAGTCAAGTTTTTTATTTCCGATGAGAAATCTGGCCTCCAGGAACCTTAAAATAAAAGCATTGTTTTTTTCGCATTTTGCAAGCTCTGACAATTATTAATTCAAACGGCTCTATCTCCTAAACTATTACAGCTACAGCGCTGAAATTTGCACATGTAATATTATATATATTGGCCTTTAATCTGAGTCTTAAACGAAGTTTCTCCGAAAATCAGAACGAGCATGAGATGGAAATATTCTACAGTTACTAGGAAGAAATTGACTGTAATGGCGATACTTTTGCGATTTTCTTAAAAACTAAGTTTCTAATCGAAAAATGAATATCACCAGTGAATTTCCCATAAAATTTCGAGCTTGGTCCGTGGTTTTCAAAAAATCCGTGCCATGTCTTAAATCGGACAACTTCGTCGATCTTTAAATGGCTCTATCTCCTAAACTATTAGAGCTAGAGCGCTGAAATTTGCACACGGAATAATAAATATTTTTCACAAACTATATAACATATATGGGACTCTACAGACACTCGTGTATTTCTAAATTCTTGTAGTGTTAGAAAAAGTCAAGTTTTTTATTTCCGGATGAGAAATCTGGCCTCCAGGAACCTTAAAATAAAAGCATTGTTTTTTCGCATTTTGCAAGCTCTGACAATTATTCATTCAAACGGCTCTATCTCCTAAACTATTACAGCTACAGCGCTGAATTTGCACACGTAATATTATATATATTGGCCTTTAATCTGAGTCTTAAACGAAGTTTCTCCGAAAATCAGAACGAGCATGAGATGGAAATATTCTACAGTTACTAGGAAGAAATTGACTGTAATGGCGATACTTTTGCGATTTTCTTAAAAACTAAGTTTCTAATCGAAAAATGAATATCACCAGTGAATTTCCCATAAAATTTCGAGCTTGGTCCGTGGTTTTCAAAAAAATCCGTGCCATGTCTTAAATCGGACAACTTCGTCGATCTTTAAATGGCTCTATCTCTTAAACTATTAGAGCTAGAGCGCTGAAATTTGCACACGGAATAATAAATATTTTTCACAAACTATATAACATATATGGATTCTACAGACACGCGTGTATTTCTAAATTCTTGTAGTGTAAGAAAAAGTCAAGTTTTTTATTTCCGGATGAGAAATCTGGCCTCCAGGAACCTTAAAATAAAAGCATTGTTTTTTCGCATTTTGCAAGCTCTGACAATTATTGATTCAAACGGCTCTATCTCCTAAACTATTACAGCTACAGCGCCGAAATTTGCACACGTAATATTATATATATTGGCCTTTAATCTGAGTCTTAAACGAAGTTTCTCCGAAAATCAGAACGAGCATGAGATGGAAATATTCTACAGTTACTAGGAAGAAATTGACTGTAATGGCGATACTTTTGCGATTTTCTTAAAAACTAAGTTTCTAATCGAAAATGAATATCACCAGTGAAATTTCCCATAAAATTTCGAGCTTGGTCCGTGGTTTTCAAAAAAATCCGTGCCATGTCTTAAATCGGACAACTTCGTCGATCGATGGCTCTATCTCCTAAACTATTAGAGCTAGAGCGCTGAAATTTGCACACGGAATAATATATATTTTTCACAAACTATATAACATATATGGATTCTACAGACACGCGTGTATTTCTAAATTCTTGTAGTGTAAGAAAAGTCAAGTTTTTTATTTCCGGATGAGAAATCTGGCCTCCAGGAACCTTAAAATAAAAGCATTGTTTTTTCGCATTTTGCAAGCTCTGACAATTATTAATTCAAACGGCTCTATCTCCTAAACTATTACAGCTACAGCGCTGAAATTTGCACACGTAATATTATATATATTGGCCTTTAATCTGAGTTTTAAAACGAAGTTTCTCCGAAAATCAGACGAGCATGAGATGGAAATATTCTACAGTTACTAGGAAGAAATTGACTGTAATGGCGATACTTTTGCGATTTTCTTAAAAATTAATTTTTCTAATCGAAAAAATGAACTATCATCAGTGAATTTCCCATAAAAATTTCGAGCTTGGTCCGTGGTTTCAAAAAAATCCCTGCCATGTCTTAAATCGGACAACTTCGTCGATCTTTAAATGGCTCTATCTCCTAAACTATTAGAGCTAGAGCGCTGAAATTTGCACACGGAATAATAAATATTCTTCACAAACTATATAACATATATGGATTCTACAGACACGCGTGTATTTCTAAATTCTTGTAGTGTAAGAAAAAGTCAAGTTTTTTATTTCCGGATGAGAAATCTGGCCTCCAGGAACCTTAAAATAAAAGCATTGTTTTTTCGCATTTTGCAAGCTCTGACAATTATTAATTCAAACGGCTCTATCTCCTAAACTATTACAGCTACAGCGCTGAAATTTGCACACGTAATATTACATATATTGGCCTTTAATCTGAGGTCTTAAACGAAGTTTCTCCGAAAATCAGAACGAGCATTTTTTTTTTTTTTCTTCTTCAGCTTTTTCCCTTTAAGGGGTCGCTGTTTTTCTGGTTTTGGCGAAGGTTTTACGGCCGGATGCCCTTCCTGACGCCAACCCACGTGGGGATGATATGATATATGAGGATGATAGAAGGTGAAAGGACAAACACAATACAACCATGCCCCGAGGCGGGACTCGAACCCGCGACCCTTCGGTCCGCG
This sequence comes from Gryllus longicercus, assembly GCA_038098605.1. Classification (NCBI taxonomy): domain Eukaryota; kingdom Metazoa; phylum Arthropoda; class Insecta; order Orthoptera; family Gryllidae; genus Gryllus; species Gryllus longicercus. Next base: position 34,805 of record JAZDUA010001391.1, on the reverse strand, counting down.
ATCGCTACGGCACTACTGCCTTTGCGATCTCGGCCACCCGGACCGGCATAAAATCAGAACGAGCATGAGATGGAAATATTCTACAGTTACTAGGAAGAAATTGACTGTAATGGCGATACTTTTGCGATTTTCTTTAAAAACTAAGTTTCTAATCGAAAAATGAATATCACCAGTGAATTTCCATAAAATTTCGAGCTTGGTCCGTGGTTTTCAAAAAAATCCGTGCCGCATGTCTTAAATCGGACAATTTCGTCGATCTTTAAATAGCTCTATCTCCTAAACTCTTAGAGCTAGAGCGCTGAAATTTGCACACGGAATAATAAATATTTTTCACAAACTATATAACATATATGGACTCTACAGACACGCGTGTATTTCTAAATTCTTGTAGTGTAAGAAAAAGTCAAGTTTTTTATTTCCGGATGAGAAATCTGGCCTCCAGGAACCTTAAAATAAAAGCATTGTTTTTTCGCATTTTGCAAGCTCTGACAATTATTAATTCAAACGGCTCTATCTCCTAAACTATTACAGCTACAGCGCTGAAATTTGCACACGTAATATTATATATATTGGCCTTTAATCTGAGTCTTAAACGAAGTTTCTCCGAAAATCAGAACGAGCATGAGATGGAAATATTCTACAGTTACTAGGAAGAAATTGACTGTAATGGCGATACTTTTGCGATTTTCTTAAAAACTAAGTTTCTAATCGAAAAATGAATATCACCAGTGAATTTCCCATAAAATTTCGAGCTTGGTCCGTGGTTTTCAAAAAAATCCGTGCCATGTCTTAAATCGGACAACTTCGTCGATCTTTAAATGGCTCTATCTCCTAAACTATTAGAGCTAGAGCGCTGAAATTTGCACACGGAATAATAAATATTTTTTCACAAACTATATAACATATATGGACTCTACAGACACGCGTGTATTTCTAAATTCTTGTAGTGTAAGAAAAAGTCAAGTTTTTTATTTCCGGATGAGAAATCTGGCCTCCAGGAACCTTAAAATAAAAGCATTGTTTTTTCGCATTTTGCAAGCTCTGACAATTATTAATTCAAACGGCTCTATCTCCTAAATTATTACAGCTACAGCGCTGAAATTTGCACACGTAATATTACATATATTGGCCTTTAATCTGAGTCTTAAACGAAGTTTCTCCGAAAATCAGAACGAGCATGAGATGGAAATATTCTACAGTTACTAGGAAGAAATTGACTGTAATGGCGATACTTTTGCGATTTTCTTAAAAACTAAGTTTCCAATCGAAAAATGAATATCACCAGTGAATTTCCCATAAATTTCGAGCTTGGTCCTTGGTTTTCAAAAAAATCCGTGCCATGTCTTAAATCGGACAACTTCGTCGATCTTTAAATGGCTCTATCTCCTAAACTATTAGAGCTAGAGCGCTGAAATTTGCACACGGAATAATAAATATTTTTCACAAACTATATAACATATATGGATTCTACAGACACGCGTGTATTTCTAAATTCTTGTAGTGTAAGAAAAAGTCAAGTTTTTTTATTTCCGGATGAGAAATCTGGCCTCCAGGAACCTTAAAATAAAAGCATTGTTTTTTCGCATTTTGCAAGCTCTGACAATTATTAATTCAAACGGCTCTATCTCCTAAACTATTACAGCTACAGCGCTGAAATTTGCACACGTAATATTACATATATTGGCCTTTAATCTGAGTCTTAAACGAAGTGTCTCCGAAAATCAGAACGAGCATTTTTTTTTTTTTTTCTTCTTCAGCTTTTTCCCTTTAAGGGGTCGCTGTTTTTCTGGTTTTGGCGAAGGTTTTACGGCCGGATGCCCTTCCTGACGCCAACCCACGTGGGAATGATATGATATATGAGGATGATAGGAGGTGAAAGGACAAACACAATACAACCATGCCCGAGGCGGGACTCGAACCCGCGACCCTTCGGTCCGCGATCGCTACGGCACTACTGCCTTTGCGATCTCGGCCACCCGGACCGGCATAAAATCAGAACGAGCATGAGATGGAAATATTCTACAGTTACTAGGAAGAAATTGACTGTAATGGCGATACTTTTGCGATTTTCTTAAAAACTAAGTTTCTAATCGAAAAATGAATATCACCAGTGAATTTCCATAAAATTTCGAGCTTGGTCCGTGGTTTTCAAAAAAATCCGTGCCATGTCTTAAATCGGACAATTTCGTCGATCTTTAAATAGCTCTATCTCCTAAACTATTAGAGCTAGAGCGCTGAAATTTCCACACGGAATAATAAATATTTTTCACAAACTATATAACATATATGGACTCTACAGACACGCGTGTATTTCTAAATTCTTGTAGTGTAAGAAAAAGTCAAGTTTTTTATTTCCGGATGAGAAATCTGGCCTCCAGGAACCTTAAAAATAAAAGCATTGTTTTTTCGCATTTTGCAAGCTCTGACAATTATTAATTCAAACGGCTCTATCTCCTAAACTATTACAGCTACAGCGCTGAAATTTGCACATGTAATAATTATATATATTGGCCTTTAATCTGAGTCTTAAACGAAGTTTCTCCGAAAATCAGAACGAGCATGAGATGGAAATATTCTACAGTTACTAGGAAGAAATTGGACTGTAATGGCGATACTTTTGCGATTTTCTTAAAAACTAAGTTTCTAATCGAAAAATGAATATCACCAGTGAATTTCCCATAAAATTTCGAGCTTGGTCCGTGGTTTTCAAAAAAATCCGTGCCATGTCTTAAATCGGACAACTTCGTCGATCTTTAAATGGCTCTATCTCCTAAACTATTAGAGCTAGAGCGCTGAAATTTGCACACGGAATAATAAATATTTTTCACAAACTATATAACATATATGGACTCTACAGACACTCGTGTATTTCTAATTCTTGTAGTGTTAGAAAAAGTCAAGTTTTTTATTTCCGGATGAGAAATCTGGCCTCCAGGAACCTTAAAATAAAAGCATTGTTTTTTCGCATTTTGCAAGCTCTGACAATTATTCATTCAAACGGCTCTATCTCCTAAACTATTACAGCTACAGCGCTGAAATTTGCACACGTAATATTATATATATTGGCCTTTAATCTGAGTCTTAAACGAAGTTTCTCCGAAAATCAGAACGAGCATGAGATGGAAATATTCTACAGTTACTAGGAAGAAATTGACTGTAATGGCGATACTTTTGCGATTTTCTTAAAAACTAAGTTTCTAATCGAAAAATGAATATCACCAGTGAATTTCCATAAAATTTCGAGCTTGGTCCGTGGTTTTCAAAAAAATCCGTGCCATGTCTTAAATCGGACAACTTCGTCGATCTTTAAATGGCTCTATCTCTTAAACTATTAGAGCTAGAGCGCTGAAATTTGCACACGGAATAATAAATATTTTTCACAAACTATATAACATATATGGATTCTACAGACACGCGTGTATTTCTAAATTCTTGTAGTGTAAGAAAAAGTCAAGTTTTTTATTTCCGGATGAGAAATCTGGCCTCCAGGAACCTTAAAATAAAAGCATTGTTTTTTCGCATTTTGCAAGCTCTGACAATTATTAATTCAAACGGCTCTATCTCCTAAACTATTACAGCTACAGCGCCGAAATTTGCACACGTAATATTATATATATTGGCCTTTAATCTGAGTCTTAAACGAAGTTTCTCCGAAAATCAGAACGAGCATGAGATGGAAATATTCTACAGTTACTAGGAAGAAATTGACTGTAATGGCGATACTTTTGCGATTTTCTTAAAAAATTAATTTTCTAATCGAAAAATGAATATCATCAGTGAATTTCCCATAAAATTTCGAGCTTGGTCCGTGGTTTTCAAAAAAATCCCTGCCATGTCTTAAATCGGACAACTTCGTCGATCTTTAAATGGCTCTATCTCCTAAACTATTAGAGCTAGAGCGCTGAAATTTGCACACGGAATAATAAATATTTTTCACAAACTATATAACATATATGGATTCTACAGACACGCGTGTATTTCTAAATTCTTGTAGTGTAAGAAAAAGTCAAGTTTTTTATTTCCGGATGAGAAATCTGGCCTCCAGGAACCTTAAAATAAAAGCATTGTTTTTTCGCATTTTGCAAGCTCTGACAATTATTAATTCAAACGGCTCTATCTCCTAAACTATTACAGCTACAGCGCTGAAATTTGCACACGTAATATTACATATATTGGCCTTTAATCTGAGTCTTAAACGAAGTTTCTCCGAAAATCAGAACGAGCATTTTTTTTTTTTTTTCTTCTTCAGCTTTTTCCCTTTAAGGGGTCGCTGTTTTTCTGGTTTTGGCGAAGGTTTTTACGGCCGGATGCCCTTCCTGACGCCAACCCACGTGGGGATGATATGATATATGAGGATGATAGGAGGTGGAAAGGACAAACACAATACAACCATGCCCGAGGCGGGACTCGAACCCGCGACCCTTCGGTCCGCGATCGCTACGGCACTACTGCCTTTGCGATCTCGGCCACCCGGACCGGCATAAAATCAGAACGAGCATGAGATGGAAATATTCTACAGTTACTAGGAAGAAATTGACTGTAATGGCGATACTTTTGCGATTTTCTTAAAAACTAAGTTTCTAATCGAAAAATGAATATCACCAGTGAATTTCCCATAAAATTTCGAGCTTGGTCCCGTGGTTTTCAAAAAAATCCGTGCCATGTCTTAAATCGGACAATTTCGTCGATCTTTAAATAGCTCTATCTCCTAAACTATTAGAGCTAGAGCGCTGAAATTTGCACACGGAATAATAAATATTTTTCACAAACTATATAACATATATGGACTCTACAGACACTCGTGTATTTCTAAATTCTTGTAGTGTAAGAAAAAGTCAAGTTTTTTATTTCCGGATGAGAAATCTGGCCTCCAGGAACCTTAAAATAAAAGCATTGTTTTTTCGCATTTTGCAAGCTCTGACAATTATTCATTCAAACGGCTCTATCTCCTAAACTATTACAGCTACAGCGCTGAAATTTGCACACGTAATATTATATATATTGGCCTTTAATCTGAGTCTTAAACGAAGTTTCTCCGAAAATCAGAACGAGCATGAGATGGAAATATTCTACAGTTACTAGGAGAAATTGACTGTAATGGCGATACTTTTGCGATTTTCTTAAAAACTAAGTTTCTAATCGAAAAAATGAATATCACCAGTGAATTTCCCATAAAATTTCGAGCTTGGTCCGTGGTTTTCAAAAAAATCCGTGCCATGTCTTAAATCGGACAACTTCGTCGATCTTTAAATGGCTCTATCTCTTAAACTATTAGAGCTAGAGCGCTGAAATTTGCACACGGAATAATAAATATTTTTCACAAACTATATAACATATATGGATTCTACAGACACGCGTGTATTTTCTAAATTCTTGTAGTGTAAGAAAAAGTCAAGTTTTTTATTTCCGGATGAGAAATCTGGCCTCCAGGAACCTTAAAATAAAAGCATTGTTTTTTCGCATTTTGCAAGCTCTGACAATTATTAATTCAAACGGCTCTATCTCCTAAACTATTACAGCTACAGCGCCGAAATTTGCACACGTAATATTATATATATTGGCCTTTAATCTGAGTCTTAAACGAAGTTTCTCCGAAAATCAGAACGAGCATGAGATGGAAATATTCTACAGTTACTAGGAAGAAATTGACTGTAATGGCGATACTTTTGCGATTTTCTTAAAAAATTAATTTTCTAATCGAAAAATGAATATCATCAGTGAATTTCCCATAAAATTTCGAGCTTGGTCCGTGGTTTTCAAAAAATCCCTGCCATGTCTTAAATCGGGACAACTTCGTCGATCTTTAAATGGCTCTATCTCCTAAACTATTAGAGCTAGAGCGCTGAAATTTGCACACGGAATAATAAATATTTTTCACAAACTAATATAACATATATGGATTCTACAGACACGCGTGTATTTCTAAATTCTTGTAGTGTAAGAAAAAGTCAAGTTTTTTATTTCCGGATGAGAAATCTGGCCTCCAGGAACCTTAAAATAAAAGCATTGTTTTTTCGCATTTTGCAAGCTCTGACAATTATTAATTCAAACGGCTCTATCTCCTAAACTATTACAGCTACAGCGCTGAAATTTGCACACGTAATATTACATATATTGGCCTTTAATCTGAGTCTTAAACGAAGTTTCTCCGAAAATCAGAACGAGCATTTTTTTTTTTCTTCTTCAGCTTTTTCCCTTTAAGGGGTCGCTGTTTTTCTGGTTTTGGCGAAGGTTTTACGGCCGGATGCCCTTCCTGACGCCAACCCACGTGGGGATGATATGATATATGAGGATGATAGGAGGTGAAAGGACAAACACAATACAACCATGCCCGAGGCGGGACTCGAACCCGCGACCCTTCGGTCCGCGATCGCTACGGCACTACTGCCTTTGCGATCTCGGCCACCCGGACCGGCATAAAATCAGAACGAGCATGAGATGGAAATATTCTACAGTTACTAGGAAGAAATTGACTGTAATGGCGATACTTTTGCGATTTTCTTAAAAACTAAGTTTCTAATCGAAAAATGAATATCACCAGTGAATTTCCCATAAAATTTCGAGCTTGGTCCGTGGTTTTCAAAAAAATCCGTGCCATGTCTTAAATCGGACAATTTCGTCGATCTTTAAATAGCTCTATCTCCTAAACTATTAGAGCTAGAGCGCTGAAATTTGCACACGGAATAATAAATATTTTTCACAAACTATATAACATATATGGACTCTACAGACACGCGTGTATTTCTAAATTCTTGTAGTGTAAGAAAAAGTCAAGTTTTTTATTTCCGGATGAGAAATCTGGCCTCCAGGAACCTTAAAATAAAAGCATTGTTTTTTCGCATTTTGCAAGCTCTGACAATTATTAATTCAAACGGCTCTATCTCCTAAACTATTACAGCTACAGCGCTTGCACACGTAATATTATATATATTGGCCTTTAATCTGAGTCTTAAACGAAGTTTCTCCGAAAATCAGAACGAGCATGAGATGGAAATATTCTACAGTTACTAGGAAGAAATTGACTGTAATGGCGATACTTTTGCGATTTTCTTAAAAACTAAGTTTCTAATCGAAAAATGAATATCACCAGTGAATTTCCCATAAAATTTCGAGCTTGGTCCGTGGTTTTCAAAAAATCCGTGCCATGTCTTAAATCGGACAACTTCGTCGATCTTTAAATGGCTCTATCTCCTAAACTATTAGAGCTAGAGCGCTGAAATTTGCACACGGAATAATAAATATTTTTCACAAACTATATAACATATATGGACTCTACAGACACTCGTGTATTTCTAAATTCTTGTAGTGTAAGAAAAAGTCAAGTTTTTTATTTCCGGATGAGAAATCTGGCCTCCAGGAACCTTAAAATAAAAGCATTGTTTTTTCGCATTTTGCAAGCTCTGACAATTATTCATTCAAACGGCTCTATCTCCTAAACTATTACAGCTACAGCGCTGAAATTTGCACACGTAATATTATATATATTGGCCTTTAATCTGAGTCTTAAACGAAGTTTCTCCGAAAATCAGAACGAGCATGAGATGGAAATATTCTACAGTTACTAGGAAGAAATTGACTGTAATGGCGATACTTTTGCGATTTTCTTAAAAACTAAGTTTCTAATCGAAAAATGAATATCACCAGTGAATTTCCCATAAAATTTCGAGCTTGGTCCGTGGTTTTCAAAAAAATCCGTGCCATGTCTTAAATCGGACAACTTCGTCGATCTTTAAATGGCTCTATCTCTTAAACTATTAGAGCTAGAGCGCTGAAATTTGCACACGGAATAATAAATATTTTTCACAAACTATATAACATATATGGATTCTACAGACACGCGTGTATTTCTAAATTCTTGTAGTGTAAGAAAAAGTCAAGTTTTTTATTTCCGGATGAGAAATCTGGCCTCCAGGAACCTTAAAATAAAAGCATTGTTTTTTCGCATTTTGCAAGCTCTGACAATTATTAATTCAAACGGCTCTATCTCCTAAACTATTACAGCTACAGCGCCGAAATTTGCACACGTAATATTATATATATTGGCCTTTAATCTGAGTCTTAAACGAAGTTTCTCCGAAAATCAGAACGAGCATGAGATGGAAATATTCTACAGTTACTAGGAAGAAATTGACTGTAATGGCGATACTTTTGCGATTTTCTTAAAAAATTAATTTTCTAATCGAAAAATGAATATCATCAGTGAATTTCCCATAAAATTTCGAGCTTGGTCCGTGGTTTTCAAAAAAATCCCTGCCATGTCTTAAATCGGACAACTTCGTCGATCTTTAAATGGCTCTATCTCCTAAACTATTAGAGCTAGAGCGCTGAAATTTGCACACGGAATAATAAATATTTTTCACAAACTATATAACATATATGGATTCTACAGACACGCGTGTATTTCTAAATTCTTGTAGTGTAAGAAAAAGTCAAGTTTTTTATTTCCGGATGAGAAATCTGGCCTCCAGGAACCTTAAAATAAAAGCATTGTTTTTTCGCATTTTGCAAGCTCTGACAATTATTAATTCAAACGGCTCTATCTCCTAAACTATTACAGCTACAGCGCTGAAATTTGCACACGTAATATTACATATATTGGCCTTTAATCTGAGTCTTAAACGAAGTTTCTCCGAAAATCAGAACGAGCATTTTTTTTTTTTTTCTTCTTCAGCTTTTTCCCTTTAAGGGGTCGCTGTTTTTCTGGTTTTGGCGAAGGTTTTACGGCCGGATGCCCTTCCTGACGCCAACCCACGTGGGGATGCTATGATATATGAGGATGATAGGAGGTGAAAGGACAAACACAATACAACCATGCCCGAGGCGGGACTCGAACCCGCGACCCTTCGGTCCGCGATCGCTACGGCACTACTGCCTTTGCGATCTCGGCCACCCGGACCGGCATAAAATCAGAACGAGCATGAGATGGAAATATTCTACAGTTACTAGGAAGAAATTGACTGTAATGGCGATACTTTTGCGATTTTCTTAAAAACTAAGTTTCTAATCGAAAAATGAATATCACCAGTGAATTTCCCATAAAATTTCGAGCTTGGTCCGTGGTTTTCAAAAAAATCCGTGCCATGTCTTAAATCGGACAATTTTCGTCGATCTTTAAATAGCTCTATCTCCTAAACTATTAGAGCTAGAGCGCTGAAATTTGCACACGGAATAATAAATATTTTTCACAAACTATATAACATATATGGACTCTACAGACACGCGTGTATTTCTAAATTCTTGTAGTGTAAGAAAAAGTCAAGTTTTTTATTTCCGGATGAGAAATCTGGCCTCCAGGAACCTTAAAATAAAAGCATTGTTTTTTCGCATTTTGCAAGCTCTGACAATTATTAATTCAAACGGCTCTATCTCCTAAACTATTACAGCTACAGCGCTGAAATTTGCACACGTAATATTATATATATTGGCCTTTAATCTGAGTCTTAAACGAAGTTTCTCCGAAAATCAGAACGAGCATGAGATGGAAATATTCTACAGTTACTAGGAAGAAATTGACTGTAATGGCGATACTTTTGCGATTTTCTTAAAAACTAAGTTTCTAATCGAAAAATGAATATCACCAGTGAATTTCCCATAAAATTTCGAGCTTGGTCCGTGGTTTTCAAAAAAATCCGTGCCATGTCTTAAATCGGACAACTTCGTCGATCTTTAAATGGCTCTATCTCCTAAACTATTAGAGCTAGAGCGCTGAAATTTGCACACGGAATAATAAATATTTTTCACAAACTATATAACATATATGGACTCTACAGACACGCGTGTATTTCTAAATTCTTGTAGTGTAAGAAAAAGTCAAGTTTTTTATTTCCGGATGAGAAATCTGGCCTCCAGGAACCTTAAAATAAAAGCATTGTTTTTTCGCATTTTGCAAGCTCTGACAATTATTAATTCAAACGGCTCTATCTCCTAAACTATTACAGCTACAGCGCTGAAATTTGCACACGTAATATTACATATATTGGCCTTTAATCTGAGTCTTAAACGAAGTTTCTCCGAAAATCAGAACGAGCATGAGATGGAAATATTCTACAGTTACTAGGAAGAAATTGACTGTAATGGCGATACTTTTGCGATTTTCTTAAAAACTAAGTTTCCAATCGAAAAATGAATATCACCAGTGAATTTCCCATAAAATTTCGAGCTTGGTCCGTGGTTTTCAAAAAAATCCGTGCCATGTCTTAAATCGGACAACTTCGTCGATCTTTACATGGCTCTATCTCCTAAACTATTAGAGCTAGAGCGCTGAAATTTGCACACGGAATAATAAATATTTTTCACAAACTATATAACATATATGGACTCTACAGACACGCGTGTATTTCTAAATTCTTGTAGTGTAAGAAAAAGTCAAGTTTTTTATTTCCGGATGAGAAATCTGGCCTCCAGGAACCTTAAAATAAAAGCATTGTTTTTTCGCATTTTGCAAGCTCTGACAATTATTAATTCAAACGGCTCTATCTCCTAAACTATTACAGCTACAGCGCTGAAATTTGCACACGTAATATTACATATATTGGCCTTTAATCTGAGTTTTAAACGAAGTTTCTCCGAAAATCAGAACGAGCATGAGATGGAAATATTCTACAGTTACTAGGAAGAAATTGACTGTAATGGCGATACTTTTGCGATTTTCTTAAAAACTAAGTTTCTAATCGAAAAATGAATATCACCAGAGAATTTCCATAAAATTTCGAGCTTGGTCCGTGGTTTTCAAAAAAATCCGTGCCATGTCTTAAATCGGACAACTTCGTCGATCTTTAAATGGCTCTATCTCCTAAACTATTAGAGCTAGAGCGCTGAAATTTGCACACGGAATAATAAATATTTTTCACAAACTATATAACATATATGGACTCTACAGACACGCGTGTATTTCTAAATTCTTGTAGTGTAAGAAAAGTCAAGTTTTTTATTTCCGGATGAGAAATCTGGCCTCCAGGAACCTTAAAATAAAAGCATTGTTTTTTTCGCATTTTGCAAGCTCTGACAATTATTAATTCAAACGGCTCTATCTCCTAAACTATTACAGCTACAGCGCTGAAATTTGCACACGTAATATTACATATATTGGCCTTTAATCTGAGTTTTAAACGAAGTTTCTCCGAAAATCAGAACGAGCATGAGATGGAAATATTCTACAGTTACTAGGAAGAAATTGACTGTAATGGCGATACTTTTGCGATTTTCTTAAAAACTAAGTTTCTAATCGAAAAATGAATATCACCAGTGAATTTCCCATAAAATTTCGAGCTTGGTCCGTGGTTTTCAAAAAAATCCGTGCCATGTCTTAAATCGGACAACTTCGTCAATCTTTAAATGGCTCTATCTCCTAAACTATTAGAGCTAGAGCGCTGAAATTTGCACACGGAATAATAAATATTTTTCACAAACTATATAACATATATGGATTCTACAGACACGCGTGTATTTCTAAATTCTTGTAGTGTAAGAAAAAGTCAAGTTTTTTGTTTCCGGATGAGAAATCTGGCCTCCAGGAACCTTAAAATAAAAAGCATTGTTTTTTCGCATTTTGCAAGCTCTGACAATTATTAATTCAAACGGCTCTATTCTCCTAAACTATTACAGCTACAGCGCTGAAATTTGCACACGTAATATTACATATATTGGCCTTTAATCTGAGTCTTAAACGAAGTTTCTCCGAAAATCAGAACGAGCATTTTTTTTTTTTTTCTTCTTCAGCTTTTTCCTTTTAAGGGGTCGCTGTTTTTCTGGTTTTGGCGAAGGTTTTACGGCCGGATGCCCTTCCTGACGCCAACCCACGTGGGGATGATATGATATATGAGGATGATAGGAGGTGAAAGGACAAACACAATACAACCATGCCCGAGGCGGGACTCGAACCCGCGACCCTTCGGTCCGCGATCGCTACGGCACTACTGCCTTTGCGATCTCGGCCACCCGGACCGGCATAAAATCAGAACGAGCATGAGATGGAAATATTCTACAGTTACTAGGAAGAAATTGACTGTAATGGCGATACTTTTGCGATTTTCTTAAAAACTAAGTTTCTAATCGAAAAATGAATATCACCAGTGAATTTCCCATAAAATTTCGAGCTTGGTCCGTGGTTTTCAAAAAAATCCGTGCCATGTCTTAAATCGGACAATTTCGTCGATCTTTAAATAGCTCTATCTCCTAAACTATTAGAGCTAGAGCGCTGAAATTTCCACACGGAATAATAAATATTTTTCACAAACTATATAACATATATGGACTCTACAGACACGCGTGTATTTCTAAATTCTTGTAGTGTAAGAAAAAGTCAAGTTTTTTATTTCCGGATGAGAAATCTGGCCTCCAGGAACCTTAAAATAAAAGCATTGTTTTTTAGCATTTTGCAAGCTCTGACAATTATTAATTCAAACGGCTCTATCTCCTAAACTATTACAGCTACAGCGCTGAAATTTGCACACGTAATATTATATATATTGGCCTTTAATCTGAGTCTTAAACGAAGTTTCTCCGAAAATCAGAACGAGCATGAGATGGAAATATTCTACAGTTACTAGGAAGAAATTGACTGTAATGGCGATACTTTTGCGATTTTCTTAAAAACTAAGTTTCTAATCGAAAAATGAATATCACCAGTGAATTTCCCATAAAATTTCGAGCTTGGTCCGTGGTTTTCAAAAAAATCCGTGCCATGTCTTAAATCGGACAACTTCGTCGATCTTTAAATGGCTCTATCTCCTAAACTATTAGAGCTAGAGCGCTGAAATTTGCACACGGAATAATAAATATTTTTCACAAACTATATAACATATATGGACTCTACAGACACGCGTGTATTTCTAAATTCTTGTAGTGTAAGAAAAAGTCAAGTTTTTTATTTCCGGATGAGAAATCTGGCCTCCAGGAACCTTAAAATAAAAGCATTGTTTTTTCGCATTTTGCAAGCTCTGACAATTATTCATTCAAACGGCTCTATCTCCTAAACTATTACAGCTACAGCGCTGAAATTTGCACACGTAATATTATATATATTGGCCTTTAATCTGAGTCTTAAACGAAGTTTCTCCGAAAATCAGAACGAGCATGAGATGGAAATATTCTACAGTTACTAGGAAGAAATTGACTGTAATGGCGATACTTTTGCGATTTTCTTAAAAACTAAGTTTCTAATCGAAAAATGAATATCACCAGTGAATTTCCCATAAAATTTCGAGCTTGGTCCGTGGTTTTCAAAAAATCCGTGCCATGTCTAAAAATCGGACAACTTCGTCGATCTTTAAATGGCTCTATCTCCTAAACTATTAGAGCTAGAGCGCTGAAATTTGCACACGGAATAATAAATATTTTTCACAAACTATATAACATATATGGATTCTACAGACACGCGTGTATTTCTAAATTCTTGTAGTGTAAGAAAAAGTCAAGTTTTTTATTTCCGGATGAGAAATCTGGCCTCCAGGAACCTTAAAATAAAAGCATTGTTTTTTCGCATTTTGCAAGCTCTGACAATTATTAATTCAAACGGCTCTATCTCCTAAACTATTACAGCTACAGCGCTGAAATTTGCACACGTAATATTACGTATATTGGCCTTTAATCTGAGTCTTAAACGAAGTTTCTCCGAAAATCAGAACGAGCATGAGATGGAAATATTCTACAGTTACTAGGAAGAAATTGACTGTAATGGCGATACTTTTGCGATTTTCTTAAAAACTAAGTTTCTAATCGAAAAATGAATATCACCAGTGAATTTCCCATAAAATTTCGAGCTTGGTCCGTGGTTTTCAAAAAATCCGTGCCATGTCTTAAATCGGACAACTTCGTCGATCTTTAAATGGCTCTATCTCCTAAACTATTAGAGCTAGAGCGCTGAAATTTGCACACGGAATAATAAATATTTTTCACAAACTATATAACATATATGGACTCTACAGACACGCGTGTATTTCTAAATTCTTGTAGTGTAAGAAAAAGTCAAGTTTTTTATTTCCGGATGAGAAATCTGGCCTCCAGGAACCTTAAAATAAAAGCATTGTTTTTTCGCATTTTGCAAGCTCTGACAATTATTAATTCAAACGGCTCTATCTCCTAAACTATTACAGCTACAGCGCTGAAATTTGCACACGTAATATTACATATATTGGCCTTTAATCTGAGTCTTAAACGAAGTTTCTCCGAAAATCAGAACGAGCATGAGATGGAAATATTCTACAGTTACTAGGAAGAAATTGACTGTAATGGCGATACTTTTGCGATTTTCTTAAAAACTAAGTTTCCAATCGAAAAATGAATATCACCAGTGAATTTCCCATAAAATTTCGAGCTTGGTCCGTGGTTTTCAAAAAAATCCGTGCCATGTCTTAAATCGGACAACTTCGTCGATCTTTAAATGGCTCTATCTCCTAAACTATTAGAGCTAGAGCGCTGAAATTTGCACACGGAATAATAAATATTTTTCACAAACTATATAACATATATGGACTCTACAGACACGCGTGTATTTCTAAATTCTTGTAGTGTAAGAAAAAGTCAAGTTTTTTATTTCCGGATGAGAAATCTGGCCTCCAGGAACCTTAAAATAAAAGCATTGTTTTTTCGCATTTTGCAAGCTCTGACAATTATTAATTCAAACGGCTCTATCTCCTAAACTATTACAGCTACAGCGCTGAAATTTGCACACGTAATATTACATATATTGGCCTTTAATCTGAGTTTTAAACGAAGTTTCTCCGAAAATCAGAACGAGCATGAGATGGAAATATTCTACAGTTACTAGGAAGAAATTGACTGTAATGGCGATACTTTTGCGATTTTCTTAAAAACTAAGTTTCTAATTGAAAAATGAATATCACCAGTGAATTTCCCATAAAATTTCGAGCTTGGTCCGTGGTTTTCAAAAAAATCCGTGCCATGTCTTAAATCGGACAACTTCGTCGATCTTTAAATGGCTCTATCTCCTAAACTATTAGAGCTAGAGCGCTGAAATTTGCACACGGAATAATAAATATTTTTCACAAACTATATAACATATATGGATTCTACAGACACGCGTGTATCTCTAAATTCTTGTAGTGTAAGAAAAAGTCAAGTTTTTTGTTTCCGGATGAGAAATCTGGCCTCCAGGAACCTTAAAATAAAAGCATTGTTTTTTCGCATTTTGCAAGCTCTGACAATTATTAATTCAAACGGCTCTATCTCCTAAACTATTACAGCTACAGCGCTGAAATTTGCACACGTAATATTACATATATTGGCCTTTAATCTGAGTCTTAAACGAAGTTTCTCCGAAAATCAGAACGAGCATTTTTTTTTTTTCTTCTTCTGCTTTTTCCCTTTAAGGGGTCGCTGTTTTTCTGGTTTTGGCGAAGGTTTTACGGCCGGATGCCCTTCCTGACGCCAACCCACGTGGGGATGATATGATATATGAGGATGATAGGAGGTGAAAGGACAAACACAATACAACCATGCCGAGGCGGGACTCGAACCCGCGACCCTTCGGTCCGCGATCGCTACGGCACTACTGCCTTTGCGATCTCGGCCACCCGGACCGGCATAAAATCAGAACGAGCATGAGATGGAAATATTCTACAGTTACTAGGAAGAAATTGACTGTAATGGCGATACTTTTGCGATTTTCTTAAAAACTAAGTTTCTAATCGAAAAATGAATATCACCAGTGAATTTCCCATAAAATTTCGAGCTTGGTCCGTGGTTTTCAAAAAAATCCGTGCCATGTCTTAAATCGGACAATTTCGTCGATCTTTAAATAGCTCTATCTCCTAAACTATTAGAGCTAGAGCGCTGAAATTTCCACACGGAATAATAAATATTTTTCACAAACTATATAACATATATGGACTCTACAGACACGCGTGTATTTCTAAATTCTTGTAGTGTAAGAAAAAGTCAAGTTTTTTATTTCCGGATGAGAAATCTGGCCTCCAGGAACCTTAAAATAAAAGCATTGTTTTTTAGCATTTTGCAAGCTCTGGCAATTATTAATTCAAACGGCTCTATCTCCTAAACTATTACAGCTACAGCGCTGAAATTTGCACACGTAATATTATATATATTGGCCTTTAATCTGAGTCTTAAACGAAGTTTCTCCGAAAATCAGAACGAGCATGAGATGGAAATATTCTACAGTTACTAGGAAGAAATTGACTGTAATGGCGATACTTTTGCGATTTTCTTAAAAACTAAGTTTCTAATCGAAAATGAATATCACCAGTGAATTTCCCATAAAATTTCGAGCTTGGTCCGTGGTTTTCAAAAAAATCCGTGCCATGTCTTAAATCGGACAACTTCGTCGATCTTTAAATGGCTCTATCTCCTAAACTATTAGAGCTAGAGCGCTGAAATTTGCACACGGAATAATAAATATTTTTCACAAACTATATAACATATATGGACTCTACAGACACGCGTGTATTTCTAAATTCTTGTAGTGTAAGAAAAAGTCAAGTTTTTTATTTCCGGATGAGAAATCTGGCCTCCAGGAACCTTAAAATAAAAGCATTGTTTTTTCGCATTTTGCAAGCTCTGACAATTATTCATTCAAACGGCTCTATCTCCTAAACTATTACAGCTACAGCGCTGAAATTTGCACACGTAATATTATATATATTGGCCTTTAATCTGAGTCTTAAACGAAGTTTCTCCGAAAATCAGAACGAGCATGAGATGGAAATATTCTACAGTTACTAGGAAGAAATTGACTGTAATGGCGATACTTTTGCGATTTTCTTAAAAACTAAGTTTCTAATCGAAAAATGAATATCACCAGTGAATTTCCCATAAAATTTCGAGCTTGGTCCGTGGTTTTCAAAAAATCCGTGCCATGTCTAAAAATCGGACAACTTCGTCGATCTTTAAATGGCTCTATCTCCTAAACTATTAGAGCTAGAGCGCTGAAATTTCCACACGGAATAATAAATATTTTTCACAAACTATATAACATATATGGATTCTACAGACACGCGTGTATTTCTAAATTCTTGTAGTGTAAGAAAAAGTCAAGTTTTTTATTTCCGGATGAGAAATCTGGCCTCCAGGAACCTTAAAATAAAAGCATTGTTTTTTCGCATTTTGCAAGCTCTGACAATTATTAATTCAAACGGCTCTATCTCCTAAACTATTACAGCTACAGCGCTGAAATTTGCACACGTAATATTACGTATATTGGCCTTTAATCTGAGTCTTAAACGAAGTTTCTCCGAAAATCAGAACGAGCATGAGATGGAAATATTCTACAGTTACTAGGAAGAAATTGACTGTAATGGCGATACTTTTGCGATTTTCTTAAAAACTAAGTTTCTAATCGAAAAATGAATATCACCAGTGAATTTCCCATAAAATTTCGAGCTTGGTCCGTGGTTTTCAAAAAAATCCGTGCCATGTCTTAAATCGGACAACTTCGTCGATCTTTAAATGGCTCTATCTCCTAAACTATTAGAGCTAGAGCGCTGAAATTTGCACACGGAATAATAAATATTTTTCACAAACTATATAACATATATGGACTCTACAGACACGCGTGTATTTCTAAATTCTTGTAGTGTAAGAAAAAGTCAAGTTTTTTATTTCCGGATGAGAAATCTGGCCTCCAGGAACCTTAAAATAAAAGCATTGTTTTTTCGCATTTTGCAAGCTTCATGACATTATTAATTCAAACGGCTCTATCTCCTAAACTATTACAGCTACAGCGCTGAAATTTGCACACGTAATATTACATATATTGGCCTTTAATCTGAGTCTTAAACGAAGTTTCTCCGAAAATCAGAACGAGCATGAGATGGAAATATTCTATAGTTACTAGGAAGAAATTGACTGTAATGGCGATACTTTTGCGATTTTCTTAAAAACTAAGTTTCTAATCGAAAAATGAATATCACCAGTGAATTTCCATAAAATTTCGAGCTTGGTCCGTGGTTTTCAAAAAAATCCATGCCATGTCTTAAATCGGACAACTTCGTCGATATTTAAATGGCTCTATCTCCTAAACTATAAGAGCTAGAGCGCTGAAATTTGCACACGGAATAATATATATTTTTCACAAACTATATAACATATATGGACTCTACAGACACTCGTGTATTTCTAAATTCTTGTAGTGTAAGAAAAAGTCAAGTTTTTTATTTCCGGATGAGAAATCTGGCCTCCAGGAACCTTAAAATAAAAGCATTGTTTTTTCGCATTTTGCAAGCTCTGACAATTATTAATTCAAACGGCTCTATCTCCTAAACTATTACAGCTACAGCGCTGAAATTTGCACACGTAATATTATATATATTGGCCTTTAATCTGAGTCTTAAACGAAGTTTCTCCGAAAATCAGAACGAGCATGAGATGGAAATATTCTACAGTTACTAGGAAGAAATTGACTGTAATGGCGATACTTTTGCGATTTTCTTAAAAACTAAGTTTCTAATCGAAAAATGAATATCACCAGTGAATTTCCCATAAAATTTCGAGCTTGGTCCGTGGTTTTCAAAAAAATCCGTGCCATGTCTTAAATCGGACAACTTCGTCGATCTTTAAATGGCTCTATCTCTTAAACTATTAGAGCTAGAGCGCTGAAATTTGCACACGGAATAATAAATATTTTGCAGCAAACTATATAACATATATGGATTCTACAGACACGCGTGTATTTCTAAATTCTTGTAGTGTAAGAAAAAGTCAAGTTTTTTATTTCCGGATGAGAAATCTGGCCTCCAGGAACCTTAAAATAAAAGCATTGTTTTTTCGCATTTTGCAAGCTCTGACAATTATTAATTCAAACGGCTCTATCTCCTACACTATTACAGCTACAGCGCTGAAATTTGCACACGTAATATTACATATATTGGCCTTTAATCTGAGTCTTAAACGAAGTTTCTCCGAAAATCAGAACGAGCATGAGATGGAAATATTCTACAGTTACTAGGAAGAAATTGACTGTAATGGCGATACTTTTGCGATTTTCTTAAAAACTAAGTTTCTAATCGAAAAATGAATATCACCAGTGAATTTCCCATAAAATTTCGAGCTTGGTCCGTGGTTTTCAAAAAATCCGTGCCATGTCTTAAATCGGACAACTTCGTCGATCTTTAAATGGCTCTATCTCCTAAACTATTAGAGCTAGAGCGCTGAAATTTGCACACGGAATAATATATATTTTTCACAAACTATATAACATATATGGACTATACAGACACTCGTGTATTTCTAAATTCTTGTAGTGTAAGAAAAAGTCAAGTTTTTTATTTCCGGATGAGAAATCTGGCCTCCAGGAACCTTAAAATAAAAGCATTGTTTTTTCGCATTATGCAAGCTCTGACAATTATTAATTCAAACGGCTCTATCTCCTAAACTATTACAGCTACAGCGCTGAAATTTGCACACGTAATATTACATATATTGGCCTTTAATCTGAGTCTTAAACGAAGTTTCTCCGAAAATCAGAACGAGCATGAGATGGAAATATTCTACAGTTACTAGGAAGAAATTGACTGTAATGGCGATACTTTTGCGATTTTCTTAAAAACTAAGTTTCTAATCGAAAAATGAATATCACCAGTGAATTTCCCATAAAATTTCGAGCTTGGTCCGTGGTTTTCAAAAAAATCCGTGCCATGTCTAAAATCGGACTACTTCGTCGATCTTTAAATGGCTCTATCTCCTAAACTATTAGAGCTAGAGCGCTGAAATTTGCACACGGAATAATATATATTTTTCACAAACTATAAAACATATATGGACTCTACAGACACTCGTGTATTTCTAAATTCTTGTAGTGTAAGAAAAAGTCAAGTTTTTTATTTCCGGATGAGAAATCTGGCCTCCAGGAACCTTAAAATAAAAGCATTGTTTTTTCACATTTTGCAAGCTCTGACAATTATTAATTCAAACGGCTCTATCTCCTAAACTATTACAGCTACAGCGCTGAAATTTGCACACGTAATATTATATATATTGGCCTTTAATCTGAGTCTTAAACGAAGTTTCTCCGAAAATCAGAACGAGCATGAGATGGAAATATTCTACAGTTACTAGGAAGAAATTGACTCTAATGGCGATACTTTTGCGATTTTCTTAAAAACTAAGTTTCTAATCGAAAAATGAATATCACCAGTGAATTTCCCATAAAATTTCGAGCTTGGTCCGTGGTTTTCAAAAAAATCCGTGCCATGTCTTAAATCGGACAACTTCGTCGATCTTTAAATGGCTCTATCTCCTAAACTATTAGAGCTAGAGCGCTGAAATTTCCACACGGAATAATAAATATTTTTCACAAACTATATAACATATATGGATTCTACAGACACGCGTGTATTTCTAAATTCTTGTAGTGTAAGAAAAAGTCAAGTTTTTTATTTCCGGATGAGAAATCTGGCCTCCAGGAACCTTACAATAAAAGCATTGTTTTTTCGCATTTTGCAAGCTCTGACAATTATTAATTCAAACGGCTCTATCTCCTAAACTATTACAGCTACAGCGCTGAAATTTGCACACGTAATATTATATATATTGGCCTTTAATCTGAGTCTTAAACGAAGTTTCTCCGAAAATCAGAACGAGCATGAGATGGAAATATTCTACAGTTACTAGGAAGAAATTGACTCTAATGGCGATACTTTTGCGATTTTCTTAAAAACTAAGTTTCTAATCGAAAAATGAATATCACCAGTGAATTTCCCATAAAATTTCGAGCTTGGTCCGTGGTTTTCAAAAAAATCCGTGCCATGTCTTAAATCGGACAACTTCGTCGATCTTTAAATGTCTCTATCTCCTAAACTATTAGAGCTAGAGCGCTGAAATTTGCACACGGAATAATAAATATTTTTCACAAACTATATAACATATATGGATTCTACAGACACGCGTGTATTTCTAAATTCTTGTAGTGTAAGAAAAAGTCAAGTTTTTTATTTCCGGATGAGAAATCTGGCCTCCAGGAACCTTAAAATAAAAGCATTGTATTTTCGCATTTTGCAAGCTCTGACAATTATTAATTCAAACGGCTCTATCTCCTACACTATTACAGCTACAGCGCTGAAATTTGCACACGTAATATTACATATATTGGCCTTTAATCTGAGTCTTAAACGAAGTTTCTCCGAAAATCAGAACGAGCATGAGATGGAAATATTCTACAGTTACTAGGAAGAAATTGACTGTAATGGCGATACTTTGCGATTTTCTTAAAAACTAAGTTTCTAATCGAAAAATGAATATCACCAGTGAATTTCCCATAAAATTTCGAGCTTGGTCCGTGGTTTTCAAAAAAATCCGTGCCATGTCTTAAATCGGACAACTTCGTCGATCTTTAAATGGCTCTATCTCCTAAACTATTAGAGCTAGAGCGCTGAAATTTGCACACGGAATAATATATATTTTTCACAAACTATATAACATATATGGACTATACAGACACTCGTGTATTTCTAAATTCTTGTAGTGTAAGAAAAAGTCAAGTTTTTTATTTCCGGATGAGAAATCTGGCCTCCAGGAACCTTAAAATAAAAGCATTGTTTTTTCGCATTATGCAAGCTCTGACAATTATTAATTCAAACGGCTCTATCTCCTAAACTATTACAGCTACAGCGCTGAAATTTGCACACGTAATATTACATATATTGGCCTTTAATCTGAGTCTTAAACGAAGTTTCTCCGAAAATCAGAACGAGCATGAGATGGAAATATTCTACAGTTACTAGGAAGAAATTGACTGTAATGGCGATACTTTTGCGATTTTCTTAAAAACTAAGTTTCTAATCGAAAAATGAATATCACCAGTGAATTTCCCATAAAATTTCGAGCTTGGTCCGTGGTTTTCAAAAAAATCCGTGCCATGTCTTAAATCGGACAACTTCGTCGATCTTTAAATGGCTCTATCTCCTGAACTATTAGAGCTAGAGCGCTGAAATTTGCACACGGAATAATATATATTTTTCACAAACTATATAACATATATGGACTTTACAGACACGCGTGTATTTCTAAATTCTTGTAGTGTAAGAAAAAGTCAAGTTTTTTATTTCCGGATGAGAAATCTGGCCTCCAGGAACCTTAAAATAAAAGCATTGTTTTTTCGCATTTTGCAAGCTCTGACAATTATCAATTCAAACGGCTCTGTCTCCTAAACTATTACAGCTACAGCGCTGAAATTTGCACACGTAATATTATATATATTGGCCTTTAATCTGAGTCTTAAACGACGTTTCTCCGAAAATCAGAACGAGCATGAGATGGAAATATTCTACAGTTACTAGGAAGAAATTGACTGTAATGGCGATACTTTTGCGATTTTCTTAAAAACTAAGTTTCTAATCGAAAAATGAATATCACCAGTGAATTTCCCATAAAATTTCGAGCTTGGTCCGTGGTTTTCAAAAAATCCGTGCCATGTCTTAAATCGGACAACTTCGTCGATCTTTAAATGGCTCTATCTCCTAAACTATTAGAGCTAGAGCGCTGAAATTTGCACACGGAATAATAAATATTTTTCACAAACTATATAACATATATGGATTCTACAGACACGCGTGTATTTCTAAATTCTTGTAGTGTAAGAAAAAGTCAAGTTTTTTATTTCCGGATGAGAAATCTGGCCTCCAGGAACCTTAAAATAAAAGCATTGTTTTTTCGCATTTTGCAAGCTCTGACAATTATTAATTCAAACGGCTCTATCTCCTAAACTATTACAGCTACAGCGCTGAAATTTGCACACGTAATATTATATATATTGGCCTTTAATCTGAGTCTTAAACGAAGTTTCTCCGAAAATCAGAACGAGCATGAGATGGAAATATTCTACAGTTACTAGGAAGAAATTGACTGTAATGGCGATACTTTTGCGATTTTCTTAAAACTAAGTTTCTAATCGAAAAATGAATATCACCAGTGAATTTCCCATAAAATTTCGAGCTTGGTCCGTGGTTTTCAAAAAAATCCGCATCATGTCTTAAATCGGACAACTTCGTCGATTTTTAAATGGCTCTATATCCTAAACTATTACAGCTACAGCGCTGAAATTTGCACACGTAATATTATATATATTGGCCTTTAAACTGAGTCTTAAACGAAGTTTCTCCGAAAATCAGGACGAGCATGAGATGGAAATATTCTACAGTTACTAGGAAGAAATTGACTGTAATGGCGATACTTTTGCGATTTTCTTAAAAACTAAGTTTCTAATCGAAAAATGAATATCACCAGTGAATTTCCCATAAAATTTCGAGCTTGGTCCGTGGTTTTCAAAAAATCCGTGCCATGTCTAAAAATCGGACAACTTCGTCGATCTTTAAATGGCTCTATCTCCTAAACTATTAGAGCTAGAGCGCTGAAATTTGCACACGGAATAATAAATATTTTTCACAAACTATATAACATATATGGATTCTACAGACACGCGTGTATTTCTAAATTCTTGTAGTGTAAGAAAAAGTCAAGTTTTTTATTTCCGGATGAGAAATCTGGCCTCCAGGAACCTTAAAATAAAAGCATTGTTTTTTTCGCATTTTGCAAGCTCTGACAATTATTAATTCAAACGGCTCTATCTCCTAAACTATTACAGCTACAGCGCTGAAATTTGCACACGTAATATTACGTATATTGGCCTTTAATCTGAGTCTTAAACGAAGTTTCTCCGAAAATCAGAACGAGCATGAGATGGAAATATTCTACAGTTACTAGGAAGAAATTGACTGTAATGGCGATACTTTTGCGATTTTCTTAAAAACTAAGTTTCTAATCGAAAATGAATATCACCAGTGAATTTCCCATAAAATTTCGAGCTTGGTCCGTGGTTTTCAAAAAAATCCGTGCCATGTCTTAAATCGGACAACTTCGTCGATCTTTAAATGGCTCTATCTCCTAAACTATTAGAGCTAGAGCGCTGAAATTTGCACACGGAATAATAAATATTTTTCACAAACTATATAACATATATGGACTCTACAGACACGCGTGTATTTCTAAATTCTTGTAGTGTAAGAAAAAGTCAAGTTTTTTATTTCCGGATGAGAAATCTGGCCTCCAGGAACCTTAAAATAAAAGCATTGTTTTTTCGCATTTTGCAAGCTCTGACAATTATTAATTCAAACGGCTCTATCTCCTAAACTATTACAGCTACAGCGCTGAAATTTGCACACGTAATATTATATATATTGGCCTTTAATCTGAGTCTTAAACGAAGTTTCTCCGAAAATCAGAACGAGCATGAGATGGAAATATTCTAAGGTTACTAGGAAGAAATTGACTCTAATGGCGATACTTTTGCGATTTTCTTAAAAACTAAGTTTCTAATCGAAAAATGAATATCACCAGTGAATTTCCCATAAAATTTCGAGCTTGGTCCGTGGTTTTCAAAAAAATCCGTGCCATGTCTTAAATCGGACAACTTCGTCGATCTTTAAATGTCTCTATCTCCTAAACTATTAGAGCTAGAGCGCTGAAATTTGCACACGGAATAATAAATATTTTTCACAAACTATATAACATATATGGATTCTACAGACACGCGTGTATTTCTAAATTCTTGTAGTGTAAGAAAAAGTCAAGTTTTTTATTTCCGGATGAGAAATCTGGCCTCCAGGAACCTTAAAATAAAAGCATTGTATTTTCGCATTTTGCAAGCTCTGACAATTATTAATTCAAACGGCTCTATCTCCTACACTATTACAGCTACAGCGCTGAAATTTGCACACGTAATATTACATATATTGGCCTTTAATCTGAGTCTTAAACGAAGTTTCTCCGAAAATCAGAACGAGCATGAGATGGAAATATTCTACAGTTACTAGGAAGAAATTGACTGTAATGGCGATACTTTTGCGATTTTCTTAAAAACTAAGTTTCTAATCGAAAAATGAATATCACCAGTGAATTTCCCATAAAATTTCGAGCTTGGTCCGTGGTTTTCAAAAAAAATCCGTGCCATGTCTTAAATCGGACAACTTCGTCGATCTTTAAATGGCTCTATCTCCTAAACTATTAGAGCTAGAGCGCTGAAATTTGCACACGGAATAATATATATTTTTCACAAACTATATAACATATATGGACTATACAGACACTCGTGTATTTCTAAATTCTTGTAGTGTAAGAAAAGTCAAGTTTTTTATTTCCGGATGAGAAATCTGGCCTCCAGGAACCTTAAAATAAAAGCATTGTTTTTTCGCATTATGCAAGCTCTGACAATTATTAATTCAAACGGCTCTATCTCCTAAACTATTACAGCTACAGCGCTGAAATTTGCACACGTAATATTACATATATTGGCCTTTAATCTGAGTCTTAAACGAAGTTTCTCCGAAAATCAGAACGAGCATGAGATGGAAATATTCTACAGTTACTAGGAAGAAATTGACTGTAATGGCGATACTTTTGCGATTTTCTTAAAAACTAAGTTTCTAATCGAAAAATGAATATCACCAGTGAATTTCCCATAAAATTTCGAGCTTGGTCCGTGGTTTTCAAAAAAATCCGTGCCATGTCTTAAATCGGACAACTTCGTCGATCTTTAAATGGCTCTATCTCCTGAACTATTACAGCTAGAGCGCTGAAATTTGCACACGGAATAATATATATTTTTCACAAACTATATAACATATATGGACTTTACAGACACGCGTGTATTTCTAAATTCTTGTAGTGTAAGAAAAAGTCAAGTTTTTTATTTCCGGATGAGAAATCTGGCCTCCAGGAACCTTAAAATAAAAGCATTGTTTTTTCGCATTTTGCAAGCTCTGACAATTATCAATTCAAACGGCTCTGTCTCCTAAACTATTACAGCTACAGCGCTGAAATTTGCACACGTAATATTATATATATTGGCCTTTAATCTGAGTCTTAAACGACGTTTCTCCGAAAATCAGAACGAGCATGAGATGGAAATATTCTACAGTTACTAGGAAGAAATTGACTGTAATGGCGATACTTTTGCGATTTTCTTAAAAACTAAGTTTCTAATCGAAAAATGAATATCACCAGTGAATTTCCCATAAAATTTCGAGCTTGGTCCGTGGTTTTCAAAAAAATCCGTGCCATGTCTTAAATCGGACAACTTCGTCGATCTTTAAATGGCTCTATCTCCTAAACTATTAGAGAAAGAGCGCTGAAATTTGCACACGGAATAATAAATATTTTTCACAAACTATATAACATATATGGATTCTACAGACACGCGTGTATTTCTAAATTCTTGTAGTGTAAGAAAAAGTCAAGTTTTTTATTTCCGGATGAGAAATCTGGCCTCCAGGAACCTTAAAATAAAAGCATTGTTTTTTCGCATTTTGCAAGCTCTGACAATTATTAATTCAAACGGCTCTATCTCCTAAACTATTACAGCTACAGCGCTGAAATTTGCACACGTAATATTATATATATTGGCCTTTAATCTGAGTCTTAAACGAAGTTTCTCCGAAAATCAGAACGAGCATGAGATGGAAATATTCTACAGTTACTAGGAAGAAATTGACTGTAATGGCGATACTTTTGCGATTTTCTTAAAAACTAAGTTTCTAATCGAAAAATGAATATCACCAGTGAATTTCCCATAAAATTTCGAGCTTGGTCCGTGGTTTTCAAAAAATCCGCATCATGTCTTAAATCGGACAACTTCGTCGATTTTTAAATGGCTCTATATCCTAAACTATTACAGCTACAGCGCTGAAATTTGCACACGTAATATTATATATATTGGCCTTTAAACTGAGTCTTAAACGAAGTTTCTCCGAAAATCAGGACGAGCATGAGATGGAAATATTCTACAGTTACTAGGAAGTAATTGACTGTAATGGCGATACTTTTGCGATTTTCTTAAAAACTAAGTTTCTAATCGAAAAATGAATATCACCAGTGAATTTCCCATAAAATTTCGAGCTTGGTCCGTGGTTTTCAAAAAATCCGTGCCATGTCTAAAAATCGGACAACTTCGTCGATCTTTAAATGGCTCTATCTCCTAAACTATTAGAGCTAGAGCGCTGAAATTTGCACACGGAATAATAAATATTTTTCACAAACTATATAACATATATGGATTCTACAGACACGCGTGTATTTCTAAATTCTTGTAGTGTAAGAAAAAGTCAAGTTTTTTTATTTCCGGATGAGAAATCTGGCCTCCAGGAACCTTAAAATAAAAGCATTGTTTTTTCGCATTTTGCAAGCTCTGACAATTATTAATTCAAACGGCTCTATCTCCTAAACTATTACAGCTACAGCGCTGAAATTTGCACACGTAATATTACGTATATTGGCCTTTAATCTGAGTCTTAAACGAAGTTTCTCCGAAAATCAGAACGAGCATGAGATGGAAATATTCTACAGTTACTAGGAAGAAATTGACTGTAATGGCGATACTTTTGCGATTTTCTTAAAAACTAAGTTTCTAATCGAAAAATGAATATCACCAGTGAATTTCCCATAAAATTTCGAGCTTGGTCCGTGGTTTTCAAAAAAATCCGTGCCATGTCTTAAATCGGACAACTTCGTCGATCTTTAAATGGCTCTATCTCCTAAACTATTAGAGCTAGAGCGCTGAAATTTGCACACGGAATAATAAATATTTTTCACAAACTATATAACATATATGGACTCTACAGACACGCGTGTATTTCTAAATTCTTGTAGTGTAAGAAAAAGTCAAGTTTTTTATTTCCGGATGAGAAATCTGGCCTCCAGGAACCTTAAAATAAAAGCATTGTTTTTTCGCATTTTGCAAGCTCTGACAATTATTAATTCAAACGGCTCTATCTCCTAAACTATTACAGCTACAGCGCTGAAATTTGCACACGTAATATTACATATATTGGCCTTTAATCTGAGTCTTAAACGAAGTTTCTCCGAAAATCAGAACGAGCATGAGATGGAAATATTCTATAGTTACTAGGAAGAAATTGACTGTAATGGCGATACTTTTGCGATTTTCTTAAAAACTAAGTTTCTAATCGAAAAATGAATATCACCAGTGAATTTCCCATAAAATTTCGAGCTTGGTCCGTGGTTTTCAAAAAATCCATGCCATGTCTTAAATCGGACAACTTCGTCGATATTTAAATGGCTCTATCTCCTGAACTATTAGAGCTAGAGCGCTGAAATTTGCACACGGAATAATATATATTTTTCACAAAATATATAACATATATGGACTTTACAGACACGCGTGTATTTCTAAATTCTTGTAGTGTAAGAAAAAGTCAAGTTTTTTATTTCCGGATGAGAAATCTGGCCTCCAGGATCCTTAAAATAAAAGCATTGTTTTTTCGCATTTTGCAAGCTCTGACAATTATCAATTCAAACGGCTCTGTCTCCTAAACTATTACAGCTACAGCGCTGAAATTTGCACACGTAATATTATATATATTGGCCTTTAATCTGAGTCTTAAACGACGTTTCTCCGAAAATCAGAACGAGCATGAGATGGAAATATTCTACAGTTACTAGGAAGAAATTGACTCTAATGGCGATACTTTTGCGATTTTCTTAAAAACTAAGTTTCTAATCGAAAAATGAATATCACCAGTGAATTTCCCATAAAATTTCGAGCTTGGTCCGTGGTTTTCAAAAAAATCCGTGCCATGTCTTAAATCGGACAACTTCGTCGATCTTTAAATGGCTCTATCTCCTAAACTATTAGAGCTAGAGCGCTGAAATTTGCACACGGAATAATAAATATTTTTCACAAACTATATAACATATATGGATTCTACAGACACGCGTGTATTTCTAAATTCTTGTAGTGTAAGAAAAAGTCAAGTTTTTTATTTCCGGATGAGAAATCTGGCCTCCAGGAACCTTAAAATAAAAGCATTGTTTTTTCGCATTTTGCAAGCTCTGACAATTATTAATTCAAACGGCTCTATCTCCTAAACTATTACAGCTACAGCGCTGAAATTTGCACACGTAATATTATATATATTGGCCTTTCATCTGAGTCTTAAACGAAGTTTCTCCGAAAATCAGAACGAGCATGAGATGGAAATATTCTACAGTTACTAGGAAGAAATTGACTGTAATGGCGATACTTTTGCGATTTTCTTAAAAACTAAGTTTCTAATCGAAAAATGAATATCACCAGTGAATTTCCCATAAAATTTCGAGCTTGGTCCGTGGTTTTCAAAAAAATCCGCATCATGTCTTAAATCGGACAACTTCGTCGATTTTTAAATGGCTCTATATCCTAAACTATTACAGCTACAGCGCTGAAATTTGCACACGTAATATTATATATATTGGCCTTTAAACTGAGTCTTAAACGAAGTTTCTCCGAAAATCAGGACGAGCATGAGATGGAAATATTCTACAGTTACTAGGAAGAAATTGACTGTAATGGCGATACTTTTGCGATTTTCTTAAAAACTAAGTTTCTAATCGAAAAATGAATATCACCAGTGAATTTCCCATAAAATTTCGAGCTTGGTCCGTGGTTTTCAAAAAATCCGTGCCATGTCTAAAAATCGGACAACTTCGTCGATCTTTAAATGGCTCTATCTCCTAAACTATTAGAGCTAGAGCGCTGAAATTTGCACACGGAATAATAAATATTTTTCACAAACTATATAACATATATGGATTCTACAGACACGCGTGTATTTCTAAATTCTTGTAGTGTAAGAAAAAGTCAAGTTTTTTATTTCCGGATGAGAAATCTGGCCTCCAGGAACCTTAAAATAAAAGCATTGTTTTTTCGCATTTTGCAAGCTCTGACAATTATTAATTCAAACGGCTCTATCTCCTAAACTATTACAGCTACAGCGCTGAAATTTGCACACGTAATATTACGTATATTGGCCTTTAATCTGAGTCTTAAACGAAGTTTCTCCGAAAATCAGAACGAGCATGAGATGGAAATATTCTACAGTTACTAGGAAGAAATTGACTGTAATGGCGATACTTTTGCGATTTTCTTAAAAACTAAGTTTCTAATCGAAAAATGAATATCACCAGTGAATTTCCCATAAAATTTCGAGCTTGGTCCGTGGTTTTCAAAAAAATCCGTGCCATGTCTTAAATCGGACAACTTCGTCGATCTTTAAATGGCTCTATCTCCTAAACTATTAGAGCTAGAGCGCTGAAATTTGCACACGGAATAATAAATATTTTTCACAAACTATATAACATATATGGACTCTACAGACACGCGTGTATTTCTAAATTCTTGTAGTGTAAGAAAAAGTCAAGTTTTTTATTTCCGGATGAGAAATCTGGCCTCCAGGAACCTTAAAATAAAAGCATTGTTTTTTCGCATTTTGCAAGCTCTGACAATTATTAATTCAAACGGCTCTATCTCCTAAACTATTACAGCTACAGCGCTGAAATTTGCACACGTAATATTATATATATTGGCCTTTAATCTGAGTCTTAAACGAAGTTTCTCCGAAAATCAGAACGAGCATGAGATGGAAATATTCTAAGGTTACTAGGAAGAAATTGACTCTAATGGCGATACTTTTGCGATTTTCTTAAAAACTAAGTTTCTAATCGAAAAATGAATATCACCAGTGAATTTCCCATAAAATTTCGAGCTTGGTCCGTGGTTTTCAAAAAAATCCGTGCCATGTCTTAAATCGGACAACTTCGTCGATCTTTAAATGTCTCTATCTCCTAAACTATTAGAGCTAGAGCGCTGAAATTTGCACACGGAATAATAAATATTTTTCACAAACTATATAACATATATGGATTCTACAGACACGCGTGTATTTCTAAATTCTTGTAGTGTAAGAAAAAGTCAAGTTTTTTATTTCCGGATGAGAAATCTGGCCTCCAGGAACCTTAAAATAAAAGCATTGTATTTTCGCATTTTGCAAGCTCTGACAATTATTAATTCAAACGGCTCTATCTCCTACACTATTACAGCTACAGCGCTGAAATTTGCACACGTAATATTACATATATTGGCCTTTAATCTGAGTCTTAAACGAAGTTTCTCCGAAAATCAGAACGAGCATGAGATGGAAATATTCTACAGTTACTAGGAAGAAATTGACTGTAATGGCGATACTTTTGCGATTTTCTTAAAAACTAAGTTTCTAATCGAAAAATGAATATCACCAGTGAATTTCCCATAAAATTTCGAGCTTGGTCCGTGGTTTTCAAAAAAATCCGTGCCATGTCTTAAATCGGACAACTTCGTCGATCTTTAAATGGCTCTATCTCCTAAACTATTAGAGCTAGAGCGCTGAAATTTGCACACGGAATAATATATATTTTTCACAAACTATATAACATATATGGACTATACAGACACTCGTGTATTTCTAAATTCTTGTAGTGTAAGAAAAAGTCAAGTTTTTTATTTCCGGATGAGAAATCTGGCCTCCAGGAACCTTAAAATAAAAGCATTGTTTTTTCGCATTATGCAAGCTCTGACAATTATTAATTCAAACGGCTCTATCTCCTAAACTATTACAGCTACAGCGCTGAAATTTGCACACGTAATATTACATATATTGGCCTTTAATCTGAGTCTTAAACGAAGTTTCTCCGAAAATCAGAACGAGCATGAGATGGAAATATTCTACAGTTACTAGGAAGAAATTGACTGTAATGGCGATACTTTTGCGATTTTCTTAAAAACTAAGTTTCTAATCGAAAAATGAATATCACCAGTGAATTTCCCATAAAATTTCGAGCTTGGTCCGTGGTTTTCAAAAAAATCCGTGCCATGTCTTAAATCGGACAACTTCGTCGATCTTTAAATGGCTCTATCTCCTGAACTATTACAGCTAGAGCGCTGAAATTTGCACACGGAATAATATATATTTTTCACAAACTATATAACATATATGGACTTTACAGACACGCGTGTATTTCTAAATTCTTGTAGTGTAAGAAAAAGTCAAGTTTTTTATTTCCGGATGAGAAATCTGGCCTCCAGGAACCTTAAAATAAAAGCATTGTTTTTTCGCATTTTGCAAGCTCTGACAATTATCAATTCAAACGGCTCTGTCTCCTAAACTATTACAGCTACAGCGCTGAAATTTGCACACGTAATATTATATATATTGGCCTTTAATCTGAGTCTTAAACGACGTTTCTCCGAAAATCAGAACGAGCATGAGATGGAAATATTCTACAGTTACTAGGAAGAAATTGACTGTAATGGCGATACTTTTGCGATTTTCTTAAAAACTAAGTTTCTAATCGAAAAATGAATATCACCAGTGAATTTCCCATAAAATTTCGAGCTTGGTCCGTGGTTTTCAAAAAAATCCGTGCCATGTCTTAAATCGGACAACTTCGTCGATCTTTAAATGGCTCTATCTCCTAAACTATTAGAGCTAGAGCGCTGAAATTTGCACACGGAATAATAAATATTTTTCACAAACTATATAACATATATGGATTCTACAGACACGCGTGTATTTCTAAATTCTTGTAGTGTAAGAAAAAGTCAAGTTTTTTATTTCCGGATGAGAAATCTGGCCTCCAGGAACCTTAAAATAAAAGCATTGTTTTTTCGCATTTTGCAAGCTCTGACAATTATTAATTCAAACGGCTCTATCTCCTAAACTATTACAGCTACAGCGCTGAAATTTGCACACGTAATATTATATATATTGGCCTTTAATCTGAGTCTTAAACGAAGTTTCTCCGAAAATCAGAACGAGCATGAGATGGAAATATTCTACAGTTACTAGGAAGAAATTGACTGTAATGGCGATACTTTTGCGATTTTCTTAAAAACTAAGTTTCTAATCGAAAAATGAATATCACCAGTGAATTTCCCATAAAATTTCGAGCTTGGTCCGTGGTTTTCAAAAAAATCCGCATCATGTCTTAAATCGGACAACTTCGTCGATTTTTAAATGGCTCTATATCCTAAACTATTACAGCTACAGCGCTGAAATTTGCACACGTAATATTATATATATTGGCCTTTAAACTGAGTCTTAAACGAAGTTTCTCCGAAAATCAGGACGAGCATGAGATGGAAATATTCTACAGTTACTAGGAAGTAATTGACTGTAATGGCGATACTTTTGCGATTTTCTTAAAAACTAAGTTTCTAATCGAAAAATGAATATCACCAGTGAATTTCCCATAAAATTTCGAGCTTGGTCCGTGGTTTTCAAAAAATCCGTGCATGTCTAAAAATCGGACAACTTCGTCGATCTTTAAATGGCTCTATCTCCTAAACTATTAGAGCTAGAGCGCTGAAATTTGCACACGGAATAATAAATATTTTTCACAAACTATATAACATATATGGATTCTACAGACACGCGTGTATTTCTAAATTCTTGTAGTGTAAGAAAAAGTCAAGTTTTTTATTTCCGGATGAGAAATCTGGCCTCCAGGAACCTTAAAATAAAAGCATTGTTTTTTCGCATTTTGCAAGCTCTGACAATTATTAATTCAAACGGCTCTATCTCCTAAACTATTACAGCTACAGCGCTGAAATTTGCACACGTAATATTACGTATATTGGCCTTTAATCTGAGTCTTAAACGAAGTTTCTCCGAAAATCAGAACGAGCATGAGATGGAAATATTCTACAGTTACTAGGAAGAAATTGACTGTAATGGCGATACTTTTGCGATTTTCTTAAAAACTAAGTTTCTAATCGAAAAATGAATATCACCAGTGAATTTCCCATAAAATTTCGAGCTTGGTCCGTGGTTTTCAAAAAAATCCGTGCCATGTCTTAAATCGGACAACTTCGTCGATCTTTAAATGGCTCTATCTCCTAAACTATTAGAGCTAGAGCGCTGAAATTTGCACACGGAATAATAAATATTTTTCACAAACTATATAACATATATGGACTCTACAGACACGCGTGTATTTCTAAATTCTTGTAGTGTAAGAAAAAGTCAAGTTTTTTATTTCCGGATGAGAAATCTGGCCTCCAGGAACCTTAAATAAAAGCATTGTTTTTTCGCATTTTGCAAGCTCTGACAATTATTAATTCAAACGGCTCTATCTCCTAAACTATTACAGCTACAGCGCTGAAATTTGCACACGTAATATTACATATATTGGCCTTTAATCTGAGTCTTAAACGAAGTTTCTCCGAAAATCAGAACGAGCATGAGATGGAAATATTCTATAGTTACTAGGAAGAAATTGACTGTAATGGCGATACTTTTGCGATTTTCTTAAAAACTAAGTTTCTAATCGAAAAATGAATATCACCAGTGAATTTCCCATAAAATTTCGAGCTTGGTCCGTGGTTTTCAAAAAATCCATGCCATGTCTTAAATCGGACAACTTCGTCGATATTTAAATGGCTCTATCTCCTGAACTATTAGAGCTAGAGCGCTGAAATTTGCACACGGAATAATATATATTTTTCACAAAATATATAACATATATGGACTTTACAGACACGCGTGTATTTCTAAATTCTTGTAGTGTAAGAAAAAGTCAAGTTTTTTATTTCCGGATGAGAAATCTGGCCTCCAGGATCCTTAAAATAAAAGCATTGTTTTTTCGCATTTTGCAAGCTCTGACAATTATCAATTCAAACGGCTCTGTCTCCTAAACTATTACAGCTACAGCGCTGAAATTTGCACACGTAATATTATATATATTGGCCTTTAATCTGAGTCTTAAACGACGTTTCTCCGAAAATCAGAACGAGCATGAGATGGAAATATTCTACAGTTACTAGGAAGAAATTGACTCTAATGGCGATACTTTTGCGATTTTCTTAAAAACTAAGTTTCTAATCGAAAAATGAATATCACCAGTGAATTTCCCATAAAATTTCGAGCTTGGTCCGTGGTTTTCAAAAAAATCCGTGCCATGTCTTAAATCGGACAACTTCGTCGATCTTTAAATGGCTCTATCTCCTAAACTATTAGAGCTAGAGCGCTGAA
>JAZDUA010001031.1:152500-260321 GCA_038098605.1 Gryllus longicercus | reverse complement strand
ATATCAATCACAATGCAAAAATAGCTCATTTTCTTCTCCACAGGACTTGCGGTTTTCCTGCATATGCTCGCCACATTCTGCAAGACTTGGTCACTGCAATACAATACACATTCAAATTCTGATACATGGAAATGACTCGTAAATGAATACTTGAATTGTATTATAGATATGTTCTTTGTGATTTCTTCTAACCCTTCGAAAATACCATCCACGGGTAAACGCACATTACAAATAAATTATTTACTTAATTCGACCTTCAACCTCCATAAACTTGATAATATATCCCAACTGTTTCTTCTTTTGTGTTGGTCAAAGCTGGAAATTTTTATTTATGTCTGTAAAGGATGACTTGTCCCGCTTTATCTTTTGTTGATATAACAACCATCACGACTTGTCAGCACAATATGTAAACAGTGCTATCACAGTGCACGTTGTATCATGTACACAATATCCGATCTTCTAGAAGTCTGGAAGGTTGCGGTTTTAGCACTAGAACTGATTAGATTTTTTTAAATAAATAAAGAAATGAAACGTCAATCATATCACAATTTCTTTGCTTAGTCCTGGATTCAAAGTTTTAGACCAGTAGGTGTTCTAAAAGTGGCCCTTACAACTAACGAAAAAGAGACAAATTAATTAATGATCTAATAACCGACTCCCCACGATGCCATAATTATTACATTTTACGCACATATGCAAACACATATGCAAACTGCAATTTCTTGTTAGTTCATTTCGTTGCTCTGTGCTTCCCAAATCAAGAAGTTTAAATGCATATTACTTACAGGTATTTTCCCCCACGAAAAAGTGAGAAAAGTATAAAAAAGCCAAATAAATCAGTAGAATAGTAATGATTGCAAATTACAACAAAGTGATCTTATCTCAAAAAGGGAGAAAACACACCGAAAGGAACACAACCTGAAAGATCAAGAGTAGCATTAATGTAGAAATTAACAAAGTATTTAATCTTTCAATTGAATTATTCCAAGCCACCATAATATGAGGCTTAATGATTGATGACTGCAGGCTAGTGTTCCCTGAATAGAGGGGCAAATTAATCTTTGGTAACTTAGACCATTACTTTCTCTTCTTCTTTCTCGTGCATTTCCAACTGTCTCGTAAACTTTAATTCATTCGAAGGTCCTCGATTGAGTTTTCTCCACCGATATGAAAACGCGTAAATGTCTTCTTTTGCAATTGTTTTGTTACAGACAATGAATTTCCAACAAGCATCTAGAAGAACGAATGACTAAACGTTTCACTCATTCAAGTAATAGAGCTCTTTATGATGAATCCAGCGTCCTCGCCTTACGGTCTTGCCTAGAATGAATGGATGAACAGATGATTACGAAGATATGATGCGAATGATGAAACGTGTAACGTGGGGAAAGGGAGAACCCAGAGAAAATCTGCCTTGAACCCACATTGCCCATCACAAATTCCCCATGAATTACAGGATTGATTGATATTGCACGTCAACGGCAATGATCATTAGTCCAGTTAGTGTAGTGAATGATTCAACCCGCGAGGTAGCGGTGTTCCGACTCCGCTGGATGGAGAAATCCAGCGCCCATCTACACGTCGGATGCGGGTATTTCCCCTCCAGGTCTCTCCTAGCGGAGCACCGCGCCAGCAAGGTCAAGCTCTAAGCTCCCGACTGTCCTCCTGCCTTGCGTGCGAGTGTAGTGCATGCAAACGTGTGTTTAACTGGAGAGAATAGGACAAGGAAGAGGAAGGATTCGTCGGCCCACGGCCCATTTGTTGGGGTACTGCTCCGACATTCGCCTGGTATTGATTGGAGAAACCACGGAAAACTACCGATCAGTGCAGCTGGCCGCTGAATTCTCCTCCGCACAACGACTGAAAGCGACCAAGCTATGTACCTAGTGTCGAAAATTCGTCGCAGTCGGAACTCGAACACTAGGACTTTCAGGTCAGAGACTCCGCACAAACAGCGGCAATGCTGACTCTGAGCAGAACTCAGCCGGTCATGGGTTGAACGGGTTTCGAACCTCAGCGCTAGCGATGGAAGGCAAGCATTCTAACCGCTACCCCACTTCGAGTCACTTAATTGAGTTGGTTGAAGCTCCGCGGGCGAGTCGCGTGTCGAAAGCGAAGGGAGTCGGTCGAGGGCTCTCGCCGCTGCTATTTGCGGTTGACGAACGCGCGGGTCCCAGCGTTTGGAGCGCTGCCGGAGCTCGCAGCGACCTATTCGACGCGCCCGTCAACCGCTAAAAGGAGACGCCGCGCCGCGGGCGCTGGCCAGCCCGACAAAGCGCCGCGCGTGTTCGACGCGCGGAGAAACGCCGCGGCCAAACGCCAGAAATACGCGCCCACCGCTCCCACGCCACACCCCCCCGCCCCCCGCCCCCACGCGCGGGTGAGCGTACGCGCTGCGAACTGTCGCCGATTTTCGGATCCTCCTCTTGTTCTTTTCCCCTTTCCTCCTCGTTCACCTCTTTCTTGTCCGTCTTCTACTCTACATTATTCTTCTCTTTTAGGATTGCATGACTGTTCCATTTCAATACTTGGTAGTGGACGTTTTTGAGCCTTCCAATGATTAGTGTTCCGATTGCTATCTCTAGCCTAACATGAGATTCCCTTAAATTGTTCCACATATTTTGCGTTCAATAATACTAATAGTAATATAACAGTAAATCATTTGGTATTTGTATTCGAAGACCACGCCCTGAAGGTTTAATGAACATTTACTGCAAAATGAAGAAGGATAAGTAAAAATCACTTGTGAAGTCACTCAATGTGTGGCGTAAGTTACAAAACTTCCAAAACGTCCCTTTTCAATTCTTTTAAAAAGAATGGAACCAAATGACTAGAGATTTCCAGACTGAGGAAAGTTCGCTTCTTCCCACGGCCGCCGGGCGCGCTGCACGTGGCGGTTGAGAGGAGTGGAGAGAAGAGGAGGGGAGTGCAGAGGAGAGAAGGCGGGGGCGCCGATGTGGAGATGCGCCGCCCTGGCTCGAGGGGCGTTTGTTTGTAAATGAGAAGTGACCGCGCGACCTCCACCGACTCCGCCCGTGGAGATGTGGGCAACCAGGAGTACGAAAAGGGAGGGGGAGAGCCGAAAGTGGTTGGGGATGGGAAGACGGGATGAGGAGGAGGGGGAGGGGAGATGGGGAGGGAGGGGAGGGAAGATGGGGAGGGGAGGGAAGGGGAGGAGGAGATGGGGAGAGGGAAGAGGGGGAAGGGAGAGGGTAGAGGGAGAGAGGGGAGAGGTGAGAGGGAAGGGGGTAGAGTGGTGAGAGGGAAGAGGGATAGAGTGGAGAGAGGAGAGAGGGGGAGAGGAGAGAGGGGGAGAGGAGAGAGGGGGAGAGGAGAGAGGGGGAGAGGAGAGAGGGGGAGAGGAGAGAGGGGGAGAGGAGAGAGGGGGAGAGGAGAGAGGGGAGAGGAGAGAGAGGTAGAGGAGAGAGGGGGAGAGTGGAGAGGGGGAGAGGGGAAGAGTGGAGAGGGGAGAGTGGAGAGGGGGAGGGGAGAGGGTGATATGAGAGAGGGGAGAGGGGGAAAGGAGAGAGGGGAAATGAGAGAGGGGAGAGGGGAAAGGAGAGAGGCGAGAGGCGAGAGTGGAGAGGGGAGAGGGGGAGGGGGAGGCGAGAGGGGAGAGGGGGAGGCGAGAGGGGGAGGGGGAGGCGTGAGGGGGAGGGGAGAGGGGGAGGGGAGAGGGGGAGGGGAGAGGGGAGAGGGGGAGGCGAGAGGGGGGAGGCGAGAGGGGGGAGGGAGAGGGGAGAGGGGGAGGCGAGAGGGGGAGGGGGAGGGGAGAGGGGGGAGGAGAGAGGGGGAGGGGAGAGGGGGAGGCGAGAGGGGGAGGGGGAGGGAGAGGGGGGAGGAGAGAGGGGGAGGGGAGAGGGGGGAGAGGGGAGAGGGGGAGGGGAGAGGGGGGAGGGGAGAGGGGGAGGGGAGAGGGGGAGGCGAGAGGGGAGAGGAGGAGAGAAGGAGGGACCGCATGAAGCCTTCGCTCGCCACCTGTCTCCGTGCGAGGCCTCTTGGAAAGCGTGAGGTGTGGCAGTGGGGCCCACGTGGTAGAACTTCCACTCCATCCTCGCAATGAGCCAAATCCTTCCTCCTAATTGAATGAAATAACCGCTGCGGTCATCACTCCGCAGTGTAGGTAGGGGAGATATTGCAGGAAGGAGAAAGCATTTTATCAAAATACATTTGAGTCTTACACAGGTTGCCTTGTTTTAGGTGGCACTATACCCCCTAAATTACTGTGTAAATAGTGTAATATGAACGATGATACGAAAACTCAGTTGAAGACAACTAAAATTTACAGCTAAATGCTGTAACAGATGCATCAAATTAATTTATCATAGAAGTAACATGTATGAAATAGTCATTCTAGTTTATTAAATTTTCCTACAAATGCACCCAAAACTTTCGTGATGTGATGATAGGATTTGAACATTAATATCTACACGTTTCCTCCACGTTAAAGAAAGTTCAAATTACTTACCTTCTTTTATTCATCCTCTTAGAATTCCAGACATCAGTAAAGTTATGTGCAATCTTTTGGAACATTTGGAAATAAGTGAAATCTGTTTTGATTACATCAAATTCACATAACTATTTTTTCTGAAGTTCCAAATCTATTATCGGAACCTCAAAATCTTGAATCAAATTGAGGACAGCAAAATATTGCGTTTGGGCATATATCGATCTAAGAGGTTCGACTCGCTTAATTCGAAATGTGGCGAAAGCTAAAAGACGGTGATGTATGACGGCATGCAATCTAGCGAGCTGAATTGTTTTCGATCTAACTTTAATACGGTTAAATTTCGCTGCGTCCGCAGCCCTGCTCTTAATCGCGCGCCTCCATCTGAGGCCGGGCGCCCACGTGCGGGGGTCGGGTGACGCCACTGATTGCGCGCGGTAACGCGACCCGCGCGGACCCACACTACGCTGCCTCGGGGCTCGGCCCCCTCCGCCGCTGCTGCATTCGCGCACGCCACGCCGCGCCGCACCACGAGCACAGCGCATCGTCCAGCCTCACCTGCCCCCGCCCCGCCCACCCTCCCAGCTCTGCCTCGCCCCCGCTCTGCCTCGCCCCGCCCCGCCCCCGCCCCGCCCCGCCCCGCGCCGCCCGGCCCGCGCCGCCCCGCCCCGCGCCGCGCCGCGCCACCTCGCCCGCGACGCGCCGCCTCGCCCGCGACGCGCCGCCTCGCCCGCGACACCCCGCCCCACCCCCTCCGCTTCGTCCCGCTCCGCCTCACCTCGCTCCGTCCCGCTCCCCCCCCCCCGCGCTGCCACGCCCGCTTCGCCCCCGCTCCCCCTCGCGCCGCCCCGCCCAGCTCCGACCCGCCCACCCTCCCAGCCCGGCCTCGCCCCACTCTGCCTCTTCTCCTCCCTGCGCCGTCCCTCTCCCAACCCGCTCTGCCTTCCTCATCTCCCACCCCACAATGCCCCTCTCCCTCCCAGCGCCGTCCCTGCCCCGCACAGCATCACCTCCGCCTTACCCCACACCACTGCGCTCCTCTTCAACGTCCCCTGTCCCTCACCCTCCTACGCCGTCCATCTCCCACCCAACCCTGCCCCTCTTCCAACAGCCCTGTCCAACTCCCGCCCCGCCCCAAACGCTCCCTCCCAGCCTCGACCCTCCCCCCCCCTACCTGTCCACCCCATGTCCGCCCCCTGCGGCTCACGCATCGCCCGCTGCTAATGAGGAAACACGAGCGGATGCGCTGGCGGAGAGCGGCCTCGGGTCGACGGCGCGCAGGGCTCGCCCAAGACCACGCCCCTTTGCCAGCCGGGCTGCGGGAGGCGAGGGGTCGCGATGGCGGCGCTTGGCAGCGCTTAATGCGCCATGTGAGATGCACACCCAGAAATTTCCGCACTACTTTAATGAAATTAACATTAAAATAATTATCACGAAAACGCTTCAAATTTAATGTACACATGTACATTAGGAGGCAAGAGTCAAATCTGAATGGTCTTATCTGGACAGCCTTAATGAATGAATGAATGAATGAATGAATGAATGAATGAATCATCTTCACCCAATGGCAATTATGAAAACATTTAATGATGAGACTCTTCATTAAATCTATACTGATTATAAAGTGTGTATTAAATTCAATTTACACTTATATTAAGTGTTTTAATGTACACATTTACATTAGTTTCATGTACAATAGTACATTAATCTACATTAAATTTAATGACATTTCTGAGGATAGGCGGAGATGGACGGACCTGTAAAAGGAGGAGGAGAGGATGGGAGCGGTGACGGAATGGGGTGTGGGTAGGGGCGGGGACGGCGCGCAGTGGCGAGGCTGAAATGACATCATGATGTCGTTTGCGGCGAAGTGAAGCCGTCTCTGTCGGTCAAAAAGTGTCTGTTATAATTTTAAATGTGTATTCACAAGGAAGATATTTAATTTGGTTAACAAAAATTGTAAATGTCATTCTTTAATCGTCTAATCCTTAATTATCACAGGTTGGTTTTCATTCCTTTATTACCCTGAGGAAACCCAGAGACCCATTCGAGTTCTTAAGAACTAGGACTGGAGAGAGGGTTGGGAGGTGAACAAATGAATGAGTGAATGAATGGCTTTTGGGATTCCCACCTCCAACACCTTCCATCTCCGCGGTACCTGAAACACACTTTGAATTTTTTACGCATTTGTGGAGTAAGATGATGAATTGAATATTGAGAGTATGAAGCACAGACAGAACACACCCTCGACTTACGCACAATTCGAAACCACAGTTTAAGGTGGGAGCGCACTTGGCTGCAATGGCTCCAGCATCTGGGCCAGGTCCGTGAAAAGTTTTTTTGCAATATTGACAATTTTTAATATTAAATATTTGTACTAAGTGAAGAACAATACTTAACTTTTATTATA
Organism: Gryllus longicercus; assembly: GCA_038098605.1. Lineage (NCBI taxonomy): Eukaryota > Metazoa > Arthropoda > Insecta > Orthoptera > Gryllidae > Gryllus > Gryllus longicercus. The sequence goes on along the minus strand of JAZDUA010001031.1, from coordinate 253,464 downwards.
ATGTACCAACAACATTAATTTATAACGTAGTCATTTTCTTCCATGCTCTTGAAGTACCAAGATTAAAAAATTTCACTTTTTTGTCTCATTGTTAAAACTCTGACTGAAAACTCGAGCTAGTTGAGAACTTCATTGTTGACAGAATTTTATAAATCATAATCTAAACGTGGAATTTCCATATTTTCTTACATATTTTCTGTGCGGGGTGGAGATGTTAGCTTTATTAAAAAACCGACGGTAGTAGTATCACGGCAGGAGTTAAGAAAAAATAAAATTTCCTATATTCGTCTTCTAGTTTACTCCTCATTCATTATCAGTTCTATTAGTTTTATTGAATGAGAACACAAATGTGAAAGTTGAGAATGTACTAAACATCTATTTTGCTCTCAGTGAATCCTAATATCCCTTTCTGCGTCTTTCTATAATGAAGTGCGCCTGTGTATGTGTGCACTGCCCACAGTCTCTTGCAGCAGCTCCTTAGTGTTAGAGCTAACAACATCGTTTGACGAGGGGGGTGGAGTTTCCTTGTAGACAACTTCGCTGTTCCTATTTGCTCTGTGAAGCAAGGACATACGTGTCTTGCTAGTCATTGTCCCAGTTTTCAAGAGTCTGAAGTATAAAGGTGCATCCACAGTGACTTTAAATTATTAAAACTCAAAAAAGGGGACATAAAAGAGTTCTAGGAATTCTACGTTTATATTATGATTTAAAAAAGGCCGTCAACATAAAAGTTTCCCAGCAGACTGAGACAAAAAGTGAAATTTTTAAATCACTGACAAGTTCGTAAAATGTACTCGGTATACATATTTGAATAATTATGCTACAATTCTGCTTTTACAATCTTCTTTTTCATGGCGTTGATTCATTGCCATAATAATGCAGATTCGCCAGACAGCACAAGACAGAGATTAAACATATATGAGATATGTATCATTGATCTCTCTAAACTGATGAATTGGAAAGCTTAACGTAAATAGACCGTTCACTATTTCAGAAGAGTCGCCAAAGTAATGAACGCGGCTAAAAATGGAAACACTTCTACGGCTAACCTCTTCATCTCCCCGCAAACTAGACCATAAGCTGGCGCCAAGGACGCATAAATCAAATATACACTCGCCGCGTTTAAGATAGCGTGTCGAGGCAAGGTCAAGCGGTGAAGACATCGCATGTATACGGAAAGAGAGCTATCGGGCCCGGAGCAAGAACGAGCGAAGGCTATTCGCGGCCCGAAGAGGAGTCCGGCTCGGAGCGAGCTGGTGCACGCGAAGGCTCTTGAGCAACGTTGCGTATTCACGGGCCACCGCCGCGACTCGCCGCCTCGCCCAGTCCCTTGTCCCTTGCAGTCCCTAGTCCATTGCAGTCCCATGTCCATTGGAGTCCCTTGTCCCCAGACCCTTGTCCCCAGTCCCTTGTCCCCAGTCCCTTGCAGGGATGGGGGGGGGCAGCGGGCACCCAGATGGAAAAAGCCACAAGCGGAAGGGCTGCCAACACTGGTGGCGGGGGGGGGGGGCGGAGGCGACGCGGGGGCAAAAGGGGCGGGGCACCTGCGAGAGAGGGCAGGGCGCGTGGGGATGGGGCATAATAGTGGGGTCGGAAGGCACATCGGGGAGCATACGAAACGGAGCGGACACAGAGAAGAGGAGGGGGCGGTATCCAAGTAAGGTCAGGGAATTTGCAGATGTTCCCAGAGTTAGCTTATACAAAAGTTATTTCACCTTGAATACTTCGATACACGTTCAGCTGGATCCATTTATTATTGAAGAAGAAAGCGCATGAAAATCTCGTAGTAAGACTTTGTTACTCAATTGAAAGTAGATTCTGAGCTACCTTTCTTGTATACTGGTATTTTGTATTGCAGTCCAGAAAATATAATGTGAAATATTGTTCCTGATAGTAACGATTTAGAACATGCTGTTGCCAGTATGTTTAAAGGCGTATTCATATACCAATATAGCTTATGTGTCATCGGAAAAATTGTGAAATACACGATTGGAATCGTTTTTTTATATGAGGCAAAAGGTAATGAATGGAGGGAGTAAATAAAAGGAGGGAAAAACAATGTGTTGAAAGGGAAAACTCAATACTCGTGCAAAGATTGTGTGAAAGTGATATCAGTAGTTGTGTGTGAGGTCAGAACACGCAAATGAAAGTATGCCGAAAAATTGTTTATGTGCGAAAATAAAGTGTTAATAATTGTTAATAATTACACAACGAAAGGAAGTGGTAGGAGTACGAAAAACTCAAATTAAGGGTTAATAGAGGACCCAAAGGTCGGGTTTTATCATATAACTAGTTCGTTTCACAAGTAACTTAAAAGCACCACATTACAAACTACAAAATCAGGTCACACGGAAGTTATCTATGCATACAGTTAATTGTTTAATAGTTAACACTTTCCAAAGAGTTTACATCAATAATCGTACTTATCGTAAGGCGAACTTTGAGGTATCGTTCAAACAGACTTCCGCAACTAGGAAAGCACGTCAGCTGACAATCTAGAAATTACGGCCGTGTGGCCGCTTGCGCACACTTCCATCCACATAAATAAATTTAAAAAGATGGATGCACGTCGCCCGCACGAAAGGCAACCAAACAAGTACGTCCGGGACTGAATATAACTCAACCTTCGCGCCCTGAGTCATCGTTTAACATACATGCCTGGGGGTCAAGACTCCAGTATATTTTCATAATTCGGGTGCAGGGACGTGGCGCGCATGAGGATACGGGCCGGCGCCGGCGGCGACGGAGCTGCAACATCCCCAGCGGTATCTCCCAGCGGAACAGCCACTAAACCGGCTCCTGGGAGCAGGAGGGGGGGGGGGGCGAACCTTGACCCAAGGCGAAGGCTGTCCACACGCCCCAAGGCAACTTTACCCGCTGCAGTTTGCATCCTGAATTTCACACCCAAATCGCCTAGCAAATGGATGGGCAAACAATTCTCATTCAACATACAAACTTGCATATATAAGGAAAAATCTGCAAAGTTCCAAATACCTGAGAAAAAAAAACAACAGTTGGTCGCTTGAATCGAATAATAAGATACATACAAGGATCCCACTTTACATCTCTGTTCCGTAAATTAATTATTTAAAGTTGAAAATTGTGGTAATGCCACAATTTCTTGAAAGAAAAGTGCACTGCGTCTTCGTTTACTGATTTGCGCTTATTGTATCTTTCTGGTGTAAAGTATCCACTAGTATTTTTTTTTTCGAAATAGTTCGTACGAGTCGTTTTTTGACGCCACCAGAAACTGTCAAGCGGCGCACAAGAACTGCAAACAACCAGACGTGTCGATGGAACGTGAACACTCGATGGTCGATTGCCTGACGTATTAATGCCAAGGTAACGCGAAGATCGCAATGACTTCACCTCTGCGTTACGACCGATATTAGCATTTTGCACATATTATGCACATATACCGATATTAGCATATTAGCTTGTTTAGCGAGTTCAATAGCGTATCAACGCCTGTTGCTTTCTTTTTTTGGAGGTGGAAGAGATGACTCACTTCATTGTTACATTCCCATTCTTATTGCTAATGGTTGAGACGAGAGTTATCTGTCATGAGAATTTTCAGTCGTACTCCGAAATTTCCACCGTAAAGTTTTGGATTGGATATTTAATTAGTCTCTTTATGTGTGGCGATGTAATTAACACAGTCGTTAGCGAAGTCTAAGTTAAATTCTTTATGAATCTTCTAACTTACAAACAATGGTCCAATATTTTTGAAATTAATTTTATTGAATTGAAATATATTTTGTGTGTTCTGATCAAATGGGTTACACCAATTGGGAGCATTTCAGCAAATTGGAAAGCCGTAAATTAATGCACATCTAATAACGGTTTCACTTGAGAATTCTACAAAAGATTTTAAGGGTAGACTTACGGCTAATAAGAAAATATCATTTGGTAATTTTAATATACGATTTAGTGAGAAACATTCCACACTAATTTGAAACGTTAGCCTAAGATTCTTTCGTCTCATGCAGAGAACTTTCCTTTTTAAATTCACACTGAAAGGAAACACATTCGTTCGTCATTTCTCGTGTCAGTAACTCACGTACTCTTATCAGTATCTGGTTACTCGCATCAAATCCCATCAGGATTTCCATTCTTGCAATGCTCCGAAACAAGAGCAACACACTACACTTTAAAGTCCAAATTGCTTTGTTGCACGTCCGCCTCTTCCAAGGCGAAAAATTCTTCTCGCCCGGGCGCGCCTCGGGAGCCGCCTGCAGTTCGGGCCTCGCCAACCCCCCGGCTTCTCACAACCTTCACGGCTTAACTACTTAATGAGGCGGCAATTGTGCGGTGCAGCGGCGGCGAGGACAAGCGCGCTCGGCCGCCGCGTGACTGCACTTGACCCCGTCCGCCCGCCCCGCCGCCCCCCGCCCCTGCTGCCGCTCCACGCCGCTGCTCCCCGGCGGCCATCCGAGTAGGGATGGCAAAAAACATCCATGTTTTTAAAACACCCATATCATGACACTGAGAAGTAAAATTTCCAGTTTTCATTTAAGTTTGTTTTGCTAACTTCACACACATACACAATGTTACAATATATATATATCTTAATATATATAAATCTCGTGTCACAATGTTTGTCCTCAAAGAACTCCTAAACCACTTAACCGATTATAATAAAATTCGCACACCATGTGCAGTTCGATCCAACTTGAAAGATAGGATAGTTTAAATCTCAAATTATAGTCGCAATTTTAATTTATTGCTAATTTATTACAAATTTGATTGTTGTAATAATTGTAGATAATTGTGACTGTCAAATAATAACAGACAAATAATTAGCAATAAATTAAAATTGCGACTATAATTTGAGATTTAAACTATCCTATCTTTCAAGTTGGATCGAACTGCACATGGTGTGCGAATTTTATTATAATCGGTTAAGTGGTTTAGGAGTCCATTGAGGACAAAAATTGTGACACGAGACGAGATTTATATATATTAAGAATACAACAATCAGCTAGCTGACCCGGCCACGCGTTGCACGCGTTGTGCTGCCACGGAAACAAGGAAAACCACATCCTTCCATTACAGGCATATTCAAAGCTAAGACATTGGGGAGACTTTACACGGTACATCCAAAGCAACGTGAGTGCTTCTATTTACGTTTGTTATTGGTGAATGTTCCCGGACCAACGTCTTTTGATTTTTTACGAACAGTTAATGGTCGAGTATTCAATACATACCAGGATGCATGTCGTGAACTGCAATTGCTAGAAGACGATAACCATTGGGACTTAACGCTTGCTGATGCTGCGTTGACATCAACACCGAATAACATTCGTCAGTTGTTTGCAATTATTTTGACGACATGTTATCCCTCGCAAGCACAAACTTTGTGGGAAAAATATAAAAATTGTATGACAGAAGACATATTGCACCGAATTAGACAAACAAATCAATGGCAAAACATAGATTATACACCAGAGATGTACAATGAAGCATTGGTCTTGATCGAGGATTTATGTGTTCTTATTTCAAATTTACCAATTAATCATTATGGTATGCCATCACCTAATCGTCCAGCCACCTACTTAGTCAATACCGATTTACAACGAGAAAATCAATATGACCATGAAAGTTTAGCAACAATTATCATGAACAGTGAACCATTACTGGCAGCAGAACAAAAAATTATTGATGATCGGATTACGCTGGCTGTTGCTGCTGAACAAGGCGTTTTTTTTTCTTGGATGCACCCGGTGGAACCGGTAAGACATTTTTAATATCGTTGATTCTTGCCAAAATACGGTCGCAACAAAAAATCGCATTAGCAGTAGCATCGTCAGGCATTGCGGCTACTTTACTGGATGGTGGGCGAACAGCACATTCACCATTCATGCTGCCATTGGACGTTCATAATAAACCAGATGCAATGTGTAACATCAAAAAGAATAGTGGAATAGCTGCAGTGTTGCGGAAGAGTTCTATAATAATTTGGGATGAGTGCACAATGGCACACAAATATTCACTTGAAGCATTAAACAGAACTATGCAAGATTTAAACAGCAATAATAAACTTTTCGGTGGTGCTATCTTACTTTTGTCTGGTGACTTCCGGCAGACCTTACCGGTTATACCTCGCTCTACTTTCGCGGATGAGATTAATGCATGTTTGAAACAATCATTCTTATGGCGAAGTGTTGAAACACTTCGATTGACCATAAATATGCGAGTACAATTGCAAAATGATCCATCAGCACAAATATTTTCCGAACAACTACTAGATATTGGGAACGGTAAAATAGAACTGCAACCAAATACGCAATGCATTAAACTACCAGACAATTTTTGCACTGTTGTTCAGGATAAAAATGAATTGATTCAGAGTATTTTCCCGGATATACAGAATAATTATTTGAATCATGAATGGCTTAGTCAACGGGCGATTTTGGCAGCCAAAATCGTTGATGTTGACGAAATTAACTTCCAGATACAACAGTTATTACCAGGCGATATGATGTCTTTTAAATCAATCGATACTGTTGTTGATGAAAATGAAAGTGTAAATTTTCCGATTGAATTTTTAAATTCATTAGATATCCCTGGAATGCCACCACATAATCTTCGATTAAAGATTGGTTCCCCTATTATTCTCCTCCGTAATTTGAATCCACCTCAATTATGTAACGGTACGCGTTTGGTCATCAAAAAGATCACCGGAAACATTCTTGAAGCAACCATTTTGGCTGGGAAGTTTAAAGGAAAAGTGGTCCTGCTGCCACGTATTCCGATGATACCATCAGATTCTACCATACCCTTCAAAAGGCTACAGTTTCCAATTCGTTTAGCTTTCGTCATTTCTATAAATAAATCTCAAGGTCAAACAATGTCCATTTGTGGTTTAGATTTGGAAAATCCATGTTTTTCTCATGGGCAACTATATGTTGCGTGTTCACGTGTTGGGAAACCGTCTAATCTATTTGTGTTAGCTAAAGACAGGTTAACCAAAAACATTGTGCACCGATTGGTGTTAAATTAAATTGAATTTGAAAGTATTTATAATTGAATAGTACTTATATTTGTTATACAAATTAAATGGAAATAATAAATCTGATAAATTTTTATTTTGTACCTATTGATTTCTGCTTAATATCAAGTGTAAGAACAAAATATAAAAATTGTATGACAGAAGACATATTGCACCGAATTAGACAAACAAATCAATGCCAAAACATAGATTATACACCAGAGATGTACAATGAAGCAATTATCTGTTAACTCCAAATGATTCTAACAGATGTCGACACCTTTCGACTGGGTTGAGTAAGTAATCAATAGATGGCGCTGCTATGGTAAAAAATCAGCTCCAAGAATCAGGACAGCAGAAGGTCATGCACAAGAATCTCAATAACAGTGTAACGAACGTATTCAAGAGAATATCATAAGAACACTGTGACACGAGATTTATATATATTAAGATTATTTAACCTCCATTTAAAATTATTTTGCACTTATTATTTCAATGTGCTATGATAACATGTTTTTCAGTTCCTCTTTCTAATATTTAAACTATTATTATTATTTTCAGTCAAATGCCACCGAAAAAATCTAACCTCAACAACGCGAGCAGCAAAGGGTCACGACGCAAACGTGTTGAAAGAGCTCAGCAATTACCAGAACAAATCGAAACAAGAAATGCAGCTCAAAGAATCAGGACTGCAGAAAGTCGTACACAAGAATCTCAAGAACAGCGTGACGAACGTCTGCAACAGAATATTACGAGAACAAGAGCGGCACGAGAACGAAACATAGCTACAATACGAGGACTAGATCGACAAAGGCAACGGATTTATATATATAAAGATTATTTTACCTCCATTTAAAATTATTTTGCACTTATTATTTCAATGTGCTATGATAACATGTTTTTCAGTTCCTCTTTCTAATATTTAAACTATTATTATTATTATTATTATTATTATTATTTTCAGTCAAATGCCACCGAAAAAATCTAACCTCAACAACGCGAGCAGCAAAGGGTCACGACGCAAACGTGTTGAAAGAGCTCAGCAATTACCAGAACAAATCGAAACAAGAAATGCAGCTCAAAGAATCAGGACTGCAGAAAGTCGTACACAAGAATCTCAAGAACAGCGTGACGAACGTCTGCAACAGAATATTACGAGAACAAGAGCGGCACGAGAACGAAACATAGCTACAATACGAGGACTAGATCGACAAAGGCAACGGATCAGCCGCTCATTAACACGTGCATCATTCGTTCGGCTTGCCTTTGAATATGCACCAGATATTAACTACTCGGCGCATTCAAAAATTGCTATCGGTGGAATGGATAAAGTATGTCAATATTGTCAGGCATTGAAATTTCGGAATGAAGCAGCCGGCATGTGCTGCGCATCAGGAAAAGTTGTGCTGTCACCTCTACCCGCTCCGCCGGAGCCTTTATTATCCCTTCTTACTGGCAATTCAGATGATTCCAAATTATTTTTGCGTAAGATACGCAAATTTAATTCTTGCTTCCAAATGACGTCATTTGGGGCAACTAAAATTTGCGATCGTGCATCCGATGGACGTAATTTTGAAACTACATTCAAAATTCAAGGCCAGGTGTACCATAAAATCGGATCACTGATGCCAATGCCTGATAACAATCCGAAATTTCTTCAAATTTATTTTATGGGCGATTGTGAAGAGCGCGTGACGACTCGGTGCCTGTATAATTTTATTGAACAAGCAGAGGAAAGAGCAATTGTGATATTATTGGAAAATTTTTTAGAAGATCACAATCAACTAATTCAATTGATCAAAAGAGTTTCGCCACGACTGCAAAATGACAATTATCAAATCGTCATAAAAGCCGACAAAGTACCATTAGGTGAACATGCTGGTAGATTCAACGCTCCAACTGTTGATGAGGTTGCTGTTATCATGGTTGGTGATCCAGTTGACAAAAGATCTATAAAAATTACACGGCGAGACAACACTGTCAGTACGATTTCGGATCTACACCGTTCATATGACGCACTACAATATCCATTGATATTTTGGCAAGGACAAGATGAATATCACCTTAATATCAAACAGTATGATCCAAATACCGGTAAATTTTACAATTATCTATTTACTTTCTTACTGTATGTATAGATTTTAATTTCGTATTGCATTTAATTTTTTATTTTTTTAGGTGATTACAGAAATAATAAAGTTAGCTCAATGAACTACTACGCACACCGAATAATGGTTAGACAACATCAAGACCATTATATCCTTCGATATCGTCAGCTGTTCCATCAATACATTGTTGATATGTATGCTAAGGTCGAAAGCGAACGCTTGCGATTCCTTCGATTCAACCAGGCAAAACTACGATCGGAAGAATATATTCACTTACGAGATGCTGTTGCTGGAAACATCGATGGAAATTTAAATCCCATTGACATCGGTAATGCTTTCATTTTACCTTCAAGCTACATCGGCAGTCCACGGAACATGCAGGAATACATACAAGATGCGATGACTTACGTACGTCATTACGGCCGACCGGATTTATTTATTACATTCACATGTAATCCGAATTGGGAAGAGATACAAACTTTACTATTGCCAGAACAACAAGCCATTCATCGTCATGATTTAACTGCACGTGTGTTTAAACAAAAATTGAAATCCTTAATTGATTTTATTGTTAAATATTCAATTTTTGGTATCACACGTTGTTGGCTGTATACGATAGAGTGGCAAAAGCGAGGTTTGCCTCATGCCCACATTTTGGTTTGGCTTAAAGATAGAATCCGTCCTGAAGAAATCGATCAAATAATTTCAGCCGAAATTCCAGACCCATTAATTGATCAAGAATTATTTGATATTGTCACCAAACACATGATCCATGGGCCATGCGGTGCTTTCAACATGACGTCACCGTGCATGGAAAATGGAAAATGTAAAAAAAAATTCCCAAAGCCGTATACGAATGACACGATCACGTATATTGATGGTTATCCAATGTATCGCCGCAGAAGTACTGAGAATGGTGGCCACACATTTACAATGCGACTGCCGAACTTTCCAAATCAAGTTGAGTTTGATAATCAGTGGGTGGTACCATACTCACCACTACTTTCAAAAACTTACAAAGCTCATATCAATGTTGAGCTTTGCAGTTCTGTTAAATCAATTAAGTATATTTGTAAATATGTAAACAAAGGCAGTGATTTGGCCATATTTGAAGTACAAAACATAAATAAAAATGACGAAATAGCACGATACCAAATGGGCAGATACATTAGCAGCAATGAAGCTATTTGGCATATTCTCAGCTTTCCCATCCACGAAAGAGATCCTGCTGTCCAACATCTGGCAATACATCTTGAAAACGGTCAACGTGTATACTTCACTGAAAAAAATGTTCTCCAAAGAGCGTTCGAAGCTCCGAAAACGACTCTAACTGAATTTTTTACATTGTGTCAAAAACCTGATGTTTTTGGCCAATTCGCGAAGACATTGGTGTTTGGTGATGTTCCACGTTATTTCACATGGAACAAATCCAGTAAAAAATGGGAGCCACGGAAACAAGGAAAACCACATCCTTCCATTACAGGCATATTCAAAGCTAAGACATTGGGGAGACTTTACACGGTACATCCAAAGCAACGTGAGTGCTTCTATTTACGTTTGTTATTGGTGAATGTTCCCGGACCAACGTCTTTTGAATTTTTACGAACAGTTAATGGTCGAGTATTCAATACATACCAGGATGCATGTCGTGAACTGCAATTGCTAGAAGACGATAACCATTGGGACTTAACGCTTGCTGATGCTGCGTTGACATCAACACCGAATAACATTCGTCAGTTGTTTGCAATTATTTTGACATGTTATCCCTCGCAAGCACAAACTTTGTGGGAAAAATATAAAAATTGTATGACAGAAGACATATTGCACCGAATTAGACAAACAAATCAATGCCAAAACATAGATTATACACCAGAGATGTACAATGAAGCATTGGTCTTGATCGAGGATTTATGTGTTCTTATTTCAAATTTACCACTTAATCATTATGGTATGCCATCACCTAATCGTCCAGCCACCGACTTAGTCAATACCGATTTACAACGAGAAAATCAATATGACCATGAAAGTTTAGCAACAATTATCATGAACAGTGAACCATTACTGACAGCCGAACAAAAAATTATTTATGATCGGATTATGCTGGCTGTTGCTGCTGAACAAGGCGGTTTTTTTTTCTTGGATGCACCCGGTGGAACCGGTAAGACATTTTTAATATCGTTGATTCTTGCCAAAATACGGTCGCAACAAAAAATCGCATTAGCAGTAGCATCGTCAGGCATTGCGGCTACTTTACTGGATGGTGGGCGAACAGCACATTCAACATTCAAGCTGCCATTGGACGTTCATAATAAACCAGATGCAATGTGTAACATCAAAAAGAATAGTGGAATAGCTGCAGTGTTGCGGAAGAGTTCTATAATAATTTGGGATGAGTGCACAATGGCACACAAATATTCACTTGAAGCATTAAACAGAACTATGCAAGATTTAAACAGCAATAATAAACTTTTCGGTGGTGCTATCTTACTTTTGTCTGGTGACTTCCGGCAGACCTTACCGGTTATACCTCGCTCTACTTTCGCGGATGAGATTAATGCATGTTTGAAACAATCATTCTTATGGCGAAGTGTTGAAACACTTCGATTGACCATAAATATGCGAGTACAATTGCAAAATGATCCATCAGCACAAATATTTTCCGAACAACTACTAGATATTGGGAACGGTAAAATAGAACTGCAACCAAATACGCAATGCATTAAACTACCAGACAATTTTTGCACTGTTGTTCAGGATAAAAATGAATTGATTCAGAGTATTTTCCCGGATATACAGAATAATTATTTGAATCATGAATGGCTTAGTCAACGGGCGATTTTGGCAGCCAAAAACGTTGATGTTGACGAAATTAACTTCCAGATACTACAGTTATTACCAGGCGATATGATGTCTTTTAAATCAATCGATACTGTTGTTGATGAAAATGAAAGTGTAAATTTTCCGATTGAATTTTTAAATTCATTAGATATCCCTGGAATGCCACCACATAATCTTCAATTAAAGATTGGTTCCACTATTATTCTCCTCCGTAATTTGAATCCACCTCAATTATGTAACGGTACGCGTTTGGTCATCAAAAAGATCACCGGAAACATTCTTGAAGCAACCATTTTGGCTGGGAAGTTTAAAGGAAAAGTGGTCCTGCTGCCACGTATTCCGATGATACCATCAGATTCTACCATACCCTTCAAAAGGCTACAGTTTCCAATTCGTTTAGCTTTCGCCATTTCTATAAATAAATCTCAAGGTCAAACAATGTCCATTTGTGGTTTAGATTTGGAAAATCCATGTTTTTCTCATGGGCAACTATATGTTGCGTGTTCACGTGTTGGGAAACCGTCTAATATATTTGTGTTAGCTAAAGACAGGTTAACCAAAAACATTGTGCACCGATTGGTGTTAAATTAAATTGAATTTGAAAGTATTTATAATTGAATAGTATTTATATTTGTTATACAAATTAAATGGAAATAATAAATCTGATAAATTTTTATTTTGTACCTATTGATTTCTGCTTAATATCAAGTGTAAGAACATTTTAATTAATTGTGTTCAACGTACTTCCCCTTCAAATCTCAATCCAGTGAATTTGTATACCAACATCAATATTTTCGTCTTTATTGGTAAATAATTTCATTGTACTAAAGGGTTATAGTAGTAGAAAGTCAAATAAGGAGATCACCATATTTTTTTACAAATACCATCTGTGTGAAAAAGCATAGTGGACTCCGTGACTGATGTTCTCTTATTGTTCCTCTTAGATTGTTTACTATAATGTAATATAACAAAAACTTTAGCCACAGCAACGCGTGGCCGGGTCAGCTAGTATATATATATATATATATATATATATATATATATATATATATATATATATATATATATATAGTAACATTACGTCCTATATTATTTTACATGGTAGCCAGTTATGGGTCATAAAATAAACACCTATGGTCCCGTAACTGGCTACTATATAAAATAAAATAGGACGTAATATTATAACATAAAATTTCCAGTATCTATTTTATTTGCGGATTATTCAGAATCAACAGCCACTGACAACACCGATGTTTTGCTTCCGATGTTTTCTTTAGATCGATATGTTTGTGCAGAAACATCGATGTTTGGAAAAAAATTATCATTATATACATACAAATTTCAGGCATCTGATTTATTTGTGGTTTTTCGAAATCATCAGCTGTTGACAACTGTCATTGTTGTCGATCCCCAGCGGCAAGAAAGTGCTATTCGCGTTCTTTCTCCACTGTTGTTACCTATTTTGATTATTTTGAATATGGTAATATTATTAAACTTCAATTTCAACCTTGACTACTCAGAAAATTGATTAGAAAATGAAGACAACAGTGGAAGTTAAGGCAGAATGTACTTGAAACTAATATTGACGTTTTATGTCACATTCGAACCACGACTTTTACTTCGAAATGCTTTATCTTCTTTAAAACACGAATATTTTAAACATCGATGTTTTGATCGACATAGTAGAAAACCTTTTGGTGATGTGTTGAAGTATCGATGTTTCGCACGCCGCAAGCGATGCCTGGCAATGAAGCAACTTCTCACACTTCTCGGGAGAGCCGGAAGAGGCGGCATGGATCTGCTCGACGAGGTGATGCTCTGGGGGGAATTGCGTGATTACTCGTGGAAAGAAAGTATTCGTGCGTCTAGTATGTGGATGGTATCCCTGAAGAGGTCATTCACCAACATTGAAATGTAGTCTGGTAGAGAGAATTTCGAATAATGCACTATTGTGCTTTTTTCATAATTTTGTCATTGCTTACCAAAGAACTGTCTTAACTTTCTGTTGTGAATCACTTGTTATACAGACACCTGTGACCGAATAGGTACTACAACCTCCTCCTTCTAGAAACGTGTACACACATTGCAATATTTTCCTCCAACTGTGTATTTTTATTGTTTCCTTTTTAATAATTAATGATGGGACGGGTTTCTTGAACATTTTTTGAAAAATTGAGTGTAAAATATAATTTATATCGCAAATCAAAACATTGAACAAGAGAATTTGACAATTCGGTACCGATTTCTGGTTATTTTAATAATAATTTTGTAATTTTAAAAATTTGGCGGCGAAATATTATTTTGTTGCAACTTTCCAACTGAGCGACTATTTTACCGTCGCGCATCAGAAAACAATACTCTTTAGTATGTACAGCGTATTAAATAAAAATCAATTAATAATTTTCGAATGAACGGAGTCAAATAGGCACAATGAGCAGATTTAAAAACATTGAGTAAGAAAAACGTGAAAATTGAAGTTTTGTAAAGTGAACCTTTTTTTTTAAATGCGAGATTACAGTATTCATGAATTATCTAATGTAATTATTAGACAATTCGTGTGATCTATCCAGTTAATACACACTAAACGAGTTTGAAAGAAGAAATACATCACATATCAAGAACCCTTATCCAACATTTTCGTTGATTTTCAGTTGTTTGACTTCCCACCTCTATTAGAACATTTTAGAGCCATAAATATCCAAAAGCTATTCATCTCAAAGGTCAATTTACAGCCAGCCAATGTCCATTCGGGGCGCGGCTCCGGGACACAGACCTGCGCGCCGGGGCGAAGCAAGCGAGGCCAAGAGCCAGCGCAGACGCTGCGCACCGCGACGGAGCCGGCACTCACCTGCAACACACAGAAACAACGGCCCATTAGCCCGCGCCAATGCATTTGCTTGGGAAGCAGCCGCTCGTTAGGGGCGCGTTGGAGGAGCAGCGATCCCACGCCTCGCCACGCGCAGCGCAGCGCTCGGCCTGGATCATCCAACGCCCCTCGGCCTCGAGCCCTTCAAGACAACGCTTCGAAGCTGCCGATTACGATAATAAATAACAAAGTAATATTTATCTATCTATCTATTTAGCGGTTTTTTACAGCCTTGGCCGCTTTCCGCATCCCAATTTCCATGCCTCTTTATCCCATACATCGTTTTCTTCATTTCTCTTTTTTCCATGGCTTCAGTTATTGCCATGTTCCATGTTCTTCTCGGTCTTCCCCTGTATCTTCTTCGATTTGGTATCCACTCCCAAACTTTTTGAGGAAGTCTATCCGATTTCAACCTTCTCATATGTCCATACCATTTTAGTTGTCTCATTTCGATTGTATCGTTCAAGGTTGTTTGCACTTTCATTTTATTTCTTATGTCATCATTAGTAATATTTAAAACAAAATGATAATCAAATCCGACCCGGGTGGCCGACGGGGCTAAGAGCGTGTACCGACGCAGCGCTTCGGGCCGAAGGGTCGCGGGTTCTAGTTCCACCTTGGGTATGATTATTTGTCCATGTGTGTTGTCGCGAAGGGCTTTGTGCTCTGCTGGCCACAGATCAGAGAAACCCGCGAGTGGTTGGTGTGTAGTGTGTGGTCAAATATGCATCCCATCAGGACGTAGAAGGTAACTGGTTGTAGGCTGGAAAAAGCCCTAGGGGAAAAAAAATAATCAAATTACAAGATCGACCTTCAAGGACCAAACCTTGGAACGACAACAGGGAACCACTTCTAACTCCTACTTCTAACTCCGGGGAAGGTGGTTTCTTCGTGGCTTTGTTATCCTCTTCCGCTCTACCACTTTCAACGAATTTCAACGATTGTAATTCAATGTCCCCAAGATTCAAGTTTGCCCAATACTTTGTCAAACGCAGAATTCTTATTTAACGGAAAAACAAGGAGATTTCCTACAAAAGATGTAATTTATTTTTGCGGGTTGGCTTGATTTTTAACAAATAAAGATGCATCCCATTAGCAAAACAATATAGCAAAACTCAATCATATAATAACAACAATTTCATTATCATACAAATTCATGAGGCCACTTTGATAAATCCGAAACTTCTCTAACATCTACACGTACTACGTAACTGCAATAAGAAAAGTAAGTACCTCACAGCATAAAAGGGTTAATGTTGCGAGAAAGTTGAAGAGCGATAGCCTCGAAGACGGTGCAGCAGCCCTCCCCCCTCTCCCTCCCTTTCCCTCCGTGCCGCAGCCACATCCTTCTTTCACTTAATCGCTCGCCCCCGCCCCCCTCCCGCGATCCCGGGTGCAGGGTTTGGCACGGCCGCGCGCAAACTTCGCACGCGAGCGCGCACGGCGCCTGGGAGTCACGACTCCGCGACACGCACGCGACCTCGCTCCGCCTCCGCCATCCCCTCCGCCTCCGCCCGCTGCTCCCGCCTCCGCCCCCGCCCCCGCCGCCGCCCCCGGCTCCGCGCCGCGACGGAAGTCGTTAGCCGCGCGACGAAAATCTAGGCTGCCCGCGCGCGCGATAATCGACGGCGTGAGAGGCCGGAATGAAATCCAGGCAGCGGGGAGAAGGACTCGCCGGCGGGGAAAACCTGGCCAATGTCGAGGACGGGAGGAAATTTCTCTATTTACTAGGCTGTCCGGGTGACGCCGAGTCCATGGCGAAGGTGCAGACGTTTCGGTTGTCATTCTGCGACCTTCCTCACGGCGTAAGGTCGTCAGAGCGTAAGGTCGCAGAATGGCGACCGAAACGTCGGCACCTTTGCCGTGGACGCGGCGTAACCCGGACAGCCAAGTAAATGCTGACTCCGGCCGCGGAAGCCTACGCTCTCACAGGGGATTTCTCTTCTCAGCATACCAGCACTCCATGGAAACTTAATACTCAAAATTCAATACAAGCTATACTATTTACATGCACCCTCGATATTTTATAAATAAATAAGTAAATAAGAGTGTGCAAACATAATGTATTACATACTAACACGTTCCCCGAATCTAAACCGTGGTGCCTTTCAATACGCTTTTCGTTTGTTTGAATTGTGATACTGATAAGTGTTTTAAAAAGCATTTATAATTCTCAATGCACACTGTAATTGAATGAAAACTATGCAGCCTCCGACTTTGTGAGAGGAATTTGATTATGTTAGACACCCAGGAACTCCGGAAAATACGAAAGCAATGAGAGTTTCTTTTTTGAGTGAAAAATTCAAATATTTGATTGTGTTATTGACTCTACAAAATGTAACTTTTCATTTATTTTACGTATTAAGTAATGCAAACGCAAGAACTTAGAACTTGATATTTTCATGTTGCTAATTGTACTAAATATTTAACTTCTAACAATAATTTTTAATACTTCAATATGCTATTTAGGCTAGAAATAGAATGGAAATATCCGTATGTTGGGTGATAAAAAAATAAAATACCCCTCCTCAAAAAAAAGTTTGCGGCTTAAAGGAAGTTTTCAAACTTCCTCGGTTTTTTCTCTCATCCCAAAAATTAGATGATATTCGTCTGATTAATAGTAGAGTCGACGGGAAACATTGGGAAACTACCCATGGCAGTAACGTCAATCGCGTAAAGGCATTCCCTTCTTGGGAAGAAGGAAAATAAACAAACACGCGAGTCCTTATATTCACATTGACTGAAATACAAGGCTCTTAATGAATGCAACAATTGATGTCGATTTCTTCCTTTAAGAGGCGTCCTGACAAAAGAGAATACCTTAAGGTCTGTTCAAATGAAGGCGTTCGCTCTCGAGGATCGAGTTGTAGACGAAACAACACTCGAAATCCTGGCAGCTCGTTGACGACTTGTGAAGGTGTGAGAGCAGATAGACGCGGGACTGGGATAAGGCAGAAACGGGGGTCGCGGGCGGGAACGGGGACGAGGGCGGGGCAGGGGTGGGGACGGGTGCGAGGGTGGCGACGAGGACGGGGTCAGGGGCGGGGGCGGGGGCGGGGACGAGCGCGGGGACGAGCGCGGGGGCGATCGCGGGGGCGATCGCGGGGACGAGCGCGGGGACGAGCGCGGGGACGAGCGCGGGGACGAGCGCGGGGACGAGCGCGGGGACGAGCGTGGGACGAGAGCGGGGCGAGAGCGGGGCGAGAGCGGGGGCGAGGGGGGGACGAGGGGGACGTGAGGGGACGAGGGTGGCGAGGGGGTGGAGGGAGGGGGCGAGGGAGGGCGGGGACGATGTCCGAGAACGGGCAGTCGCCTCCTTGTGAACGGATGGTTGACGCGCGGCTATGAATAGCGCCTGCAGAACGCCAGCCTCGCTCTTCACCCGCCTCGGCTGCCCCGCGCCCAGGTCGTTGTCCTCCCACTCCTCTCACTTCACCTCACCGCATCGTTCTCTCCTTCTCTTTCCCTTCCTCTCCGACAAACCTCACCCCCACCCGCGCCCTGCAACTTTAATTAAAGAGTTCTTCCTTTTAATTTTTCTATCAAAGTTTTCGGCGGACTTCGAAGGGCGACGGCAACGTCTGTGTTCCTTTCGCGCTTCTTCCCTTCCACTTTGCCAGTTGTCCCTCTTTTCTTCGGAAGTTATTAAAAGAAAAACAGTTTTAGCATTCATTAAATGAGGTAATTGAGCCGTCATTTTCTGGTTGTATGTCACTGAGGAGCCTACCGCAAACTTCGACGTGGTAGTATCAAAGACACAGAATTAGAGTAGAAGTCGTATTATAGCAAGGTTTTACAAAAGAGAACTAATTAAGTGTTAGTTCCACCCTAACATCTGAACATAGAATACTAAAGTTTCTAAGTATCGATTTCTTTCCTGTAATACATAAAGAAGTATTTGCGTAATTAAAAGAAAATGAGCAAGGCAATTTACATACGTGACAGGTAGTGCAATAATTCAGTTAAAAAGAAGGTACCTTACGTAAGAAAAAAGTGGTCTACATAATATTTCAACAAAAAGCCTTCGGAAATAACATCCTGGAACATACAGTTTTATGAAAAATCAGTTAGCAAGATACACGATTCTTAAAGCCTTTGCGCTCGGAACATGGGATTAGATGAGACGTTAACAACGGGCGCGCTATGGGGCGCTGGCAACGGTAGTGAGCTGTCGCAGACGAAGTGGGGCGGGGCGGGCGAAGGCGGGAACGTGGGCGGGGGGCGGGGACGGGGCGGAGGCCGGAGAGGGGCGGGGCCGCTTCGGGGCGACCGCGGCTGATGAATTGCGTTCGCGTTTGCGCAGCGCGGCAGTGGGGGCGGGGTCTCGGGCGGGGAGGGGTCGGCATGTTTGCTCGCCTCCCCGGCCCCCGGCCGCCGTCGTCGCCAGCGCCGCGCATTAGTCGCTCACCCGCCCGCCATTGGCAGGCCTGAGCGCGCATATTTCACTTTATCCCCTTCCACCCTCGTCCCCCCCCCCCTGCGCCCTGACCTCCGTGACCCCGGCCTTCCAGGAGCACTGGCCTCGCCTCGCCTCGCGGCCTCGGGGATCGCGCGTCGATTCGCGGCAGCCCCCCGCTCTGCAGCAGGCGGTGCCGTCCCCCCCCCCCCCCACGCCTTTGTCACCCGCCCCCCGTCCCGACCTTCCCAGCCGACGAACCGGAAGCGAAAACCTTTCACGCGTTTTTGTACTTCCAAGCGGGAAAAGGGTAATACCCCCATTGTAAAGACGAACACTAAATTGCTTGAATAAATGTCGTATTCAAATGAGAGAGAATAATTCCATAAATTGAATTTCCTTGGCGAGCTCGCTGGTTGCGAGTCTTACGCATAATGTTTGTTTGCCTGCGCTCATTCACGAGCTGCGGTCCTGCCGGTGGCTGCGGGAGTCTGCCTCCGGTGCTGGTGTAGTGGTTCTAACGGTTCGGAAAAATGAAATGAACCAAAAGGTTTTAAGAGAGAAATTAACAGACAACGCGCGTCGTTGTGAGCTTATGTCAGGTGGAATGGGAGAAAACAAGCAAGTTTCTTCACGCGCGAGGTGGAGAGAGCACGGTGTTTCGAAACGATACTAAAAGCATGCTTTGTATCAGCGGCTGATCACTTGCAGCCCTACTAATAAAAGCTTGGTGTAACTTCGTTAAAACACGCTTATTCAGGGAATAGTTACTTCCAGCGTAAGTTAGGAATAAGGATGGATTAAATTTTTACCAATAATGGCCGCTAACCGTAGCTTAACTAGTTCTTCTTAAAAACGGAATCAATGCTTGGCAACGTTGCTTCATACACAATCGTTGGCGTATTTTGTTTATTCTTTGGTGCCTCTGTAAGGACTCGGCAGGAACTTCGCGTCTTGTTTGAATAGATATTCACATTTTTCCTGAATTGTGTTATTGCATTGGTAGTTAGTGAATCATATTGATGAACAAATTGTTTTGGAAATAAGATGATTTTGAATGCTGGTATCCGTTTACAAAAAATTAACTAATGACCGAAAGCACGTGTGCAGGTTAAGGATAGATAATGATTGCAGAAAGAGCAGTTTGAAAATGAAATCTGACGAATACATGAGAAAAAGATGTGAATTCGGTGAAATAAATAAACTGTGTGTTCAATAAGTTTATGAATATAACACACATAAACGCATTTATAACCCTTTTTTAATTTTTCAATGTTTCAATTGTGAAAATTTTAAAAATTGTCTCTAAATCCGAATAATAATATAATTATCCCAAAAAACACATTCTAAAGAACTAAAATTGATTCTTTAAATCCTGTATTCATATCACAATCAACTTTTATAATTTACTTATTTCACATGGATCTAAAAATTTTGCCTTAGGTCCAAATTATTTTCCCAATCTTGAATACATTAATGTTTCTTAAAAGCATTTCCATCCTCTGTAATTTAAATAATTATTTCCCCCTTTTCAATTTATTTATTTTTAAACAAAATGGTGTTTATTCAAATATAGTTCATTATGTTATTCTTTTAAATTGTGGGTAAATTAATTGTAAACAAAGTTTAAATACAAATAAATATAATAAAAAAAGAAGTTTATTCTAACTTGATTGGAGAATGTTTATATGATTGTTGAACAATGATTGTTAGAGAAGAAAAATCATCCATTCAACTTTATTACCAATTAAAACTGCAGTTTCAATTCATTTTACTCATATGCCATTAGGAACACTTAATTCTGATATAAGGATAGAACATTATTTAATTTTTGTGCTGAATAATTGGACAATATTACTGCTTGTGATCTAATTTATATTGAATTTATTACTATTTGATTTAATCCCACTTATATGAATTATTTAAAGTTAAAATGTTCAAAGCAAGCCCATGTCAAGTTGAATTTCCCTTTCTCATCAAAAAAATTAATTATTTTTCATTTTTGTTAACATACAACTAATTGAAAATATGTGTAAACAATAGTGAGTGAATGAAATTAGTTTCTGACCCATATTAGAAGATTTATCTTCTCAAGAATATCTTTTTTTATTCATTCATTTTCTGAACCATTACCCTCCAAAACTTAATATAAAAAAATATATCACTAAAATTGTTTCACTTGAAGGAAATAGTTTTGCCTTTTCTTACTACAGTATATTTTAAAGGCAGGGATCAATTTAAAACAGCATGCTAAAATACACCAATATCAAGATTATTTTTTCTATTTTAAGACAGTAGTTGATGAATTCAAATACTCATTTACATGAATATTTTTTATTAATGACCAACTTTGATACTGCCATGTTCATAACTATTGCTTACCAAATTCACATTAACACATTATGACAATATTTTTTTTTATTAATCAGGTATTGTCCTAAAAGATTTGTTAGAACTTCAAATCTATTAATTTTAGTTCATAATGAACCAATTTTTAGTCCGATACCTGGGGAAGGCTCAATATTTGTGACATTTTTTTCATTGTTTTTATGTAAATTTGCTTTGTAACTTTTAGTTGTAAAATGTTGGTTAAAAGAATAATATTATATACATGTAGTTGGATACAAATAATGCTTTAAGTGAAGTTGAAGAGTAGGTTCTGCAGAATTATATTTGGCATAACAACCTTTTTTTTATTTACATTGAAAACCAATCCACTCCTTTCTTATATTTTTCCTAAAGGTAATTTCTGATACTGTGCTTTGCTAGAGATTGTTGATATTGCAGAGAGCTAGAATACAAGACAAGTTCTTGTATTTTTTGTAGAAAAACTAGTAAATTTAGATTTAAAACAGGTAAGAAATTAGCAGTATAGAAATTAATTTTAAATTACAAAGTTTTCTCAGAACACTCAATGAAAATGAATTTTCTGTATTCTTGAACATAAAGAAGAATTTATTACCTAAAAATTTTAATGCTCAATAGCTGCAACACTGGAGCATTTTTATAAAATAAAAATATATCCATTATCAGACATACAAGTATAACTTTTATTTGAAATTAGTACATTCATAAAATGTTAAATCAATTACATATCATATATTTTATTTTAATTGTTCTCTTTAAGTGCTCTCCAAACTGCTGCTGCTCGTCGAACATCGGCTACTATTGGTAGTCTAAGTAGTCGATTGTTTCTTCCTCCACATAAAATTCTGACTTTTGAAAGCAACGGCTCTGCATAATTTCTGCAGTCTCTTCTGAGCATTGAAAGCAACTTTTCAATATAACAAACATCTCTAAACAGTATTTTTTTTCTTGTTTTTCATGTTTTTTGTGGGGTCATAAATTAATCACAGAGGAAGAAGTAGATTCCAAAAAAAAATCTGCCATGAAATTTCTCACCTTCGGTCTTTGTTTTAATGTTGAATAATTGAAAATATGAGAACAGTGTGTCATGTCATTTTAGTTATTTAATTGATCATGGATATTTTTTTTCTTGTTTTTCATGTTTTTTGTGGGGTCATAAATTATTCATAGAGGAAGATATAGAGTCCAAAAAAATCTGCCATGAAATTTCTCACCTTCGGTCTTTGTTTTAATGTTGAATAATTGAAAATATGAGAATAGTGTGTCATGTCATTTTAGTTATTTAATTGATCATGGATAACACTATTTACTTTATTAAAATAAAACAATGTATATCCTTAATTTTCTATGAGGTATTGTATGTATGCACGATTAATGATTAAAAATACTTATAATGGACTCGCTATGGGCCTATTAGGGATATGGTTGCTTACTATTAATGACACTCTTGAACACACTTGGTTAACTCCTGCGTACCGTCCCACGAAAACGCATTTTTATTCCGAAATTCAGCCGAATATCCTTCAAAAAGATTCACACGTGTCCGGTTACTTTTTTTCCCCTCGGCTGTGTGTACATTTCATCAATGTTGTTTAACTTCTGTTTCTAATAAGAAACGCCAACAAAATCACTTCGAAGTTTCCAAAGCCAAAAGTCCAATAAAATTCGAACAAATTAATGATTCACGAAATAAACTAGGTTGCCAAATATTCCAGAAAACACAAGAAAAGAAAGTACAGTCGAATTGAAAATTAGAAATACAGTGAAGCGAAACGCACAAACAGTTCGTGCTTATACGCCTCTGTTTTCGTATTTCTAGGTTATTTACAGGTTATTCCACACTTAAACTACGTGTCTCCGGTGATTAGCGGTTGCCATGGAAACTATACCTCTCTTATTCCGTGCTCGAGTTAGTCCATGTTTATTGGTAGGAGTTTTCGCTATTCTCCTGCTATTCTGGGCTTAAGCATAGAATAAATGATACACCACGTTTATTGGTAGGGCTGTTGTAGTTTTGAGGCAGTATTAACGGTACAAACAAAATGCAAAATGCTTAGAGTGAACAAATGAAAGGAATAGATCGGCGCAGTTTTTTTTCATATTTTCCAGCGCGGAGGGGGGAGGGAGATAATGGCACACTCGAGTAATAATGGGCACTACACTTACGGGATCTTATTACCATAGTAATTGACGGGTCCGGAATCACAAAAATTTCACTCACTCCTCTTTTTAATTCCATTAATTTGAAGTGTTCGATTAATACAAAGTTGTTGGGTTATTTTCATCGGAGTGTCTGATTTACGATTATATTTCGTTTGAAGTTAGAAAGAAAAGCAATTCAGTATCAAGTGCTACGCGGGATGAGGAGGATACGAGTGAATTTAATCGATTAATTGATTAATTAATTAATTAGTTTTTCCCGGCGCGTCAACGGCTAATGTCATTAGTCCCGTAAGTGGAGTTCATGTATTTTTTCGATAAGTGGCGGTGTTCTACTCCAGCTGGATGGTGAAATCCGGCGCCGACCTAAGCTTCGGATTGCAGCAGTTTCCCCTACAAGGTATATCCAATGCCCCAGCCCGGACAAGCTCTAAGCTGCCGACTGGCCTCTATGCAGATGTGGATGTAAGCGTCTATAAGTGAGGGGTGAATATAAAACAAGGAAGAGGAAGGAAACATCGCGCGCGGTCGATGGAGCATTTGTACTGCTCCGGCATTCGCCTGCTGTTGAGCGCAAAACCACGGAAATCTTCTGATCAGAGCAGCCGGTTGCTAGAATTCTCCTCCAGACAGCGACAGAACTCTCTATCCAGCTAGTTATCTAGCTAGTGCCGAAATTATGTCAGCGTCCAGACTGGAACCCTCGGACTTCCCGGTCATAGGTACTGCAGTGACATCAGTTGACGCCCTGAGCCACCTAAGACGGTCTGCGAGTGGAGCTGGGTGGGTCAGGGCGGGGCGGGGCGGGGCGGGGCGGGGCAGGGCGGGACGGCGACGAGAGACGCGTGTAGCGTGGGCCGCAGCGGGAGGGCGGCGGCGGCGGCGGCGGCGGAGGGCGCGGCGCCAAGAGAGCTCATTGTGTCATCCGTGAAATAGGCGCGACGGCGGAGCCGAGGCGGAGGCGGAGGCGGAGGCCTGTGCGTCGACGCTGCAAGCGCCGAGTATTTCGGGACGTGGGACGAGGCACGCGTCGCGTTTATAGTGCGGCGGGACAGACGCGTGGCTGGCCGTGCCACACGCCACCACAACAGCCAGCGTCATCCGCCCGCCTGCCGGGAAAGGACGCTCGAGTTTTTGAAACGGTTAAGGGATATTATACGTGTAGTTATATAAGAGCTATTGCATTTTTTCAATAAGTAAGTAACCTTCTGTTAAGATGAACTATCGAAGTAATCATGATGAACTTTCATGCTTGTTTGCTTACGTGACAGACGGGCTGTGCAATGCTACAATAATTAACACATTTTAACTATTTTTCTGTACTTTTCAGATACCTTTTGTTATTAAACTACTTTTCCTTACTCTTTACTTGTTATAGATAAATTAAAATTGAACAATATGCTCGTAGTGAAAACGATTAATAAAAATACAACCTAGGCCAGTATACTCATTCAATTAATTTATTTTAGGGGCAAATCATTCCCTATGACATTTCACACTACGACCTTACCACAAATGTTATTTCAGTTAATCGTAGTCTATATCGAATTCCAACGTAATAATTCCAATGTAATTGGAATTACGAGCCCGAATTGCGATGCATTTGGATTATGATATTACCCCACTTGAGGTTCTGAAATAGAAACTCGACCCAGTTTGAAGTAATATAGCTTTTGAACTTGATAGAAGGTGAGAAGTGACGATGCAAAAAAACATTCCACTACAGTGCAGACATAAAATAGCAAACAGCCGGACGCCGATGTCCTTATGCTTAGATAACTTACCGCCGTTCGGACAGTCAGAGATGCTTACGGAACTGTGGTCTAGGGGAACTGTTTTCAGAATGGTGGCTAAACTATAAATCAGACGTCGGTCAAAAAGAGACTGATCGGAAATAAAAAAATAAAAGAAATAAAGAATAATATGAATAAACATTTTAGTACGTATGCGATTCACAACTCGTGTGAGGAAAGGAAATTCAATAACAAAAGAATAACCAAATATGTTCACATGTTTCCGAGACAAACGGGGATGTGGGTCAAATTAAATTGATGGAGCAGTTTCTATTAGTACATTTTAATACAATAATTCATTAACATAGTACTCGGCTAGCACATTGATGATCACCAAAGAGAAAGGTTGAAGATAAGAAAAATCGGTATATCAAGAAAACTCAATTACGGAACCTCTTTCGGTCTAGGTGGCCCTCCATTTAAAACCCCTCTCGATTGCGGAGAAAGGCGTACGTCTTCACTATCGCCTCCCGACGGGCTGGTCGCGTGCGGCGCCGCTCAAACGGCGAGGAGCGGAGCGGGGAGGGGAGGGGAGAGGAGGGGCGGGCCGGGGCAACGTCGCGCTGACCTCGTTTCGCTGCGCCTGGTCGTTGGCCTTCCTTAAGGCTCTCCCAGGGCGGCAGGCTCTGGCGCGCGAGCGCGCCCCCGCGGCGCCACGCCCACGCCTCTGGCCCGCTTCCGCTTCGCCCCCCGCCCCCCGCCTACGGCCCCGGGGGCAACCAGTGAGTTAGCATTTTATTGCTCATGGCTGTTCGAAATACGAAGGTCGCACTCGCCACATCCATTCAGATTAAATCGGGCGACGGGGTTCATGCGAAGCGCGGTCCCGTTGTCTTGCAGGCGGGATACCAAGCATCCGGACAGTTTTGAAGGAATTTGACAAACTCCAATTACCAAAAAGTCAAACTTCCAAATGACGTATATTCAACAAACTAAGACTGTTACTTCAAAAACTTTTTCATCTCTTGAAAACTGGCACAAAAAGACGCATCAGATCAGGCCAAGTAGTATACAATGCAATCTATGAAACTACGAAGTTCTTTTTCATTTTGAGTAGGGAGAAAAAGAGCACTTCACGATCCATGCGCGGGCTTTCGTGAGAACCCCCGTGGAAGTAGGGCACACTCGATGCCTGGCCTCTGCAGCAACCGGAGGGGGAGCTGAGATTACGAGCCGAGGGGGGAACGGGGACGGCGCCAGGGGAGGGGCGGGCCCCCCTCGGTGCAGCGCCGCCAACGCTCTCATGTAGTATCTCGTTCGGGCGGCGCGGTGCAGCACGGCGCGGGGCGCGCGTAAACCCGATCCATGGAGGGGGGGGTCGGAGCAGTGTTTGTTTTCGAGAGCACAGCGCCGCCGCTCCACCCGCACCTCCACCCCTGCACCCTCATCCCCACCACTACTCCGCCTTCGCTCGCATAACTCGCGGCGCGCGCTGTTTGGTAAACAGTCTGCCGATTCCGCTGCGCCCGCGTGGGCCTCTCCCGTTGCGACCACCCGCCGCGCCCCCGCCCGCCCTCCTCGACCTCCCGGCCCCTCCCCGCCCTCCCCGCCCCGCCCCGGCCCTCCGCCGCCTGCGGTGCGCGCGCAGCCACCCTCATTCCGTTCGGGTTGCGGCGAGCCGGCGTGACGCGGTGTGTGTGTGTGTGTGTGTGTGTGTGTGTGTGTGTGTGTGTGTGTGTGTGCGCGCGCGCGCGCGCGTGGGGCGGAAATCGACAGAGAGAAGCGAGCCGAACACAGCCGCGGGCATCCAACCCCACGCCCCGCGCACCGCGTCCCGCGTCCCGCGCCCCGCGTCCCGCGCCCCACGCCCCGCGCCTCTCGCCTCTCGCCTCTCGCCCCTCGCCCCTCGCCGGGGCTCCACCGCCGCACCGCCGCCTTCGATTTATTCCCATTAAAATAACATGAAGCAAGCGCACGCGCTGAGGCCCCGCGGCGCCCGAGCAGCGCTTGCGCCGCGCGTGCGCCAACTCACGCCGTTAAATGAAGCATCGCGAGCGCTGGCTGCGTAGGAAAGCACGTGGTGGGAACTGCCGCGCTTTGAAACTGAAACGAGGCAAAATGTTTTAAAAAAATGCCATTCTCAAATATGCGTTTTACACCTTATTGCTCTGCGCTAATGCCAGTATTTTGTGTCAATAAATGAGTTAACAACTGCATTTCTGCGTGCGCTAGGTACTAAGTGAAAGTGTATTAACAAAACAAGAAGCAATATTGTTTTTTATTATTAGTCATAAATCACATTAGACATAAATCGGTTATAACATTTACGATAAATGTGTTTTCACAAGAAGCTATATATTCACTTGAAGAGAAAATAAAAAGCACATCTATCAAATATCTGAGAAGAAAAAAAAAATAGTTTATAAAATATATCAGTTTGGTCATTGATTTCTTTTGAAAGAAAACCCCAGTAATTCTCCGAAAAGATGCATATAACGTTCAACATCTTCCTCGCTTACGTTAAAATAACAAAACGTCATGCCTAAGTAAAAAAAAAAAAAATATTTTCACATTTTGTATTCACAATTTGTAATATGTATGGTTTCGTGGAATATATTATGGCAGAAAATCCATGGCTATGATCTGACTTCACCAAACACATAACAGTATCGATTTAAAACTATTCTATTGTAACATACAGCTGTTCTCTTTCAGCCTGTCATCACAAGTTCAGGAATAAAGTAGGCGATATACAATTACGTAATTCGATCCCTACTGATTCAAGTGTTGCGACAGAATTTTGGTAATGGAAATGGAAAGCATGGCCCGAAATGTTAACGAGTGGTTCATAATTACGACGGAGAAGAGGACACACACTAGTGAAAACAATTACGCACGCACACACTCACGTACAGACACACGCAGGCATAAACAGAAGCACAGACCTACAATTACCGTTTGCTGTTTGTTCCAGTTTTATTTTGTCTACTTTACCTTCATGTGGATCATAAAACACCCCAATAACCTCTTGTGAAATAAAATAAGTACAATGAAATCAAATGTACTCTTTTTAAAACATGCTTCGTATTAAAGAAAAAAATGAAGTGCGATTTAATATGAAGACATGCGTTTTCTTTGATGTCCTTCATTGAGGAAGAATTGATTATTACCTTTTGTCAGGGACAATCATATATACTGAAGAGGTTTCGTTCAGTCGCGGTGCTCTTAACAGCGTGGAAACCCTCCGGGATGACGCCCCACGTGTCCGCAATCGCTTCGTGAGATCGCAACCAACGGTGAGCGGGGTGGGGCGGGGCGGGGCGGGGAGTACCGGGATAGAGCGGGGCGGGGCGGGGAGAGGCGAGGCGGGGTGAGGTGGGGTGGGGGGCGGGCAGGGTGGCGCGGGTCGGGGAGTACCGGAACAGAGCGGGGTGGGGCGGGTCGCGGCGGGGCGGAGCGGGGCGGGACAGGGCAGGGCGGGGCAAGGCGGGGCAAGGCGGGGCAGGGCGAGGAGGGGTGGCGAGGTGCATTGCAGTGCGCGAGGGCGGGGGTCTAGGGACGAGGTCGGCTGTGGGGCGGGGGAGGGGATGGTGCGGGGACGGGAATGGGGACTGGGCAGGATGCATCGGGGTGAAGACAGAGCGGGGTGGTGACGAGGGCGGGGGCGGCGCGGGAGAAGAAATGGGGGCGGGGACAGGTGCGGGGGCTGTGCGGGGTCTGGTAAGGAGACGTGTGCAGGGACGGACGCAAGGGCAGGTGCGGGGGTGGGTGCGGGGGAGGAGACGGACGGGGGCGGAGACGGGGGGGGGCGAGTAGAAGCGTGACACGGGCGCGGGCGAGGCCGCTAGGAGCCGTCGGCGCAAGCTGCGGGCATCCGTCACGCGCGCCCTGGGGGCTATCTCGGTCGGCTCCGGGGGCCGGCGCGGGGGCGTGGAGGGGGAGCGGGGACGGCGCCGCCACCGCCATGCGTCACCGCTCCGCGCCTCTCGCTGCCCATGCAAACGCCCCCTCTCCCCTCCCCCGCTGAGGCCGTCTCCATTTACCGCCTCGCGCCGCCCGGGGCCGCGGCAAGTGCCGGCGACACACGCTGCCCCGAAAGCGCGCACGCGGCGCTTCAAGCTACGCTGCCGAGCCGCGCACGCGAACGGTCGGACCTCGTGCGGGTGCGGCTTACTTATGACAAGGGCGAGTGCACGGAGGTGAATGGCAACATGTGGTTCAGTCGATAATTTCTTACTAAGTCTATACTTAAAGAAGCTCGAATACGAATTTGTCTCATAATACCCCGTAGTATCATGTATGTCTATCGTCCATTATGGTTGTTATTAATAACACAACTATGTGGAACAGAACAATATCGAACTTTCTAGAAACGCCATTGATGTTGCAATAAAAGACGCAAATATTTCATTCCTTTTAAAAGTGGGTTTTCAAATTGAAGCTTCTTCGGACTTGTATTTATGAAAATAAATATTCACACCGACTACTGAATGGATCAAATTTTGTTTTTATAACTCTCATGAACAATTTTATTTCTCTTGAAAATCGTGCTAATGATACGAAATTGTCACAGAGATAAATATCACAGAGTACTTTCTCGGATAATTCGTACTAACTGTTCCTTTTCATTAATTACAAGAATTGTGGCCAATCTTCCACTATGACCTGTTAATTTACGGTACTCTCCGGAATTCCAAGACCGCACCTAAAATCCGACCCGGAGCGTCCCCGATAATCCCAACGTTTTCAGCCCTCTCCGAACTGCAAGGACAACCTATACTCAGCAGAAGACAAACATTCAAGCTGTTGCCCCCGTTCCCCGCCCCGCCCCGCCCCGCCCCCTCGGAGCCAGAAAGAACCTTCCGGAATTCTCGCTCACGATTTATGCAATTTATAAGCGGCGTCGGGAGGCAGGCTGCGGAGGATACATCTCCTTTATCGCCGCCTCCGCCGCCGCCAGCCCTGCTCCTCCCCCCTTCCCCTTTCCCACTCTTCGTCGTCGTCGCCGCCGCCTCCGCCATACTTCCCCATCCTCGAAATATCTCGGCGCACGCCTGCATAAAAGGAGGCGCTCCCAGATCCCAAGAGTAAATAAACCGGGTGACGTTGACGCGCCCCACACCGCAGCGCAGTCACGCTACGCCTCGCCCTGTCCCGCCACGCCTCGCCCCGCCACGTCTCGCCACGTCACCCCGCCCCGCCCCGCCCCGACTCGTCCCGCCCCGACTCGTCCCGCCACGCCTCGCCCCGCCCCGCCTCGCCTCGCCCCGCCCCGGCTCGCCTCTCCCCGCCCCGCCTCACTCCGCCCCGCCTCACTCCGCCCCGCCTCACTCCGCCCCGCCTCACTCCGCCCCGCCTCACTCCGCCCCGCCTCACTCCGCCCCGCCTCACTCCGCCCCGCCTCACTCCGCCCCGCCTCACTCCGCCCCGCCTCACTCCGCCCCGCCTCACTCCGCCCCGCCTCACTCCGCCCCGCCTCACTCCGCCCCGCCTCACTCCGCCCCGCCTCCCTCCGCCCCGCCTCCCTCCGCCCCGCCTCCCTCCGCCCCGCCTCCCTCCGCCCCGCCTCCCTCCGCCCCGCCTCCCTCCGCCCCGCCTCACTCCGCCCCGCCTCACTCCGCCCCGCCTCACTCCGCCCCGCCTCACTCCGCCCCGCCTCACTCCGCCCCGCCTCACTCCGCCCCGCCTCACTCCGCCCCGCCTCACTCCGCCCCGCCTCACTCCGCCCCGCCTCACTCCGCCCCGCCTCACTCCGCCCCGCCTCACTCCGCCCCGCCTCACTCCGCCCCGCCTCACTCCGCCCCGCCTCACTCCGCCCCGCCTCACTCCGCCCTGCCTCACTCCGCCCCCGCCTCGCCTCGCCTCGCCTCGCCTCGCCTCGCTCCGCCACGGCACGCCACGGCACGCCCCGCCACGCCATGCCACGGAAGAGCCCGATCCAATTGCTCTTTCTTCTCGGACGGGGGGCGGGGCCTCCGGGCAACTAACACGAGACCCGGCCGTGGCTCATAAGTTCTGCGCGCGAGGCGATACAAGCGGCGAGAAGCAATTCCGTTTTCTTGCAAATTGAAAGGTCTCACCAACAAAAACTTAGAGTTGAGGTTGTTATATTTACATGACACATTGAAACATAATGTATTTCTTTTCTCCTTCAAAGAAAGCGATCACAAAAAATATTTCCCCGGACCATTTTCAAATTTCACGTATTTAGTCAGGTATGTTGTGTAATTACTTTTTGTAGCTTTACACGTTGTTTTTCGTGTAGGTGTTCGTTAAAAAAGATACAATTGTACGCATTTTCATGCTCTGTCAAAACAAATCTAGAATCTTTTGTCACATGCCTCAAGATGAAAAGTAGGTCGACCACACACGGAAACGATAAGAAACTTTTTGTTAGTTATCTTTTGGTCTTCATTCGAAAGAACAATGAAACGATCGTACACTTGAGAAACATTTTTCTCCTTACGAGTTCCCTTTGACTTAATGGTTCTTTAATTGCTAGGATTCCGTAACTCGGCGAGCGTCACCTTTTCGCCGCGTGAAACGAGCCTCATTGTTATGGAAGCCCGTATATCACAAGCGTCCACTTAATTGTCGGTTGTCACCCCGCTAATGGCACGGTGGGAATAAGGAAGCAGCCGCTGCATGACGCGGCGTCCCGTCCCGCCTTATGGCGCGCCAGCCGCCACGCGCGCCTCGATAGTGATCGAAGACGCCTCACCTGCGGCGGCAGCGGTCGAGGGGGGGGGGGGGGGGGCGCCGGGCACAACAGGAAGAGACGCGTGCGAGCGCCGCACCGCAGCGCGCCGCGCCGCGCCGCGCCGCGCCGCGCCGTGACCTTCAAACGCCCCCTCCCAGCACAAGGCGCGCCAGGGCCCACACATTGCTGCTCCCCTTGCGCCCCCCCCCCCCCCGGGCCGGAAATAGAGACACAACTTCCTCCTCGAGCCTGGCGGGCGGTGCTTCTTATCTGGACGTGTTTGCAGAAAAAAAGAGGCAGACTACCACCTCTACGTCGCCCTCCGCGCCCTCCCCTCCGCCCGCCCGCCCGCCAGCGCTTTCCTCCCCGGGCTCTCTAGAGCGAACCAGCAGCGTTCGACGCGGAGGGTGGGACACAGAGACAGAGTGAGTGAGAGAGAGAGAGTGAGAGCGAGAAGGAGAATGCGGGACAGGGAGGGAAAATAACTCGCTGGAGGGCGGGAGGCGCACACGAGCGAAGCGCAAAGCACACAGGCGCAGAGCGGAGCGGAGCGGGCGGCCGGGCGGTGGGGGAAAGCGCCGCAGTCGACTGAGGGCGGCGCGGCAGGGGGGGGGGGGGGGGCGCGGTGCGGGCGTCCGCCAGAGTAGCGAGTTTCATCCCATCTAACGCGTTGCTAGGCAACTGTTTCCAAGGCCGAGAGAAGCGAACTTTGGCAGACGGGGGAGCGGGGCGGCGGCGGTGGCGCGCGGAATGAGTCTGGCTGCAGGTCGGGGAGAGAACGCGCCGGCGCCACGGGGGTGGGCCTGAGCGGGGCGCGGGGAGGAGGGCGGGGGCGGAGGGCGAAGCAAAGGACGAGGGCGGGGGCGGGGGCTTACGTAAATGGAAGGGAAGAACGCAGGCGAACGCGGACGCCCGTTCCCCGGGATGAAAGAGACCGTGCGCGCGCCGGGGCGGGGGGTTGGGAGGGGAAACAGGGAGGGGGAGGGGAGCGGCAGACAGCGCGGCCGCCGAAGGAAGGCGGCTCCTGTTAGCGCTCTGGCGCTGCCGATTCCTCGCAAAGGAGCGAAAGGGACGCAGGAAGCGGAGAGAGAACGGAAATATGCGATCCGGCGCCCGCGGAGGGAGGCCTGCAGCCCGGTTTCCATTTCGGTTACGAGCCAGCTGGCGCAGAATGTTGATCAAGCGCCGACACGCAGGAGTTTATACACATGCGACGCGATGTCTCCCTACTCGGAGTTTGCAACAAATGTAGTTCATCGTAAACAACGTTATTGCATAATGTAATGAAAGTATACATCTACGAACACTACTCCAAATTCAACTATAGGAGAAACGTAGTCTCGAATTACAAATTACGACCTGAAGGTCCGACAACAAACTCAACTTTCAGTTCTCGAAAATTGCCCATTAACGTAAGAAGATCTCTGTTTAAATACTTATATACTTAAATACTACATGTTTCCCCAGTGTAACGTGTTCTCTTCATGCCCATGTCTTTGAAATAATGGTTTTATACTTTTTGTTTATTTCGGAAAAACTTAACATTTTTCTGGCGAAATTTGAAAGAACTCAGTATTTAAAAAAATAAATAAAACGGGAGTGCAAGTCGAAATGCCGAATGTCACTTTATCAGAACACAATCGAAAATTAATTTAAAAAACTTTCATTTCTTGAAAAGAACACGCAAGATCTATGTGGCTGATGAGTCATGGTTCAGCTCGTGAACCGCTAGAAAAAAAGGGTTTTAAACGATTAATAGATATTGAAATATTTTGGAAGGAAAAACGTTGATAGGTGGCATGTAATTACAAAAAAGATGCCCGTTTTTCGATATATTGGCATTTTTTCAGATTTCACCACCAAGCGAAAAAAAAGGTAAGAGCAGTTAATATTAAGGCGGCTCTTCACATTCGGTATTCGGCGAGTAGCGAACGACCGCTCGCCGAATTCCGCGTAGTGCGCCTTGCTATTTGCCGAGCGACGAACATTCGGTTCTCGCGCCTGTCTCCTGCACGCATCAAAGGATGCCGAATGTGTGGAGCCGCCTTCAGGTTTCCAGAGCAAAATATGCTTCAGGGAGCACACCCAGGCGAGAGTTTCACGATGTAGAAACCGGTGTGGATCTCAAAAAAATTAGGAATGAAACAAATTGATGTACTAATACGCAATCATAATAATAACAGTTTTTATTTCAACAATACGGACCATCAAAACAATTTTCGTTATTAAATACACGTTCCAATTTGTTAAAGAAACTGATGCTATTTATATCAAAAATTCTTTGTAATATTGGAACAAAATACTATTAACCTTTCCCCTTTTACTGTTTTTTACGACCCTCGCGTAACATTTAAAATGACTTCACTCTAGAGAGGATGATACCCAAAAGATTATAAAACAATTCATTGAGCAACAGCGACGACATACGTTCACTATCACGAATGCCAAATAACCACACACACACACAGCCAAATAATCACACATACATTACAATATACCAAACATTACTAAACTCGCACTTCACAGAAGCATCCTCCTTCAGAGCAAACTCCTGGCCTGACATATAATAAGAGCATTGGCAAATCGAATAGCAGTTCATTTTACACAGTCGACAATCGGGTGAAACAACGCACTATTTTTTGTTAACGTTTCTATCACTAGGTAAAACTTTCTGAAGCGATCTCGGAATGAAATTGTTTATTAAAAGAACATCCATGATTTCCTAAGAGTGTATAAATTTCATTAGTCTGATACCCTCACGTTTTACGCATTTGCTGTAAAATGTATTTACTAATCATTATTTATTAATTTTATTACCTGTTCCTTGCAAACTGTATTGTACACAGTGAATACTGAATTCATTACTAACTAATGAGAACAATTTATTGTGAAAAGTAGATTTTTTAATAATATGAAATAAGCTACGTATGCAAACTTTTGCAGTCGGTAATGGCCCGCCTGGCCATGAGACACACCACAAAAAAATAACAAATAAATAAATCACGAAATGTGAAATCATAGAGGCGAGCGGGGGAGGAGTGGAGAGGAGTGGAAAGGAGTGGGAAGGAGTGGGGAGGTGAGTGGGGAGGTGCGTGGAGGAGTGGGGAGAGGAGAGGCAGCACCGGCGCTTTGATGTCGCGTCCGAACGTCCGCGGGGCGACCCATAAAGCTCGCGGCGAAGGAGCGGCGGCGTGGGTGGGGAGGGGGGGGGCGAGTGCGCGTGACGCAGACAGGCGCCACCCGCACCGCCCCGGCCGACGCTCGCCGCCACCTCGCCGTGCAGGGAATAATTTAAAGAGGCCAGCTGGAGCCGCGGCCTCGGCGCGAGGATACTGCTGCGTCGTTTAAACAACCGCGCGGAAGGGGACTTCACGGCACGCTCTGGTGCACGCAAGGAAACTTTTACAGGCACATACCCTTCTGCCAGTCATCTGGGGGCGGTTACGGCTCGCATCGCGTGCGAATAGGAAGCTTGACAGCGCCTCCAACGCAGTGATCGCGGAAATTATCTTATTTACAAATTAGTCATTTTACAAAGGACGTCTCTGCTTGAACTAACAGGAAAAAAAAGGAATGGACCTAACCATAGTAATTTTAAAACTAGAACCCGTTACGGCAAATAAACAACTATACATTCATATTAACGCACTTATTATTCCGGAGACAAATCTGGGTTAACGTCACGTCACTTGAAATCCTAAAAATATGAAGATCAATGTTAAGTGAAAAACAAAAGAGTACTAGCCGGCCGGAAAATGAAAATCTAATTAAAACTTCGCAGATAAAACGCCAATAATACGTCTAGTTGTTCTTGGCGGTCCTATCACTTTACGATAATACTTTCCATTCACGAAAGATGCAACGGTTGTTTTCGCCGTATCGATCAAGGCTTGAATGAAAGTTAACAAGGCATTACATACAATAATTTCGAACGTCCGTAAATGAAACAGGTGTCCGCTTTACCTTGGCGGACCGGATGGCGCCGCTTAATCTGTATATCAAATACGTGTAAAGTATCCTCCACAATCAGATGCATCTCGGGAGCAGAAGGCGGCGCACACAGGCGTCCTCGCAGTGTTTACCAACGCGCCACGGATAAACAGCAGCGCCCTCTGCGTGGCGTCTCCAGTTCACGGAAGCCGCCTGACGCCAGCACCCCCCCCACACACACACACACACACCCGCGGTGGTGGAGGCGGCTTTGGCTCTGCCAACGCGGGAACACGTGCGCGAGGAGAAGGACGACCAGTTGGAAGAGGAAGAGCGAAGGAGAAGGGGAACATAAGGAGGAGCGCGAAAGAGAGTGAGAACGAACAGGTGGAATAAGCGGATAAGACGAAGAGAAATAGGAAGGCGATGAAAGTAGAATGAAGAAGTCGGCAAAGGAGAAAACAAAGAAAGACGAAAAGCGGTGGAAGTGAATGAAAAGAAAACAAGAGGACCAGGAGGAGTACGTCAAGGAGGTCAACAGGGGGAGAAATTTATAAAGAAGGCAGAAAATCTGGCGTAGGTAAAAAGATAGACGCCAAGGACAAAACTACACTTCAGAATTTGGAGGGAATGTCGTAGGTGAACGCGGTGATGCAGTAAAAAGGGAAAAGCGAGGGAAAAGCGAGGGAAAAGCGAGGGAAAAATTGAGCAGATATCGGAAGTCAGAAAAAGTGGCGGTGGTGGAAGATGCGAAGACTGATGAGGGCGATGGTAGGAGAAGAACCAAAAAGTTGTCGTGGGGGAGAAGGATGAGGAGAAGGAGGGGAAATAGGTCAGACTAATTGGCGGAGGTAACGGAGGACAGAGGCAAAGGATAAAGCGACATTTAAACACGCGTAGGATAATGACGAGCCGAAGGAGAATGTGGAGGCGAACCAAAAGATTAAAAAACAAACAAACCAAAACAGAAAGCGGAAGAAAAAATCGAGATAACAGTGAAAGTCAGAAAAGCCGGACGAGGCGAAGACAGCGGCGAGCGTTCGTTCGAGGCGAACGGAAGCGGCAGTGTTGGCGAGGAGGAGGTGAGGGGGCGAGGCGGCGGACGAGGACCGCGGCGCGTGAAAGCCCCGCGGCTTTGAACTCGTCTGCCGCCGGCGCCGCCTCATCCCCACCCTCCGCAGCGCGGCCGGAAATCGCGTTAATTACCTCCTCGGAGACGCAGCGCGCGTTAACGATCCCAGCGCCCCCGCCTCCTCGTCCACCCACCCCCCCGGGCGACTTTTTCGTTCCGCCGCCGCCGCCGCCCCCGAGGCGCGCGTTCGAGCGCGACGTCATTCTTCACAGCGCACGTTTCGTCAAACCCTTGGGTCTCTTTTGTCAACATTCCACATCGCGTCCCGTCAATGAGCGATATCGTTTATTCCAGCGCTTGGCTTAAACTGACACTGAGGAGTAGGATCTTTTTTTCTAAGAACGTATTTAGAAGAATCTCGGCAAAAATACGAGGAACGTTATATACCACTTCATTCTTTCCGAGTCTCACGAACCATTTTCCAAGGGGTGTTCAACAAGCTTTAAATTTGGGTAAAAAAAAAAAAATTGCATCTACCTTGGATACATTGTACAGAAATGGAAAAAATAAGACCTTAAGGGAAATTATTCAACCCACTGTTATTACCTTACTGTTGTACTAATTTAAAGCACTTTAAATACATTAATGACTCCAAAATCACTAGACGTCAGAGGGACTTAAAATGAACTTCTCTCATGCCTATAAGCCTTACACACCGTGAATGAGGTATCATATTGCAAAACTGCAATATCTGACTAAGAGGATAATCAATAAATATGGTTAAAAGAAGGCGGTGGGAAACCCGAACTCGTATTCACGAAAAAAAAAAAAATGTAGTTTTTCAGCATGTTCTGAACAAGCCTTTCCTTGAGCTGCCATGCAGCAAAATCATCTAAAAGGAACAGAAGGGGGGAGAGAACTGCAGAGGTCCTCACGAACCAATGGCTTAGCACCCTCGCCCATAAAATATTTCGCTCCATTCGTCGCCGGCCCTTCGGGCGCTCGTTCCACGCGCGTGCCACCGCTCCGCTCAGGTGGCGAGGACACGTGCTCTCCGGAACGTCGCCCCCCCCCTCGCCCTCCGCGACTCCGCCCCGCCTTCCCGGCATCCCCGCCACTCCCCTCCCGCAACTTCGCGACCCCTCGAATACCTCCCCACGCCAGCATCCCCGTAACCCTTCCCTCCCACATTCCCACAACCCCCCTCCCTCCACGACTCCGCCCCGCCCTTCCGGCATCCCCGCCACTCCCCTCCCCGCATATCCAAGACCCCTCGAATACCTCCCCACGCTAGCATCCCCGTAACCTAGCCCTCCCCTCCCACATCCCCACGTCCCCGTCACTCCCCTCCCGCGTCCCCGCGACACCTCCCTCCCTCCCGCTAGCATCCCCGTAACCACGCACCCTCCTCCCACATCCCCAGGTCCCCGCCACACCTCGAATCCCTTCCTCCCGCCAGCATCCCCTTAACCAAGCCCCTCCCCTCTCACATCCTCACGTCCCCGCCAGCACCCCCGATCCCTCCTCTCCGGCTTCTCCGCTCTCCCCTCCCCGCCAGCATCACCGCTACCTTGCTCCGCTCCGCCCCGCTCCGCCCCGCCCCGCCGGCGACCGGCCACGCGCTCCCGCGGCGCTCGTAAACCGTCCAGGAAAGTTTCGAGCGGCGCGGGGAATGGAGGCGGCGGCGGCGGCAGTGGCGGCGGAGGCGGAGGCGAGCTGCCCCGAGCGTCGCGCTTCGCCTTCCACGCGCTTCGCCGACGCCGCGCGCCGCGCGCCTGTTTCAGTTATTTTGCGGCCGAATGGAACACTTTTTCTAAACCAAGAATAACAACCATAAAACAACAATAAAACTGAGATAAAAAAGGCCGCTCTGTTTCGTTATAAGTCTGTAACAACATCTGTAAACTTTGGTCCTCTAAATAATATTTCCACGATTTTAGTTCGTTTTGTAACGTGTCGTAATTTCTTTTTTAACGTATCGTCTCCTCTTTCTTATATTTTGATATAAAATACACCATTTGAACATAACATCACATAACACATTCTAACATATCGTGCATCGGAAATAAAATACGTCATGTAACGTATAATTACAGTATAAGTATTTTTTTTCTTCGCAGCCTTAGTGGCAAGTTCAATTGCGTTCATTTGTGAAGAAATAAAGTCCTAAGAGGCTCTACTGGTGTGACATGAGGAGAGTCACGGATTAGCAGTTTTTTGGTGAAAAATGTCAACATTCCGGCAGCTAACACAAAAATAATATCCTTCCTCTTTCCGGCATGTCGCACACTTTCCGTATAGACTATTTTATTGTAGCCTATTTAGGCGCTCTCTCAGTACCAATTCCTTTAAAAAATGATACGCGCTCGCACTTTTCAATTTTACTTGTCGAGGACATGTCGATGTCAATGTCGATAATTACTGAAATCGTATACGTTTAATTAACGTTATTAACACACATTAAAGCCCAAGCCTGATTTACAAGCTCGAACGCACATTTACTTGTCTTCGCGCGCACGTATCGGGTATATATCGGTCCTGGGCACTCGGGGGATATCTCTATTGATACGGTCGCATTGTGCTGCATTCGGTTGGCCAATTTGGACTATTTTGCGAAATGCGAGCCGGTAATGTCAGTTGCTTTTCGCAGTTGTTTGTTGTGCCAGCCGGAGGGCGCGTACGTTGTTTCGAGATTAGATCGTTGAGCATGCCACAAAATGATGACTTTTTGGAAAATAATTCGGAAACTAGCCTCGGAAAAATTTTAGAAAAAAATGTTAAAAACAACTTTGGATGTAATATATGAAAATTCTGATTTTGAAAATTGTTGTTGTGCGTACTCAAGCGCGTGTATTGTTGATAGGCAGATTTTTAGGCTATATAATTTTATCATATTTAAATTTATCAATAAAATAAAAAATTGTAAAAATAGCGTTTTTTAAAATTTGTTTTTAATAAACCAAAAACTAAACTTTCTAAAAGATAGGCCCAGTTTATGCTTTTGTTTCACCAAATTAATTACTGATGTCGCTTACAATACCTTACTTTCTGAGGCCCAATCGGTCATCACGCGGCTGGGACTGAAAGTGTTAAATTAATAGTTATCTGAACTTTCTAAACGCAAAGTTCATTTGGGTGTAAATGTTAAAGCTCCTCCGACAATTCGGCAAAGAAGACGTCTCAGCGAGCATCGTTCCGTGAAAGCAGCGGCGGGAAGGACCGCAGGGCGGCGAGCGAGGCAGTGTGAGGGGGCGGAGCGAAGAGGAGCTGCGAGGGGGGG
The DNA here is from genome assembly GCA_038098605.1 of Gryllus longicercus. Taxonomy (NCBI): domain Eukaryota; kingdom Metazoa; phylum Arthropoda; class Insecta; order Orthoptera; family Gryllidae; genus Gryllus; species Gryllus longicercus. The sequence continues at coordinate 213,023 of JAZDUA010001031.1, read as the reverse complement.
GGGCGGAGGGCGTGGCGGACGGGGCGGGAGCGGCGGCGTGGCGCCATAAAAAACCGCACGCAGCTCCCGAGGCGCGCCATTTGCATCAGAATTGTAGTTTTTACTCAGCAATTTAAATAATCTGTCGGGAAATTAACCAGACGCGTCTCTCAGGGCAGAACAGGAACGCAGCGGGCGGGCAGGCGGGCGCGGAGCGGAGCGGAATGTAGGAACAAAACGGCGCCGTACACAACGCACGCAGTTAAGCCCCGGGCGCGCACACCACTTGTGCCTCGACCCTGGACGTACTTGTTCAATAGACTTCTCATTTCGAAAAGTTGCTCGTTTTGTTGTATCTGGCGTTGCACTCCTGAAAATCATTCAGCGTACACAGAAAAAAGTGTATTTGTTTTGAGTAAATTAAAATCCATCGAAATCAGAGGCGAACAGTAATTTTGTAATTTAAACTTATAATATAACAATAACTTACATTATAAGCGTTTCCAACACCATAAGTGAAAGGCAGGTACAACCAGATTGCAAACTGTCGGAAAGGCTGTAATTGTGGACTCAGTCATCAGGGCCACTTCTTTTGAAGCAGAACACATTAAATTGATTACATGGAACTTATTAAATTGGCATGTAACAATCGAAAATAATAATTTAAATATTTAATTACTACTTTTCGATTCACGTCGAATATTACCGCGAAGCGTCCTGGTGAAAATCCTGAAAGATTCGCTCTCCACTGAATCCCATGTTACGTGATCTTTTCGCTCAATGTTTTATCTGGGGCCGAACTTCCTTTCGCTCTCTTCGCAATGGGTCTGCCTTGCCAACCCCCACACCGAGTCGAGCCGCGCCACACGGCACAGTTTGGCCAGGGGGCGTGCGTTGCCAGCGCCCTCCTCCCTCGTGGCAATAAGGAGCATTCGTCTGCAGGCCGCGCCCTGGGGCCCGCGGTCCACGCTCTTAATTCCACGGCCGGGCAGGGTCGGGCCGGGCCGCGGCATCGGTTAGGCAAGAATTCGATTAGCCACGGGCGTGTCGGCGGCGCGGGAGGGGTCGTGGCGGCGCGGAGGGGTCGCGGCGTGCGCTGCGGGGCGGGGCGGGGCTGGGGGCCACGAGGCATGGTCGCTCTTCCCGGAATTCCGAAACACGAAAAGGGCAGACGGCGCGAGAGCGGTGAAGGGTTCCCCGGTGGCGGCTTTCCTTCTCCTCCCCCCCATGGGGGTGGCGTGGGGGGCGTTGAGGGGGAGGAGGCAAGGCAGAACGAAGACGGAAACAGCTGTCGGTTGTGTCGCTCTGCCTTGCGCGGTACGAGAGGGACGGAACACGCATGAGAGGGATGGGGCGAGATAGAGAGAATGTTTTTCCTCCCGAGCACGGAACAGGTCTCACTAAATGGAAATACTTCTTACGAAGATGAAATGATGAACATTAAAAGGTATAGGGCAGAAGAAATCGCATAACTACTTCACGGTATTCATATCCGCTGCAAATATTTTTGGAGCAAACTCTAAGTAACAGAAATATTCAACATTCCTCTATTTTGAAAGCGATTCCTTTTATGTTTGTTTACACTCCAAAAATCATAGTGTTCAGAAGATTAAAACTAAAACAGCATTAAGCAGAAATTTAGATGTAATATTTGAAAGTTCATCTAGGAATTTACACGAGAGTTCTGCTTTTATAAATCATTATTCCAATAAAAAGAAATCCTCGAGAAGGATTTTGAATAGTTATTTGTAGTTTCATTGCATGAGCTTTGGAATTAAAAGAGTTTCTCCCATGAAAATGATGGGAGGTGCTCAAACTAGCTAACGCTTATCGCCCCCTCTCGCTCATCCCCCTCTCTCTCTCGCTCATTCCCCTCTCTCTCTCGCTCATTCCCCTCTCTCTCTCGCTCATTCCCCTCTCTCTCTCGCTCATCCCCCCTCTCTCTCGCTCACCCCCCTCTCTCTCGCTCATCCCTCTCTCTCTCGCTCATCCCTCTCTCTCTCGCTCATCCCTCTCTCTCTCGCTCATCCCTCTCTCTCTCGCTCATCCCTCTCTCTCTCTCGCTCATCCCTCTCTCTCTCTCGCTCATCCCTCTCTCTCTCGCTCATCCCTCTCTCTCTCGCTCATCCCTCTCTCTCTCGCTCATCCCTCTCTCTCTCGCTCATCCCTCTCTCTCTCGCTCATCCCTCTCTCTCTCGCTCATCCCTCTCTCTCTCGCTCATCCCTCTCTCTCTCGCTCATCCCTCTCTCTCGCTCATCCCTCTCTCTCGCTCATCCCTCTCTCTCGCTCATCCCTCTCTCTCGCTCATCCCTCTCTCTCGCTCATCCCTCTCTCTTTCGCTCATCCCTCTCTCTCGGTCATCCCTCTCTCTCGCTCATCCCCCTCTCTCGCTCATCCCCCTCTCTCGCTCATCCCTCTCTCTCGCTCATCCCTCTCTCTCGCTCATCCCTCTCTCTCGCTCATCCCTCTCTCTCGCTCATCCCTCTCTCTCGCTCATCCCCCCTCTCTCGCTCATCCCTCTCTCTCGCTCATCCCTCTCTCTCGCTCATCCCTCTCTCTCTCGCCCATCCCTCTCTCTCTCGCCCATCCCTCTCTCTCTCGCCCATCCCTCTCTCTCGCCCATCTCTCTCTCTCGCCCATCCCTCTCTATTTCGCTCATCCCTCTCTCTTTCGCTCATCCCTCTCTCTCGCTCATCCCTCTCTCTCTCGCTCATCCCTCTCTCTCTCGCTCATCCCTCTCTCTCGCTCATCCCTCTCTCTCGCTCATCGCTCTCTCTCGCTCATCCCTCTCTCTCGCTCATCGCTCTCTCTCGCTCATCGCTCTCTCTCGCTCATCGCTCTCTCTCGCTCATCGCTCTCTCTCGCTCATCGCTCTCTCTCGCTCATCCCTCTCTCTCGCTCATCCCTCTCTCTCGCTCATCCCTCTCTCTCACACATCGCCCCCTCTCGCCCCCCCGTCCCTCCCCGCGATGCGCTTCCGCGAGATGGATGGGCAGCGTGCGTTTTGTTTTATCTGCTTGGATACCCTCGCGCGGCTCCCAGCGATGCTTCGTTTTTCCGCGACATCCGCGTGTCTCCACCGCGGTCGTCACCGCCCCCGTTCACTCCGCCGCCACCGCGCGGCACAACGCGGCGTACTCCGCTTGCCGCCGTCGCCAATGGAACCAGAAACCACCTCGCTACTTATCTCCCCGGGAACTTCTGCCCGGGAATGATACGATATTTTATTTAAGTCCATATTCGGAATGGATAATTGAAGAAAATATCTATGTAGGAATCGGCAGAATCGTCTTTCCTTTGCGGCGGCGATGGTGTAATGGTTAGAGTGACGGACTATTATACCATTGGCGGGTTTCAACCCGATCGAAGCCGTGGATTTTTAAGGGCGAAAAATTCTTCGTACGCCTTCCTTCGGAGGGGAAGTAAAGCCAGCTGTCCCATGTTAATAGTTTTACTTGAATGTAAAAGATCCTCAACCCTAAATGACGCCTCTGTTCAAAATTCAAATACGCCTGTTTCGTCGCCCAAGAAATACCTCGTTTCTCCGCTAGTTGGTGAAAGGAGCGTAGCGAAATTTGCGTGGTCAGACGGAAGAGCAGGCCTGATGGTCCGAGTCTCGCCACGTAAAATAAGGCAACGATTCAATCCAATTCATTTCAATTCCAATATCGAAGTACGCTCTCCTAATATGAATTGTTATAAAACATAGTTTAAAAATGAGAAGATGTATGAATATTACCAATCACTCAATGGATAAAGCAGGAAACTCTAAACACATCAATCGCAATTAACCATTCACATTACGTACAAGGGAGAGGAGAAAAAAGAAAGAAATGAATTTATTTTCTGGGCAGTTCAGTAACGCTGGATGAAATGCCCAAGGGAGAGCAAATAATACACTTAATGTTCTATCATTAAGAGATCGTATTTTTATGGAATTACATATTTTTGTCTTACCCAATACACAACCTTATCCAATTTTTTTCAGTACATAATTTTACGTATTTAGTACCATATTACATATTTTACATAACTTGCTATTTTTACATAATTTACTTTTAAAATTACTTTTATTTTAGTATTAATGTTTTTTTAGTTACACATATTTCGTATGAAAAGAAGTATTTAAAAATAATCAGAATTTCCCCCCACATTATTACTGAGTGCTGCCGGATCGAGATGGCTACGGAAAGACGCGGTCGGATGTTCTTACAGTCTGGCGCGCCTCCTGAAGTTATCTCAGTAGCGGGAGGAGCGTGGGGACTTCCAAGTTATTGCGTCTAGTCAGGCTGCTAAATTACCGTTGTGGATAGCAATAGATGAAGCTTTTATTACCGACGGGAAAATTGTATGGTGAAAAATGTGCATCAGCTTGTGCTCTCCAAAATGATTTTTAAAACGTTTGTAATCTTTTGTTTAGGAAATTTTTGATAAATTTAATTTCGAAATCAGGTAAAAATGTTTTATAATTACTGTACTTTAATATTACATATTATATCCGATTTTACACATGTATTACATATTTTCACTGATTTTATTACATTCTTATGTACATATTTGACGTTTCATAAACATATTTTTCCGGTAGCATTGTGATAGCAGTAGATGGACTGTACATCAAAAATTTAGTTTCTTTCGATGCAGATTTCTTTCGTTTCGAATTCATTATATATTTTTTTCCGATTTTTTCGCACTACCGAACCGGTGACATTGCCATCCAGCAGATCTCCACGGCTCAAGTATTGGATGGAAGTTCGCTTCGTCCCTCTCCCGAGCCGCCGCCCCAACGCACATATCTACTGCTCCACCTTCGCCTCCATCCCTCCCGCTCAGCGCGCGCGCAGCCGACAGAGAAATAAAACCGCCCCGCCCCCTGTTTCCGCTGCGTCCTCCGCCTCCGCTGCGCCAGCTCCCGCCCCAACGCCGCCGAGAACCTGTTAGACGAGCCCCATTTAAGGAAGGAATTCGGAGGGGCGGCCGATGACAGACGCCGAGCCACATAAATACGGACCGGTTCAAACGGTAGGCCTTTGTTCGAGCACCCCGCGCCGGGAGCCGGGCGGCCGGCCGAGGCGGGGTGGAGCGGGGCGGGGCGGGGAGTGCGGGATTTAAACGCGTCACTTAAAGAGAACGGCGCATACACGATCGGATCGGCGAACGTCTGGCGGGAGAGATGGGGTGGGCGACGGGGGAGATAGATGTGGAGGCTGTGCGGGAGGGGGTGGAGTAGGGGGCGGGGTGGGGGAACCAAAGCATTGGAATCCGGAGGGCAATCAGAGAGCAGCCTGCCAGAGAGAAGGCAGAGGGAGGCGCGGAAGGGGTCGCGAGACCATCATTTACGAGACAGGTTTTAAACTCACTACGAACCACTTAGTGCCCGCTGCCCTCGCAAACACGTTCCAATTTTAATTACTTTTACTTTAGCTGAAACAACCAGGGAATGATTTTTAGCTCATCAGTGAATGCAATAAATCGACAATGCGGCAAACGCAATAATGGCCTTTACTTTTGTTTGCTGCCCACTTGTGTTCGGGTACATCAAAATACCGAAAATTTATTGTACCAAATACTTGATAGTCTCGATTCATTTTAATAAATAATTCGTAATTTGAAAAACAAAATAAGAGTGAACAATAATTTTCATTAATTTAGAATTATTTTCCATACAATGACGGCTTAAAAAATAAATTAGAAAAGACCAAATTTACGGGTACAAAGTACCCACATAATAATTCAAGTAATCTCTGCACACGCAGAAAATCGCGGATCATAAGCGTTTGCTTCGGCTTTGTTCCTAATCGAGTCAGTATAGGCCTGGGCCGGCGTTCCCGTTAACGCTCTGCGACCATCAATCTTGCCAGGTTTCGTCCCTTGCTGGAAAGTTTCCTGGGCCAGCTAGCCTGTCCGCCTCCGCACACGTCACCGCCCCCGCCCCGCTTCCGCCTACACCCCCGCCACTTCCACCGCAGACCCCGCCGCCGCAGCCTCCCCACCCCGTCCCGCCCCACCTTGCCTTGCCCTCTCCCCGCTTCCGCCTACACCCCCGCCATTTCCACCGCAGTCCCCGCCACTGCCGCCCCACCCACGTCTCGCCCGTCCCCTCCCCCGCCCCGACGCGCCCCTACATCCACGCCACTTCCACTGCGGTCGCCGCCGTAGCTGCGCCGCCCCGTCTCCTCCCCGACCACACCTCGCCCCGTCCCCGCTTCCGCCTACACCCCCGCCACTTCCACCGCAGTCCCTGCCGCAACCGCCGCACCCACGCCCGCCCCGTCCCTTTCCCGCCACCGCCTCGCCTCCGCATCCGCCCACTTCTACCTCCGCCCACTTCTACCGCAGTCTCCGCCGACGCCGCCCGACTCACGTCCCGCCCCGTCCCCTTCCCCGCCACCGCCTTGCCCCATTCTCACCCCACCTATATCCCCGCCACTTCCACCGAAGCCCCCACCGCCGCCGCCGCCTCAGCCAGACGCGGTATTTGTTCGGCTGCGGCTCGCTCGTAATTAGCGTGACTCGGCGGTTTCGAGAACGACGGGGCGATCGCGGCCGGACAAAGCGACACGCGCACAAGACGTCCGGCAGGAAGGACGTCGAGAAAGGGCGACGGGGAGGGGGGGGCGTAATAAGGTGATCGATGAGGCGAGCTCAACACGCACTTTTCCTGCTTCACCGCAGACGCCACCAACAACAACTCCGCGGAGCAGACGACGCCACAGCGTAAGCTCTCCTGAAAAAGAGACCCGGCCTCCGAATTGTGTTCGTGTTCAATTCACAAACGTCACTTCGGATCTAAGAGACAGCAACACGAGAAATAAGAACGCGGGGAAGAGAACTGAACAAATGAACGATTGTGTTTGTGCTCACTAGCGATGACTAAGCCATGTTTATTATGTTAGCAACACCTACGAGTGTTGGTTACGACGACGAGGATCTTCACTTAATAATACTGAATATGGAAATATGTTCCACTGTAAGAGCACATTAATGAAAGAATATATTATTCTTCATACGTCAGTCCGTGGGAAAGTGCTAGCAGCAAGAACACCACACAATATCATTTCAACTTATATTAATTATACTGATATTTTTAAACAGTGTTTGTCATTAATTCTGTAGAATACATTTCATTCTTTTCCTTCCATTCCCAAGCTTTGTTTATCACTTTGTGTATCTTCGTCGCACACATATTATTCAAAATATGCCACGACTACAATCAATTCTTCTTCTCCTGAAGTACTATTTTCAACAAACACGGAATGAATTTCAAATAGAACGATATTGACAGAATATGTTTATACAGACATTTCAACCGGTTATCTGTTGACCTGCTTTGGCATAACAAATGCGGTGGTTGAAACGAGTCCTTTTCCATGGTGGTGACCCTTCTGGCCGCGTGCACGGAGCGAGGCCCGTGCCACGTGACCAGGGTTGTCGAACTGGCGGGCCGCGGGCTGCACGCGGCCTGATTTGCCACTGATTGTGCCCAGCGAAAAGTCTCTTGCATCCAAGAGCAGAGTGCGTCTCGCGCATGCGCCCCGCCGAGTCAACGCCCCCCCCCCCCTCCTTTACGTTAAAAAAAGTTGTCGTTTTTCTAGTAACTTGAGAAATTTCAAATCATCCCAATATGTTTCACTGCGTTATGAATGGTACGGCCTGATATCACGCCCAGTTCCATCCCCCCTCCCCCTGCATTTCAGAGCATCAGGGGAAAGTGCCAATATAAACAATACGGGAATACCAGGTGTGAATCGCCCGAGTAATGGAAATATGGCCCGCAACCATGTTAAAGGTTTTAGATGCGGATCTTAAGGTCTTGAAAGTTGGACACCCTTGTACGTGACGAAGCCGGGCGCTCGGGGAACCGGTTCACTTCCTGATACGGAAACAACGCCCCAACCGACTTACCGCCCACGCGGTTTCTTCATCGCCCCCTCGGAAAGCGCTGACGGAACCACAAGAGGCACTCGATGGAATCACGTTTCGTTTTAAGAGCTACAAACGTCACTACATACTGAAGTAGCTGAAACAGGTTTGAATTGACATAGATCGTTAAATATACGAGGAAGAATTTTCCTTCATGCCCCCCCCCCCCCCCCCGCTCGTATTTGAAACTGATATGACAAGCATGTCAGTCATTGTCACCAATTAAAGAGCGGCTTCTCCGAGTGGTATGAATGCCATGAGGAATGCACGACGATAACCTAGTGAGCGGTAGTCTCCGGTGAATTTGGAACAAAAGTATAATTTTGGTCTGGAAGTGGTGCCATGCACTCTAATACTCTTAGCACCATGTAAATGAATTGGTTTTTAAAGGTTCGTTATTTAAAAGCGTCTTGTTTCTAAAACATTCTCCCGGGAAATTCCCAGGCATTTCTGACGTGTTCAGCGATGCCTCTAGGGCTGAACGACGCACAGAGTAGGGATCTCAAGGGGGGTTAGAACTCAACTGGTGTGCGGGGAGAGTGGAAAGACGCACCGAGAGTGTCCTTAGAATCCGAAGTTGGCGGTTGACGACGCTAAACGACGAAGGTGACCGCGAGGGCAAAATCGAAAGCGAGGAAGAAGACGGGAGCGACGAGGAGATGGGGAGCGAGTGAGGGTGAGAGCCAGGACGAGGGCGTGGGCGTGGGCGTGGGCGAGAGCGTGAGCAAGGGCGAGGGCGAGTGTGTGAGCGAGGGCGTGGGCGCGGACGAGGGCGAGGGCGAGTGCGTGGGCGAAGGCGTGGGCGAGGGTTAGGGCGTGGGCGCGGGCGCGGGCGCGAGCGCGAGCGCGGGCGCGGGCAAGGGCGCGGGCAAGAGCGCGGGCGAGGGCGCGGGCGAGGGCGCGGGTGAGGGCGCGGGTGAGGGCGCGGGTGAGGGCGAGGGCGCGGGTGAGGGCGTGGGTGTGAGAGGGGGCGCCCGCGGGGCGATGACGCCGAGAGACGCGCCCAGCGGCGATATGCTCGGCCGCAGGAGGTGGCGAGGGGGGGAGGTGCGCTTTCGACGCGTGGCGAGCGCGGTATATTTGTCTTCCCCTCCGCGTAGAATACGGCGCGCCGCGGAGCCACGCTGGGGAAATAAACAATGGGCCGCGAGCGGGCGGGCGGGCCAGCCGTCCGCCAGCGCGCCGCCGCGCCGGGAGGCTCTGGCGAGGGCGGGGGCGGGGGCGGGGGCGGCGGTGGGAAGGGGTAGGTCAACGTCCGCGGGAAATGGGACGCCGGCGCTGCGCCGCGCGGAGTGGGAGGCGGCGGGAGAGGGGCAGGGGGGCGGAGAGGGAAGAACGGCTCGAGAAATGGCTCCTCGTGTTTACGTTCCACGCAAACGACGTCGCCGAGGAGAGCCTGGCGCGGGGGAGGGGCAGGGGAGGGGGAGGGGCGGCGCCACGAAGCGCGCCCACGCACGTCGGCGAAGCACGAGAAGTGAAGGAGGCAGGACTCGTCCCGCGCCTTCGCCATACACCGCCGCCATGCACCGCCGCCTTGCACCGCCGCCATGCACCGCCGTCATGCACCGCCTGGGGCTGCAATTCAGATACCACCCTCGCTGCGCAATAACTGCTTTTCTCCCCATTTGTCACTTGAGATTACGGAAAGTAGCGGTTGAAATGAAAAATGAATCACCAAAATATTACGGAATAATCTAGCAGTTCCAAACCGTGTTATCTGAAGAGACATCTGAGAAACCGTGGGAAACCTGATCAATCGATGGAAAAGGATGTATTTTCCGAGGTGTGTACAGGGCGGAAAGGATCAGAATAAGCAGAAGGCTCGAAACAGCTGGAAACATCACAAGCACTGATTGACTAACTGACTGAATTGTCTCTTTTGTAAGTTGGAACATTTCCATAGCAAAGAAGTGATTAGGGCAAGTGAAACTTTGGTAAAATGATTACATTACCATCGATTCAAGTATTTTTGTGTAAGAATATTTTTCTTCGAAACACAAACTAATAGACACATCAGTTGGATTTCGCACAATTCCCTAATAATAAGAAATGTATTTGTTACAAGACGGATTTCAGACAATTCTGTAATAATGAGCATACACACACACGTAAATGCATAACTACTCATTGGGAAGTCACTTCGCACAGGCTGAACCATAAGAATTTTTTAATTATGGGACACTCTTCATAAATAAACATGTGATCATCTACCAACTTGGCGAGACGAGTTCGGCTTGGAGTGTTCTAACTTAGGCAATTTATGGTAGGGGGTAGTGGGGGTACTCACGAATGTTATCAAATCGCAGTAAAAAATAGTTTAGAGAACTAATTTGTACTGAGACGGCGAAACGAACTATGGTAAGAAGAATCACCCTTGTAAAACAAGGATACACAACATTTCATCCAACACAACTTATATACTTGTTTCAGACTACAGCAACTAATACAAATCTTTTAAATTATTTTCTGCCACGCTTTTGGCAACCATCGTATCTGTCGTATTATTTTATTTTTTTAATTGGCTTAAAGACAGGATACGATCTGAATGCATGATATAAATGGGAGCTTAGTAATCATCCATATGGAAATACGTCTCTTCATTCATTCAGAGAAATACATCTGCTGTCTTATTTATTCGTATACTTGTATTTTAAGTTGTTATTATATGTAAACAATCCCTGTAAAGCAGTTATGCTGGTCTGTGGAAATAAATAAATAAACAAACAAAAAGAAATACATTGTACCATTTTATTTTATGCAAAAAAATACACAATATTTATTAATATTTAAAATTTTCTAATGCGTAAATTGCAATTTCACTGAACGACGCCTGGGGACGACACACCAACAACAAATCGGCGCCGATGCATCTGCCAGAGCACGAAAGCCTTTGCATCGCCAGGCGCGCCTTGGGCCGGCCTTGAGTGCAAAAAGGCCGCGTTCGCGTTTGCGTTTGCGTTCTCAAACAAACGCGCCTGCCGGCTCGACGGCCCCCGCGCGGCGCGGGCGGCAGGGCAAGCAATCCCAGCAAGACCAACTAACTTCCAGATGGATCCGCGGAAAGCACGGAGTGTGGTGAGATGAGTAAATTTAGCTCCAGAACAACGGGACGTGCTCTAGGAAGTTTTGTGAGACAAAGCAAATGTAGATTTATCCACCTCCACATAGTTGGGAAACTCGACAACCTGTTAAATACTGCGTTCTCGTTTAACAGTCAGATTTATAAACATACGTACAAGTTACTTATCATAACTAAGAAAAAACAAACCAAATTATTAAATATTATTTGTACATTGTGCACTAACATAAATCTGATGAAATGCTCTTACATGTAAATAGTCTTTTAAATATTTGTATGATCTCCAATGGATTTAATACATTGAAATAAGTGTTTGTGTTCTGGAGCTTCGAATGTTCATAGAAATTTCGATTTGAAAGAAAAATGTGAAGTTTCACTACTCTAATTGAGTTCAGAAAAAAGCTCAATATCATTATTAGAATATTTACCTACATTTTACATTTATTCACATTCTAATTTTCAAAAAGAAAATAATTATTTCACTTTATGAGTTATAATTCGATAGGTTAAAAGAAAAAGAATTCGCTTCAAATGCATTCCCAATACGACATAAAAATACTACATTTTTACTAAAACTCGGGAAACTACGACAAATAAATCATTTTTTGATCTATATACATTTCTATTCCATTCGGACGGTTAAAAAGAGAAATTTAATCAATTAGTTATGCTAAACAGTAATGCGCTGTAGAATAGAACTTTTCCTCGTTCGAATTCGAGTCTATATTCCAACAACTACCCTGGAGAGCAGCGAATCCTTCCAGAGTTGGAAGCACTCGCAAATTCAATTAAGGTTATTAAGACGTCGTGTTAGAATAAGATTAGTAGAAAGGCAGAAGAGTATATAATTAGGTAACTGGCCACCTAGTTTGAAGTGTTCTCCTGTCTTTGAAAATGTAATGTTTATTCTTCCCAGCCCTTAATCGAGAATCATTGCCTCAGCTTCAAGTTGCCACGAAGTGCAGTGCTTAAGAGTTCCACGTAAAGTTTTAAAGTGAAGTAAAAACATAACTTGCAAAAATACTTAATGACACTGAGGTTCTTAAATCATCTGTTATTTAAATACAGTTCGAATTTTTTTCTATTAAGCATGTTACTGAAGAAATAATTACATAAATAAAGTATTTTGACACATCTACAGCTACCACCTACCAGGTTACGCACTTCAATCTAAATAATAATAATAATAATAATAATAAATATATTTCAGGGGTTTCTTAAAAGAACCCAACTAGACTAAAGTCTTTTCTTTCTTCTAGTCTTTTCAGAAGGCATCAAAAAATTCCTAGCATAGACGCGCAGACTAATGAATTTATGATTTTTCCCAGCATCTTTCAACGCTTTTGGCACTTGTCGAAAGGAAATGTCTCAGCAGATAGCGCCAGTTGAAGGAAATAACTTTCTAAAATAGCTCAAAGTATATAATTTTGGGCTAGTTTTGTTCTGGTATGAAAACCCTCAAATGTGATTCTATTAAAAATTGTTATTATTATCGTTATTATTATTATTATTATTATTATTATTATTATTATTATTATTATTATTATTATCAATATTTTATATTGCAGGTTGTCTTGAGGGGTCCGTTCACTCTTTATGCCTATACGCTCAACAAAACCTACAACTCTGCATATTTCGCCCAGTAAACCCAGGAGGCAGAGATCTGTACTGTGGCAGAAAAACTGGGTGGTGGCGCGGGCAGCCGCTGCTGCTACGGCGGGCTCGAGGGGAAGAGCAGGCGGAAAGGCGGCCCCGAAAGCGAAAGTGGGAGAAATCGGATGCGGCAGCAGCCAGCGAGAGGGGCAGGGGGAAGGGGGCGGGGCGGGGGCGCGCGCCGGAGGTCGACGGCTGGGGAAAGGGGGCGGAGAAAGCGGCAGGTGCGCGGGAGGCGGCGCGCGGCGGGTCCACGGCGGAGCCTGCAGGCCGGCGGCTGTGAGAGATGAGCCCGAGACGTCGATTTTTCTTGGAACGGAATTTGCAAAGTAAAATTTTGCCAATGGAAAGACACTAGGACATTCAGTACCACAGGGCTCCAAGGAACGTCGTTATGGTTATTGGCGACAAGCCGTAATGAAATTGAAGAGATTCGGTGTATATAGTTAGAGAGATGGAATTGTTCATGTGACAATATCGCTCATTGAGCTTCGAAAGGCGTGAAGTTTGACCGGACAAATATTATTTCTGGCACTGTCATTACCAACACTTTTTTACAATATTATTATCAGCTTTTTAAAGCTTAGCCACACATCACCACACATAACATAATCACATATCTGCTGTTTGGAGCCAGAATTACGATTTCCTGAGCCATCTGCTAATAATACAATGAAAAAACTTTTATTTTCGTATTTGGAGTATAAACAACACATCATCAGTGTACCAATATTAATCTTAGGAATCAAAGGCTATTACCGACAACGGGCGTTTTCTCTTGCATTGGAGCAAGAGCTTCGAGACGTTGTGTTATCAAAGTCAAATCGATCCACTTGCGAAAAGTTTACAAGAGAAAAAATAAAATTTCTGGTCAATATGGTGTTTGATACGAAAGTGGACATTCTCAATCCATTTTAAATGGGAATAAGTTGGATTGAAGTATTTGGCTCCGCTTTCTGACTGAACAAAAATTGAACAAAGTGAATTATGATAAATAATGAAATGAGTTGGTTTTAATACAATAGCACACCTCAAGAATACGCATTCCTTCTTGCTTGCATGTCACAAAAGTGATTTATTGTAGTAGATGGACGTTGGAAACAATCAGGGGAAAATACGAGAATTTAAGATTTAAACTGCTTCAGAGATAATCCATTTCATCGAGTAAATTAGCAACATCCTCGTGATGTAACTGATCGGTTCCCGGTGAGTGGGCCTGAAACACATCCATAGGTCTGCGGGAAAATGAAGAGTCCAAAGCTTATTATTAAAAAAATACCACCCACGACCATTCTCCCGATATACGTGGGAGATCACTTCCCTCAGTGCAGGGCTGTGGCCGTGACGCTTTGCTCGCACGTGCCACCCACCCGCGGCCTGAATTATGCGGGAGGAAGGTGTGCGGGCTCGCAGGGCGTACATTTGAATGCAATTGCGAGGGCGGGCGCGCGGGCGGGCGGGTCGCCTGAGTGGAGAGCCGTGTACGGGGGCCTTTGTCTGCGCAAACCCCGCCGCGCCGCGCCGCGCCGCGCCGCGCCGGGGGACGGCGGCTGCGGTCGCCCCGTGCACCTGCCGCCGCAGCCACTCCGCGCCGATTGGGCCCGGCGGACGGCAAAGGAGATGAGGCCCGGGCTGGGACCTGCGAGGGCACCGCCAGCCGGCGACCCCGCCGCCCAACGCAGGGCAGGGCGGGGCGGGGCAAGGCAAGGAAAGCGGAAGACGAGCCAGGGAGTAGGGGGAGGTCCATATGACCCGGCCACCTTTACGGCGTGACTACACGGCATTTGGAACCAACCGCTCTCCTTTCTACCAACAGATCCAAATAGCAGCACCTCCATGTAATAGATCAGTTGGTGATGATTGGTATTGATCCAGGATGTAAAAAACGAATTGGTGTTGACCTATCAGAATATACATATACTAATTATATATATGTATATATATATATATATATATATATATATATATATATATATTATATATATATATATATATGTATATATATGTATATATTTATTTATATATATATATATATAAGATATACATTACTTTTAACTAATACGTTTATCTTGTTATTGCCTTCGATAAGAGGCTCGATAAACAAGTACACTGCATAACGTACTTGGATCGTAACAATCGTGGTTTCGGGGGAAAATTGAGAACAGTTTTTGATGCTTTGTTTTCTTATGAAAGGGAATTATGGGAGGAAAATATGAAAAGACAGAGACAAATTAACATTAGTTAATAAGTAAGTAAGTATATCTGAATCAACTAAATTAGGTACAAATAAAATTATATATGTACCACGGGCGTTAACTGGTTCTAGCATTAGAACCCTTATAACGCTTCTGGTGCACAAATAACTATCATAAGATTAAATAAGGAGGAAGAAATGTGCTTCTTTCCTTTAAAAAAGTATTGCAAAGACGTGCCAAATGGGAAGTCAGAATGCGCATGAAGTGTTCATAGGGTTGTAACAATCTTAATAGGATTGTCATTTTTCTTCGTAAAAAAGATTTTGACAATACAGAAAATTAAACAATTTTGCGATACTTTCGATAATTCAAGTTTTGGAAACATCCCATAGTCCCGTGTAATGCCTCACGTCTGCCTGTGAGGGTCGTTTTGTTGCAGGTGTTAGAACCCATAAAACTTTTTTTTATTCTTTGATTGAATCCCTCTGCTCGCCACATTCCACTAGAAAAAACTGTTTATAATAAATTCTTGTTCTTCAAAACTATTTAATTTTGTGGTTACGAAAACAAATAAAAAATTTAAAAAATTAACTCGATTTATGGAATGACTAGGAAAAATTTGTTTGGATACGTTTTTCGACTCTTTTTCTGTATTTCCCTGTACATTTATTTTGCTGTTTCTTTTTCAAATCGCTTCTTACATTGCATCAGCCGGTGAAAACTTTTAAAGTGACATTTAGAAGGGAGATTATGCGTCTAGATAACCAGAATTGTCAAGCGATGGGAACCGTGGCAAAACCGAACACGGTATCAGTAATTTCACAACAGAAAATAAGATGACGGCGAAACAGCCACTTCTCACAGTCGCTTCAGCACTTTTGTTCTTGGGTGTGGGGATCCGCATTCACATTTTAGAGAACCGGATGCGACCAAAATAACAGGCTTAACAGATCATTATTAATGCGCTAAGCTACAGTGAACAAAAATAAATTTCTTTCTATTTTAACCTCACATGACGCTCCTCGTCTGGAACCGATCATCACGGACAGAATCTGGGTTACGCTTTTTGAGTGTTATTTTCTTTGCTAGAAAGAACTTTGATCTGTCCCCACTTTTTGCTTAATATAGAAACAATTCAGATCCTCGATTACTAGCATGCGGAATTAAAATTATTTTCTATACTTCTCCGTTATGATAATACTGCAAGATTAAAATAAGGTTGGAATAAAACGAAGTGTAATGCAAATACAGCAATTTATACTTTTATTAGGGACTTTTCTTCCTCACTCGCCTCCATATGTTATTCCAAAAAATACAACCGTTTTTTTAGTACAATTAGTCGCTGTTTCCACCCAGCTTCCCTCAGCGCAGCCCACAAAAACTACTTTTACCCATACAGAATTTGTCTCCCTTAATTCCATACATTTTTCTAGAGGAGAATTAACAGTTGACAAAAAACCTCTCACAGAAACGGAGTACGAAATTCACAAAATACCCGACGCGGAGGGCAGCGCAGCGCACTGTGGCGTGGCGTGTTCTAGAAGACGGCAAAAAGTCGCGGCGCGGCGGCGTGCCGAGCCGCGGGCAGAGGCGGCCAAACGCCCACGCCGCTAAAAACGCTGGCGGGCGGCAACCAACGCGGCCATTGCAGCGCGACACTTGCGCCTCGACGCACGCGCGGCCGCCCGAAAATAACGCAGCGGGGCGGGGCGGGGTGCGGGGTGCGGGGACGAGGGCGCGGACGGGCTGGCGCGCCCATTCAGGCGCGAGGGCCTGGAAGCGGTCCAGCGGAGGCGAACGGGAGCGGCGGGCGCGGGGCGACGAGGGGAGGGCGGTGTCGGGTTCGGCTGAGCAAACGGGCGGAGGCGGCTGTGAGTGGATGGCGGTGAGCGTTGCACGGGGCATGGAAGGGAGGACGGGGGGGGGGGGGCAGGGGACTCAATGGTCCGGCCGCGGTCGTGCGGCGGGGAGGGCAGTTCGGGCGAGAGACCCGCCTCCTCCGCGCGCCCACGCCCGGGCATCACCGCCACCGCTCTTCGTTTTGTATCCGCCTCTGCTCTGCCCCGCCCCCCTCCCCCCGCCGCCACCGCCACCACTGACTCACCGGCCGCTGAATGAGCGTGACGCGTTCTGACGCACCTCTCCTTTCTCCTCTCTACCCCACTCCACCGCCCACCTTCTCCAGGTGGATACACACAACCCCCCCCCACTCCCCTCTACTCCATCTCGCCTGCTCCGCAGCAGATAGCCCGGGATATTTACTGTCTTTAGACATCGGCAAGAGGGAAAACGAAGGCCGCGTGGAATGTTACTGCCTGCGAGCTAACGCGCCGGAGACGGGAAAAACGAACGAAAGAAGAAAAAAACAAGGAAGGTCTTCGGGAGAGAGAGAGAAAAAAAGAGGAAGAACGCGGTACACATCGGCCGCTCGCTGCGAGGGAGGTGGCGGGGGGAGGGGAGAGTGGAGGTGCAAATAAAAGCAGGCAGTAGGGCGAATGACCAGGCGAACGCGAGGACCGATTTGGGAGGCGCGCAGCCACCACCGGGGAATGGGACGTGCCGGGGCGGGACCCAGCGAGCAGCCGCCGAGCGCAGCGCGGCCCGACGCCCAGAGAGCCCCGGAGATCGCTTAACGACGCCGTAAATTAAACTGCGAATCCCGCTGTTCTGCGCGGGCGGTGGCGCCTGCGGCAGCAAGGCCATCGCCGCACCTCGAGATCGGGCGCTCTTTAAGGCCCTGCGGAGCATCAAGCCGCGGTTAAACAACCTTTCAAAAGAAGAGCGTTTCGTCAAAACATTCTTACCCGACTCTTTTCAACATTATGAAATGTTAAGACCGTTTTAGAAGATCTTTTTTCCTCATTTTTCTGTGCAGATTATGGTTGGAAAAGGGACGTTTGTTTATAAACGCTTCTGTGCCGGTATCGAAACTGGCGCGAAAATATTTCTTCGCGCAATCGCATGAGAATGTTTCCTCTGCACGACGCAAAGAGCGCTGAAGATCAAACAGGTGAACATAGCATCTACGGTAACAAATTACGTTCTATTAGGACTGAGCACGGTACGAGACAACGAGATTACAACTGTACATATTTTATTTCTCACCACATAATCACTTCATATCACAATTCAACGCATTAGAAAGCGCCATGAAACACATTTGAATTCGAAATGAAGCATGTGTCAGTTTTTCGTACAAATTACATCGAGTCTGGTCCGTCTCTTTTCTGTACCGACGAAAAATGATGAAAAAATAACTGTGTAAAACAAGCTTTATATGTGTTAGCTATTCCTGAAATAGTTTATGATTCTCATTTAGGATATTTTCTTCTAGTAGTTAAAAATGGTTAAAAACAATATTTCAGATACTAATAAAGGTGAATTAAGAACGGTTCGAAGACACGGAACATTACATTTCATTTCAATTTCGCGCTAATTGATTAATACAAAATATAATAATATAAGTCAGTTGACCACGAACACACTCTTGTCAGTTCGTCTTTACCTGTCTTCGCGTGATGCTTAAACGGCCGACGCCTAGCATTTGAACCACGGTGCCAAGGGTGGTCTTTCAACAAAGACTGAGTGTGACTATTGAAAACAAACAAAACAAAAACAAAACAAAAAGAGCATCCCGTGTCTCCCAAACAAAGGGCGCGCGTGGGCGGGGAAGTGACTGGGTGGGGGGGGGCGAAAAGGGCCGAAAGGCCGTTAAACCGCGCCTTGGGCGCGCGAGCCGCGCGACTCCGCCAGGGCCGCCCGCGTCTAATGAAAGGAAAACAATGGCGAGGGCGGGGCCGCGACGGCGGGGCGGGGGCGGGGGCTCTCCACCCCCCCCCCATCCACTCTCTCGTGCCGCCCATCACCGGAGTAACCCATCACTGGGAGGTCTACAGTTTACGACAGGGATAACCAAAAGGCTCCACGAGAGGACTGAGATGGACTTCCCAATGGGTTCTGCCACTCCTCTGATGTTTACGGCCAAAAGAGCGATCTTCATTATTTCTCTAACAATATTCGTTAATTTTAATGTTACCAATATAATGAAGTGGAACAGACATTCCACCAACCAATGGACAAACATGTAGCTTATCGAAGTTTTTATTATTAAATAACTGAGTCGTTGCTATTCATCACAAGTGATACAATTTATGACAGTCACTATTCCATACGTATCCGCTTGATTTCTTTTTGAAAAGGCTAATTAAATTCACTGAATAGCGGAGATGGTACATTACGGCCTAGTGATCCATTTATATGCACTGATCGAGATCAGGAGTTTTCTCTCATTTTCTAAATAAGCTTATTTTCTTTCCTACTCCATCCCGATGGACTGAAAATAACTGACCCAATCCCGGATAATGTCAGGTGATACTTGGAACCTCTCATTTACCATAATAAACGCACCCGGGAGGTGAAGATTTATGAAAATGTTTCACGGCCATTCACATGAAAATTGTGGCGCTCTTTATTGGCCTCGAGTGCATTTGCATACTAAAGGCGCCCTGTCTGGAAGAAATCTGGAAACGTGAACTCTTCAAGTAACTCAAAGCCCATTTGTTACCACACAACGGGCACAGGGCAAACTTAACAGCTTCAGGGCTAAATTCGACCAAATGATGTACACCAAAGGCCGAAACCGCGATCGCGTGTTTATATGCATTTATTCGCATACATTTTTTGTATGCAGACACACACAAATAACTGGTCAATGTATTTCCAGATACTGCGGACATGATATGCGAGATGATGCACTTTGAATATGAGGAAGTACATACTGAATAAACCCTCGCTTGTCAGCGTTCTCGCTTTCCATGACACGGGTCCGTGTTCGATTCCCAGTCGGGCAATATTATGGTGCGCGAGTTCGTTACAATGTTCCCGTATCTGTTGCTGTGTGACGGTGAGAAAGCCCACTTCTCAGGTTGAGAAGACCAGGATACAGTGTCGGAAAGTCTTTGTGCTAACCATACGTACCCCCTTAGCACATGGCCGCGGTCGATGTTGTTTAGCGCTGGTCAGCGTTTTTGGCCGTTATCGTCAATGTTGATTCCATTCAATATTATTCTTCCGCGCACTTATCACTACCCACGTAAAGTCGCATTATATATACTACATACATTACACACACTATACATACACATTCTATGTCCATATTTGTAATTAGCGTTAATAAAATTTACTAATACCCCTTAAAATCCCTTCTAATACTCTTTAGTATTTTATAAATATCCGACCAAATTGTCAATACCTTGTGCCACAACAAATAACTTCTTGTATCCGAAATACAACTTCGCGAATTCATCTCCGACTCCCACGATTCTCTACAGCGCTCTCTATTCTTTTTGTTTTTCCTCCTTTTACGATGCTACATACCACTATTCTTTTGTCTTGGATTCCTACCGGACAGTTGTTTGTTACTTGTTATTTGTTATATGTTACGACCGTTATGGCAGTTACATGTTATTTGTTAGAAATACATTATTCTTTTACAAAATTCATAACATAATTTATTCATTTTGTTATTTTGCTGTCTCCACAGAAACAACAAACGCTTCGTAAATATTCCGTAGTTTTATTTCACGTCTACACAATAACATTATCCGTGAATTTATTTTCGTCAAATTGTTCTAAATATCAAACAGTTTTTCATCTCTTATGGTTACTGTTTTCCTTTTATTCATTGTTTCCTTTCTTGGGATCTAACATATTTATTTATACAATTTGAGATAAACGGCTCATCTCAGTTCTTTATGGTGTATAAAAATAGTTATTATTCAATACTATTATTAGATGTGCATTTTGTACAACCTTTTCGATAAGCAAGAATTTTTCTCTACTCATTCTTCTGTTCTCAATATTACTTCAAAACATTCTTCTACGACATACTTAAGTGAAATCTCTGAAAGTTTTTCTAACTTGACGCAGAATAATTTACTTTTGACGAGCGACGAGTATTTTCATTTTTATGCCTCTTTTATGGTCTATAAAGATCTTTCATTTTTTTTAAAGCTCACCATAAGAATATTCCTTGAAAAAGAGTAGCCGGAAAAAAGAACACTACATGTAATTACTCCCTATTTGACAAACAGTTCAGTAAGAGGAACCTTTCCTACTCTTAACCAGAACTTGATATTTTTTATTTACGGAATACGAGTATTTTACTTTGTTAATTCACCTACTAGTGTGTTTATGAAAAATGTTTTACACACACGTTCATAACATTTCAAGAACGTATGTTTAAACTACAAAAGTTTCATAATAAACCATCTACAGTGATGTGTCAACATATGAACATTAAAAAATTGAAGAACTAAAGGGTCATTCCTCACAAATAAGAAATGGAAAATCCGCAATGAGGAAACACAAAAAACTGCATTTGTTCCGCAGTTGGTTGCCTTTTGAATGTGTTTGGAGGTTGTTGTAGATAGTAGATTTAGGATTCCGTTTCAAACAAAACAGAATAATTTAGTGAGACGTAAGAGACCCTGTCAAATATTTTGAAGAACTACACTTCGCGAGTCGCACATTAATTTCGGACAACAATTTATGTAGTATATAGTATAACAAAACTGATCTTAGTGTAAGTTAATAATGCCAAAGTGCAAGTAAGTTAAATTCAGGTCTAGAATGTAAAATTAGCTATAAGAAAAAGCCCCTCCTCTAGCTGCTTAAGCCGCAAGGCAGCAGTACAATGTATAAAATTTAAAGAGAATAAATTCCCCTTCTCCACAGGGTTACTGTGGAGGGGACAAAAGAAAATGAAGAAGGGAAGATCGCACGCGGTTTATGAGGAACTATTGATACCACAATCAGGTATCTCGCACCTGTGGGTCAAGCTCTAATCTCCCGACCGGTCTCCCAGAATGTGTGGTATTGCATTGCATTTAGGTGAATGTGTGTGTAACAAAGGAGTGAGCATAAGCCAGGAAAGATGAGAGAAAGATCGCGTGCGGTCCGTGGGCCGTTTGTTAGGGTACTGCTCCTGTATTATGCAACATGGTATTGATCGAAAAAAAAAAGGAAAAAAAAAACACGGAAAACTACCAATCAAACCAGCTGGCCGATGGAATCATTTTCCAGATGGAGGTTGAATTCGACCTAAATATGTGGCCCGCGCCGAAAATCCGGCACAGTCTGGACTCGAACTCTCGGACCTGCCGGTTTGAGACGCTGCAGCGACGAACGACGTTGTGACTGAGCTCTTCCATCGGGTCCTGAGCACGTGCCTCACAGAGCCCGGGGCCGACGGTCGGGCGACCCGGTCTAAGGCCACGCGGCGGGGAAGAACGGGTCGTTTGCATAAAAGGCGACAGCGCTGCACCGTGGCGTCGGTGCCACGGGGGAGGGGGGGAGGATGGAGGTTCGCCGGGTGGGTGGTAGGGCGGGGCGCCCGGCGGGAACCTGCTCCGCTCCGAAGGGCACCCGGTCTGTTTATTGCACGTTATCGGCGCGGAGTGCTCGGGCTGGGCTGGGCTGGGCTGGGCGCGAGGTTGTTTACCAGGCGAGTGACTGGTCGGGTCGTGGGCAGCGGAACCGGTTCGGGCTCTTCAGCCCCACTTGGAAAGTGAGCAGCGGCAATGAAAATAAGGCGCCGCGCCGCGCCGGCCTCACTTGTCTCGCCGAATGACGGGAACGGGTTGGGAGTGTCCGCCGGGCCGGGCCGGGCGGCCGAGAATCGCGCGGGGACCGACCGGTAGCCACCGGGTAATGGAATACGTTCGTCTTCTCACGGGTGAAGCACCCGGAAGGAGCGAATGTCCCTCGTAGCCAGCGTCGAGTGTCGAGGAAGACACTGAAATGCACGCGCACGCACACACACACACACACACACACACACACACACACACACACACACACACACACACTCGACGCTGGTAAAATGCAAGACGGAAAACGTGCCGAGACGAACCCATTTTTTTTAAAGTGTACATTCGTTCCATTGACCTTCTTACAACTCAGAAACACGGTGTTCATTTCATCCACAGTGGAAAAGGAAGGCTTTAGACTTGTGAGTAATATTTCCATAAATCACGTTAGGTCTGCGTGTAGAGGCGACCTTCAACCCGCGTGCGTGTACTGGATGTCGAATAATAATTGAAATGCAAAGCAGCATCTGATCCCTTAGCGCATAATTTAACGCTCTTGTTGACCCTGGCGTTCCATTTCGTTCCTATGTCCCAATCGAGAAATTTGATTCTCCGGTCATCCCTGTATATCCACATTAAGACAAAATGCTGATGCCAAGTTTCTTGGTGAATGCAGGGCCATCGAACAAACTCAACCAAGTACTACAGGAGTACACTTCGGATATGTAATTAATTAAATATATAATAGTTTAATACTTTATTCGTGGTATTTACAAATATTGTGATTACTTCTTCGCTCACGGATATGTGCAGATATTTCATATGAAAAATTGTCAAAAGCACATTCGTGACGATGCGTGACAAGAAGAATGGTTAAAAATGTTACCTGACATCAAGAAATGTATGTCCTTTCTGTATTCAAAATTTCCTAAAATTACATTCATTGCCTAATAGCTTTCCCTTTTCTGAATTACCTAAATATTTTTTTTGTTGCATGAAAGAGTTATGTATGTACAGATATTTTTTCAGTTACATCCATAGAGCAAAGAAAAATTTCAAACATTTTCATGTTCCTGTTATGTAGGATAGGGAACCAATATACCTCACAGCTACAGAGATTTTTATATATGTAAAATTATTTGATAATGTTTAATACATCCACCATCAATTATCTATTACAATTCATCCTTAAATATTTACATCTTACATTTTGCCACATTACAAAGATGAAAGAAGAAGAATTAAGTATACAAAAGATGAACTCTCTTCGTCTATTCTTTGAAGTTTTCTTCATTCTTTTTACATTAGGATGTTCCTTACGTTAGTATTCTATTAACGTCCTTGGTGTTTGCAGACTACATAATTTCACAAGTGTATTGACTTCGCATTTTTGAAGGAAGATCCGTAACTACTGCGACCTACACACCTTCACTCGGTGGTTTAGAGGAATGTCTTGGTAGTGAGAGCACTCTTCTGGTAATGCCTTAACCTCACCAAAGCCAAGAAAACCTTGCTTTCGCAAGAAAAGTAATTTTGACTCGGCTTTGATTCATCCACAACCATCGTCTGTCGGTTTTTGGTACTTACCTTTTCTCCTTGCCTTTGTTCTACTTTGTAACACACGTGAAGAAATATCCATCTCAAAACAATGTTTCAAATATCGAGTAGACGACAATACTTTATTTATATCACAAAATTTGTTATTTTTGTAACTCATTGGTACCCAGCGTTACCAGCTGCTAACGAAAATGCCAGCAACGGGGCAGTGATCATATCGGCATCGATAAACGGACGACTTACTGGCGATATTTCTGGAGGATATTACTCACAGCAGACAACAACGAGACGGCCCGATCCACGAAACCTTCACACTTGTGGACTACCGTCACAAAAACGGACACAATACATTTTGTGGACGACCAATGGCAGTCCGGTTCAGAAGTAGGCTGTGACAGATAATAATGGAAATAAGGGACTCGTTTCAGTAAAGAATGGATGTTGGACAGATTTCACTTATTATCCATGTAGTGGTAATGCCATTTTAATTATATATCAAATGCCCATTTATAGATTTCGATATATCGAACTACCTTTACACATATATCGAAATATAAATAAGAAACTGCTACCCTTTCTAGGAAGTTCTTTATTTGTAGGTCACTGGTGTATGCGAAGGCTGGCGAAGAAATAACACGTTCCTTCTGTCACCTCATGCCTACTGCCCTCGATCCACCTATTTCGTAACTTTATCAGTAACGAAAAAGGATATAACGTTATATAAGTTGAAAATCATTACATTACATTTTTAATATGATAAGACTTAACTGAGTCAAATTCATAATTTTCCACAGAGGTTTTGAACTAATTCATGCACTAAATATATGTATGTAAAAGCAGCAATACCGGATTGTTTCTCACAGAAACAAAGGTTTTCATACGATTGAATTGTTTATTCTCGCCTCCATTAAAACGAAGTGAAAGAAACATTTAATTTGCATCGAAAGTCTTCATGCAAATAACAGTAAAAATGATAATGACTTGCGGACCAAAGGATGGTCGCCATAGTGTGATCGGAAGGGTCTCAATTTATGTTTGATCTCCAGCAACGTAACATTGATTGGAATTTTGACCAGTGAAAGGAATGGCTGCCTGGAAAGGGACGAAGACGACTCCGTCAGGAGCTGTGGAGAGACTCGACGTATGAGAAAGTGCGCCTTCTGGTCTCCGGAAATGAGCAGGAAAAGGTCGGACGAGAGCTGCAGCGAAGGCGGGACGGCGTGCGAGGGAAGTAGGCATGAGGTGACGGCAGAAACATGTTATTTCTTCGACAGCTGTCGCACACACTAGTGACCTACAAATAAAGAACACATTCGCAGAAGGGGTAGCAGTTTCTTATTTTATTTCGATAGATGTGTAAAGGTAGCTCGATATATCGAAATCTATAGGTGGACATTCGACATTTGATTAAAATGGCGTTACCACTACATGGATAATAAGTAAAATCTGTCCAACATTCATTCTTTATTGAAGCAAGTTCCTAACCTCATTCATTTGGCGTAAGTCCTTACACCCAGCACGTTTTGCATTGAGGTCAAATATCGTCGGGTTCATTAAATGTCACTCCTTCAATGCAATAACAGGGCATAACGCACAACCGGTGGAAGAGTGCCATAAATCAAAATTGGCATCATTCCAAGAGAAACATTTAAAGATTTGGAGCTGTGATTTGAGGCTGCGTGGAAATGATTCACGAGCAATAGATTATCATCCTCTGAAAGAACCGTGTTGCTACACTTTCAGGTAGCAAATTGCATTTTAATTCAAACACAGCGTGCATTCACAGAACATTCGCAGATTTTTGTTGTGTTACATTTGGAGCTGCGCGATGGCGTTAATACATAACACTCGCCAACCATGGACGTTTATGTTTCACAACTTCTTCTCTGATAAAACATAGAACCCAATCCAGACTGCAGAAATAATTATTAATTAAAACACATACGGGATTAATTATTTCGTTTCGATCTTTGCAATGAATATAGAAATAAACATGCACCTCCTAATGTACTTCTCAAAAAAAGTATTTTACTCACTGACTTTTTTAAATCGCTTTAGAAGCAATTGAGGTCTTGAGCGACACGTATTGGTTGAAGCATAAGTAGTAAATTAAAAATTCAGTATTTTAAAAATTATGATAAACACATAATAATTACATTAATTTTATACAATAATTTAATTTAATTTTTCAAAACCAATAACTTTGTGATATTTTAAGATTAATTTACGACCTTCAATTAAGTATATATCATAGATATTGTTCTTAACGACATGAGTTTTTCTTTGATAGTAGATAGGATTTTTCAACATTTTGAACAGGTGTCGGGTAAGTTTCGTTCATTGAACGGCAGCGGGTAGTAGAGTAGTGACATTCTTAATCTTGCGATATTAACTTGTTTTTTTCTTCCTTAACTAATAATGGGAAATTTTGAAGTATGTTATTGATATTCTTAGATTATTCTGATAGAGCTCAGATGATAATGCTTTCCACTGACGGACGAATAACTAAACAGTGTATTCTTTTTTAAGGTGTTAGGAAAATCATATTAGTAAGGCACCAGCTATTTTTTGGCTAACTTCTCTAAAAGAAGTGAGTTTTTTTTGGCAGTTGTGTCTGCTTTTGCTTTACCAACAACGCCCTAATGGAAAGGAAGCCATGATAATGTAAAGTTAGTACCATTTATTTCAAAAATCTTAGAGGATTTTGAATATTTTAAATAAATGGATTTTTGGTGAATTTATTTTTGATAGTTACGAGTATTTTACACAGAATCGGAGAACATGTTTATCAACGGGTTATTTACATTTTGATTGCTGCATCCAACAGCTTTGGAGACAGCCCGGGCTTCACTGAAAACACACACAAGACATCTGGCAGGTAACATGACACAGTATTGAAGGATGCTGTAAAGACTAAAAACTCATTCAGATTGAAAAATGGTGTTTTCGACTATTCATCTTTTACCTATAAGTCGATTCCTTAAATACAAGTTAAAGAAATATTATTCAGTAATCTAATATTTTGTATAAAAACGCATGTTTAGTTTTCGAACAATTTTTTCGTAACAGTGAAGAATTAATTACTATTATCAGGCAACAAGGATGGCAAACTAGAATTCACGAAGCGCTTATGAGAAGCGAAGAGACACGATATCGTTTGATTCCTCTCCTCTTACAAAAAGTGGGCATTCGTCAAACCTCTCTCTGTGGTTTATATTCGCACACAACAGCGATGCAATAAAACCACGCTTTGTGCTGGCCACAAACAATCCTTCCGCAGGTTCGCGCAAGCTGCAATGCAAGTGCCTCGGGCAATTGTCAGGACTCTCGTTATTTACAATTATCCAAGCATGCGGTTATTATGTTTAACAAGAGAAACATTATTTAAATGTTTACTCCCCCTAGCCTGGAGGTTCAGGGTTTGTTACGATTAACAAGTAATTCACGGAATATAAATATGCCTTTAATACGTTGTTTATAATAAACACATTCCTTCAGGCAGAATCACAATTCATTGAATAGGTTGAAAAAAAAACAATTAAAATGTGTTGGCCTCAAATGAATACAGTACGTTACACGATGAGTAGAATATAATTTAAACTGATTAGAAAATCCAAATAATCTCATTTTATAGTTTTATAAAGGTAATAACGTATGCTTATTCTTGGACTAGCATACAAAGAGACTCTAAAATGAAAGTATTTCTAGGAGAAATCTATAAATTTCACAGATTTGGTCCAGGATTTAAATTTGCAACGGTCAAGTATATATCCAGAAACAAGAATAATAATCGAGGGCGATTTAGAATTTGCAACAAGTTAACAAGTGTAGTTACTAGGGCTCGGATTCTGATGATCTAAAAATTCTTTGGAAATGACATGTAAAATGACTTTATTTTAATAAGAATTGTAATCCTAGCACTTATCTTCCAACCGTCAGTTTGGAAGGTCGAAGAAGCTAGATACTGAAGATCAATGCAATTTTGAGAGTTCCAAAAGTAGAGTCTTCTGTAGTAATTAATTTCGTCATGAACTGATGAGACAATAAAATGTTTTTTAGTATGTCATTGTAAATTCATGAAACATTAACCAACAAAAAAAAAGGAAACAAACTGCGTAAAAATGACACAAAGCTACACAAAAATTACCTTAAGTTGAAAATGGCAAAAAATAACAAAAATGACCGAATAACTATGCATTTCTATCATCTATATGTCGTGATAAAGATTCATTTACAAGTTAGCTACGACTAGAATGCACCAATAAAAAGATCAGCTGTCATCAGAATCCGAGCTATGGTTATGGCTCACCCCATAATTAGTTGTACACGAGAGTTGTGCAATCTAATTAGCGAGGTGCAGTGGAAGATTCTTATGGTTTTACCTGTAGATAGGGCATATGCTATCTGCGGCATTGCACACGACGAAAGGGCATGAACCGAAGCACACCCTTATTACCTCTGCCCAGCATTTAGCAAGCTGGGATCTCGGCCACGAATTTGTGACGTCAATAAGGGGCGTGCCGATGTTATCTATCCGGGAATGGATATGAAATATTTTCCCCGTACTTAATGTTGTTCTCAGAAAACACACTGTAATTTGTCTTTGAAGATATATAATATCACACAGTATGCGGATAATAACTAAGAAGTAATGTATTGTTCTTTTCAAACCAATCGTTTGATACACAAGCTCGATAGTTATAAGTAGGGGGCGGATTTTAATGAAATTTTATGTTTTATTTTTTACTTTAGAACAATGCCGTTTAGTATAGAAATTCATTTTATGTTATGACAAAACGAAATGACCCCATTTTTATAGGTCTTTTTTTTGCAT
Organism: Gryllus longicercus; assembly: GCA_038098605.1. Classification (NCBI taxonomy): domain Eukaryota; kingdom Metazoa; phylum Arthropoda; class Insecta; order Orthoptera; family Gryllidae; genus Gryllus; species Gryllus longicercus. Next base: position 184,213 of record JAZDUA010001031.1, on the reverse strand, counting down.
TTTTCGTCAATTTTAACTAATAAGTCATTTTTTTTACTTTTTACGTAATTTTTACTGTATTTTTCGATGATTTCAAAGATTTTAATATTGCTTTAATGGTACTTGCTTGAAACAATATTAACGAGGTGCAACAAATGTTCACAACAATATTCTCGAGTAGCCTATTCGATTTCTTTGCTCATATGTGGAAGTGTCAGCCGTTGTGTGTACAATGTAATCTAAGGTTCCTGTGATGCTTGTCGGCGCCATTGTCAGTTCGGCTGATTTCGCGATAAAAGAAGGCAGAGATTTTCTTTTAAAGAACAGTCCAAACCAAAATTTTGTAGGCTGAGTGCACTTGAACAAAAAAGGAAGCAGCCTCAGTAACATATCCAACAGCCATAGTTGTTCATCTGAAGTGGTTTTGATCCAATTTTTTACGTCATTTTTCTTTGTTTTTAGGGGAATTTTTAAAAACATTTTAAGATAATTTTATTGATTATTTTTGGCGATGTTTTAGTCTATCAAATTCGCCTCCTAGTTATAAGGCTACAGCTTTCATAGGGCATATTCTTTACATTCGTACAAAGACCTATCACCGATGATTGCGAAGAAAGGCATGCTAAGAAGGTTGTGACAGCTGATGAGGAGACTACCCCGGTGGGAGAGATAGGATTTAATGGTAGCCATTACGATAGACGACAGCTGTTGAAATGTGGTTGACGACAGCGGTGTAGAGAGAAGAAGGGAAAAACGCAGGTAGTGAAGTGGAAATTAATATTCATGAAATAATTGCGAACGTTCTTGAGAACCCTGGACCATTAACACAAGCGGGCTCTAGGCCTCCTCAGCGACTCTGGGTTTAACAACTTCGCCCGTCACACTCCACCTTTCACAGGCATCTTTTACTGTCTACGGGTACACGAAACACCTCAAGGCGATCATAATGTCACATTGAATAGTTCACGTAATATGTGTTTGTGATTAATACGTTTGAATAATACGCATTGTATTTTATGACGCGTAACTAATATGACAAACTTTTTTAATACATTTTTCCGTTTCAGTATTTCTGTTGACGCTTTCACGGTGTTAGGCATTGCCATTCCCATCGTAGTCGCCAATGGCTTTGCTATTTCCACTGGACTGATTGATTAGTGATTCTGGGCACGTCAACTGTTCACGTTATTATTCCTGTAAGTGTAGTACCTTTTTAATCGCTGGAAGTGGCGGTGACCTTCTCCCCCCGCCGACCTACGTTGACTTGCAGGGGTTTGCCCCACCAGCGGGGCACCGCTCCAGCCGGGACTAGCTCTAAGCCCCCGTCTGCTCTCGCTTTACGCGTGGTAGTGTGGCGCATGTAAATGTTAAGGAGTTAAGTAAGGGATGAGGAAAGAACAAGGAAGTGGAAGAAAAGATCGCACCCGGACCGTGTCCCGTTTCTTAGGGTACTACTCCGGCATTCGCTTCGTATTGATCGGAGAAACAAAGGAAAACTACCGATCAGAGCAGCCGGCCGGTAGAACTTTCCTCACAAGCTAGTGTCGAAAATCCTGCCTCCGTCGGGACTCGAACCCTCGGACCTCCCGGCCAGAAGCACCGCAAGTGACGTCATTTGATGCCCTTGCGCCACTTTTGTCGGTTTCCCACTGGAATTGGTACTGTCGCCATTTTTATTGATAATAGCGTTTTACCTACGCGGTTTCCATCTTGCAGTGGCGGTTTGCCTTCCAGACGTTGCTACCGGTTGCCGGTTGCCGTTACCGTTGCCTCCTTTCTCGCCCGCCGCCAACACCGCCTGGCGGGCGGGCGGGCGGGCGCAGCGGAAACTTCCCAAGATTTCACGCGTCACTGATTCAGAAAGCAATTACGGCCACCCGGCGGCTTCGAGTTGTTTACATCATGCGGTCACGTAATAACCCCCCACCCCCACCCCGCCCGCATCCTTTCATTTGTTCGCTCCCGGCGGTCAAACTACTGGAAATTATGCGAGAGAGCAACCTAGAACAGCCGCGGAGGAAACGAGCTCGTTGGCGCCAGTTCGAACGGGTTTTACTCTTGACGCCGCGCTTTACTAAACGGAAGGCGCTCCACTGCGCTCCCAAACCTAGTTCGCAAGCGAAGGCGCGGGACCGGGTCACGGTTCCAAACACCGCACCAATTGCTTCGATAGTCAACAAAGATGTAGGGAGAACATTATTCGGTAAGGGGAGAAAGTAACTGAAAACTAAAAAGAAAGGAATGGATCACTAGCAATATTTGCAATTGCATAATATCACTAGCAATGTTCATAATAATTTGAGTTTCAATTAAATATTTTGGGAATTCGTATTGAGAACTTAAATCAGTATCATAGAGTACTGTTTTATCAGAAATATTTCACTAGTTTGTAAGAATGTGAAATTCACGTGTTATTCTCAAAACAAACAAACAAATAATAATAATAATAATAATAATAATAATAATAATAATAATAATAATAATAATAATAATAATTTGCCGTCAAATCATCAGTAAAACCTTGTATTGCAGCGAATTGTTTCATATTTACTACTCTCCAACCTTTGACATTACAGATTTTGTTTTCGAGAGCACCCGTTCTTTCATTGAAACACATGGCTAATCTATCCTTATAATATTACCATCTTTGCAAATCAATATAGATTACGCTCACAAACAGCAAATAACACTTTTTTTTCGAAAATGTGACACACGAACAATTATTTCGACATCTGAAATTCAATATGGCTGATATCGATATCGTCGATGAGAGGAATATTCTAAATATTTGTTCGGTCTAAATAATCACGAGTGTGTATTCATTGGAATATTTACACAAACTCACGTCATTCAGTAGTAATGGATCCAGTTGAAACGAAAACAAATTTATCAGACTAGAAGTTCACTTTCCAAACAACATGTACATTGAATCACACACAATACGAAAACGACACCACAACACAGAGACCCAAGGAATGTGAAATAGTTCACAATCATGTAAACATAGTAGCCTACGTTATGAAACTGAATGCCGTGTAATGGTACTTCAGTTCATTATAGGCGGATATGCCAAACGTATGACTAAAATGTCGGAACAGACGAGATTACCGCTGTGCTACTCGAGTGATAAATCGATTTGGATTAATCTAATGACTGTATGCGACAAATAAAATAAATAACGCAATGAGGCAACGCCCGAGAACGCACACCAAATGGACTACGGTCACCGCACATATTTTTCACCTGTGTGAAGTACAACCGCACGTTGACCAGGGCGTGCCGCCCTCGTGAGCCGGTGCTCGCCAGTTGCCGCCCGCGTGAACGACGGAGGACGCTTGCAGACGGAGGAAGTGGGGGGCGCGCGGCCAAAACCTCGGCTCGTAATCTCTTCGCAGACGTGGACGGCCCCGGCGGTGACCGACGGCATAAGTGGACCGCAAGTACAAACGAGAAGAGACGCTGACGGCAGCGACGGGGGTGGCAGCGACGGGGGTGGCAGCGACGGGGGTGGCAGCGAATGCGACGGTAGCAGCGAATGCGACGGTAGCAGCGAATGCGGTGGTAGCAGCGAATGCGGTGGAAGCAGCGAATGCGGTGGTAGCAGCGAATGCGGTGGTAGCAGCGAATGCGGTGGTGGCAGCGAATGCGGTGGCGGTAGCGAATGCGGCGGTAGCAGCGAATGCGGTGGTAGCAGTGAATGCGGTGGTGGCAGCGAATGCGGTGGTAGCAGCGAATGCGGTGGCGGCAGCGAATGCGGCGGTAGCAGCGAATGCGGTGGTAGCAGCGAATGCGGTGGTAGCAGCGAATGCGGTGGCGGCAGCGAATGCGGCGGTAGCAGCGAATGCGGTGGTAGCGAAGGCGGTTGTGGCGACGACGGTGTTAACGACGGCGCTGACGCTGGTGGTGGTGAAAGCGACGCGTAGTAGTAATGACGGCAGCGATTGCAATGGTGATGTTAGCGATACGGCTGGCGATGGCTGTGGTAGCGCTGGCGAGGGCGGCCGGATGTGGCAGGTTAGACGGCGAGCGGCGACGCCGCGTGTAGGCGATTTGGGTTAATCAGCGGCCGCGTCCACGGGCACGACGCGACGAGCCGCAGCCTGCTCCGCTACACAGGAAGCACGCCGTGCGCCGGACCGGCGTGCGGGACGAGGAGGGGGAGAGGGCAAGGGGGATAAACTAGTGACGGCGAAGGCCAGTGAGCTGAGGTGGAAGGGTAGCGAAGAGAAATGTAGCCAAGAGATGCATTACGAACTCAGGTGAGATTTGGGAAGATAAGGTAACTTGGGCGAGTCGTGAGATACGGCGAAAATGTGTGTGGTGTCACGGCCAGGAGGAGACACATATGAGGATGGGAAGGAAGGAAATCAGAGGCAGAGTAAGGCGAGCTGAAGAATAGTGAGTGACGTAAAAGGAAGTGCATCTACGGTGGTGATCTCGGGATAATATATAATGCTGATCTGTGTTATGAGGAGCGCTACAACCCAGGACTGGGAAAGAAAGGTGAAGGTTTGGGAGAGGGCTGTTAAGTTACGAAAGGGGAAAGGGAGGTTGAGTGACGTATGAAGTGGAACGCCACATATTCCAAATATTTAAGGTCCAGACTGAGTCAGCAATTTTACTGGGCAACTAGCTTAGCCTGGCATCACATACTTGCACTTTCGTGTTGACAAGTTTTATTTGCGATACGCAGGCTCAGAGTAAAATGATATAAACTGAATCAGTTGTAAATAATATCAACTTTACAACAGTTACATATAGTGGCATGTCATTGAGATATTTCCGTCAGTTCAGCACAAGCTACACCATATCCGAACAGCAAGGAATGTGCGCGTCAGTTTCGATGGGAAGCTTTCACTGTTTGCCGTAGAGCGTAGCACTTTACGGTCCGGGCGCGAGCATATTGCATTTTTCAGAACTAAATATTAATATTTAGGGCAAAACCATTTATGACATGGCTGAGAACCATGAGCTTCAATTTAAGATCATGACTAAAACAATCTGTCTAGGCATTTGATTTCACGAAAAGTACAAAAAAAATCGTACTTCCAATTTATACGTAGAGTTTAAGACCAATTAACGTGTCAGGCTCGTCTGCCCTCCCAAAAAGAGTGTTAAATGAAACATTACGATACACGTACTTTCAAAAAATTGTGTTTTCTTACATTAGTAGTAGATTACCTATCGTCAATATAATGTAAAACTCGGCAAAACAATGAATCATACCCTAAGTATTCACGTTGATCCGGAAATGCTATGCAATCAATCTCAGCGTTTTAGCACGCAGGGTGACTTAACCATCCCCTGCCTACATGTTTTCCTAACATTTTTTCTGTTCAGTTAGAAAGATCTGGCTAAAAATATAACCAATCAATTCTGGTCGAGAGCAAACGATTGCGAAAAAGTTTTTTTTTAAAGAAATTTATAGAAGTGTTTAGATGGATTAGCAAAACAATGATCAGTTCTCCACTAAGAGTCGGAGACATGTCAAATGACACCTCACTTGTTTCGATTAGTGGACCAGAAGGGGTCTCATCTTGAGCAACGGACGGACGGATGGACGGACGGACGGACGGACGGACGGACGGATGGACGGAGGTTACTCCATTACCATATAAGGATAAGGGCCGCGTAGTTCACGCATCAGGCATTATTCTGCATTTACATACATCAAACATGAGCATCGAAAAGAGGAGTAGGTAACAATATTCAAATCACGTTTTACAATGTACGAGTACAATGGAATATTCTGCAACTGGTTTATAATGTCTAACTTTACGCGGAAGTAAAATGTTTAAAAAGTAGAGCTAGAATTATTTATTAATTGTACTTCATCATTAACCCACATTTGTTAACAAAAGGAAAATGAGCTCATAGCGGTTCATGTTCAATCAAAGAAGTGTAATGTCATACGGGTCAACTTTCAAAAGCAAGTGCCAAGAGTTCGATTCGTTTTGTATATATTGCTTAGCAACGAGAAAAAGCAGGTTACTCACAATTTAAAGACAATTTCGTTATGTTTAATTCCCAGATGTGGACTTTAAAGAAAAAGGTTTGTACACACTTACATAGTTTTGGAGGAGCTACAAAACCTAGTTTATCTCTCGCGGTGTTCTTAGTGGCTTAATGCAAGAACTTCATTTAACAGTCTTCACTTTATATTAGCAGCATTTCGTGGAAGAGGTAAAATTTAAATGCGCAACTCCTGTCGGTAATCAAAACCAAAGTGCATATTAATACGAAACCAGCTGTTTCAAAAACAAGGATCAACAGGCGACAACTCCCTCTTGCCATGAGCATCGAAGCCACTCTGGGTCCAGCGTGCTTGCGAACCGCTGAGCCAGCGGCTGCGGAGGCACGTGCGTGCGGCGCGTGGCGTGGCGTGGCGTGGCGGAACGGAGTGGGGCGGAGCGGGAGGGGGCGGGACGGAGCGGTACGGGACGGGATGGGGCGGGACGGGGCCTGGCGTGGCGTGGCGTGGCGGGGCGGGACGGAGCGAGGCGGAGCGGGAGGGGGCGGGGCGGAACGGGAGGAGGCGGGGCGGAACGGGAGGAGGCGGGGCGGGGAGGGGCGAGGCGGGGCGAGCATGGCACCTAGGAACGGAGCCGTGGAGGCGCACGAGGGCGTGCGGGGGGGCCGCGCCAGCAAGGCACGGAAGAGCAGCCGGGGCGGAGTCAGGGGAAGCGAGTTTCCATAGCGACGGTTCGTCGGCGGGGAAGACAGAAGCTACCAACTTTCAGGGGCCGAGGGGGCGGCGGCAGCGGGGGTGCTGGCGTAATCGAGGGAGGGAGCGGCGGGGGAGGGAATATCTCACGACCGACCGACCTTCGCTTCTCCTGCGCGCGGTGGCTGCGGCCGCCCCGACCGTCTCTCTGTCTCTCTCGTGTTTTCGCACTTTCGCTTCGCGCCTCCCTCTCGCGGCCGGGCTCTCACTCTCTTCCACTCGCTCGAGACTGTTACCACTTGGCCCAGTAAGCGCGCTCCGCAAAACTTTTCTTTCCGACCTCATTCCAAACCCCGACTTGCCGCCGCTGCCTTCGCCGCCGGCGGCGGCTTCACACTACCACGCCGTGAAAATTTTCGACCCTGCTGAATCAGCTTACGGGAGGGGACACATTTCCGCGAACACTCTAAAACACGGCGCCGCCGCGCACTTTAATTGCTTTTGTTCTGCCAACTCCCAACTTGTGAATCGCGCCGCGCCGCGCCGAGTGGTCGCGGGCCTCATTTGGGTGCCTCTCCGCGCCGCGTTTATAACGATTCGCACCGAGCGAGGGCCAGGGAGAGGGCGGGAGCGAGGGCGAGGGCGGGGGCGAGGGCGAGGGCGGGGGCGAGGGCGGGGGCGAGGGCGGGGGCGAGGGCGCATTCGGCCGCAGCACGCTTCAAAGGCCTGTTTTGTTTGAACCGCGTGTATGTGATGAGGAAAAAGAAACACGCACGTTCGAATAATAGATGAACACAAAAGAAAAAGGTCAAGTGGATGATAAATCACTTACCGGAATGATTCGCCGTCAAATAACTACGAAAAACTAATGCAGACACTCACCTGAAAAGTGAAGAAAAACATTGTAAATACTACAGGTAAGTAAGCATCTTCAATTATATACATTCACAATGTAAATAGAGAGATGTAAACAAATCAGAAAACAAACGACAAAAAATAATTGCCAAGAATAAACATCGTGCGTGGGAATAAAAGCAAGAAAAAACTCGACTTTTTAATTAGAGAGAGAACAAAAGTTAAAAGCGAAACATTAGAAGTAAACTGCCGTTTTATTTCTCCATTGTTAAAGTTATAATGACTGAACGAGAGCGACTTAAAACAACTAAAGTAATTTTCCATCTTCGAGGAAACTACTCGATTTGTGAAACTGAACTTTGAACCTACTTGAACTGGGTCCTCTTTGCTCTCCTGAAGCAAGTCACTTCTGCCATTAATCTTTCATAATACGTCCGTGCGCCATCTGGCACGACAGCCACTTTTTACAATTCGTATTTTCATTTTAGTTTCGCCCTTTTTTAACTCACTGCCTTCTCCCCCTTTCCTAGAATTATTCACTTTTCTTTTAAATCGATGTCCCAATCCTCTGCCTTTTAAATTTGCGAATCGCTTTCAAAGCTAATACACGCTTTGTTCTCTGCAACTGCATTCGAGTCGGCGCGCCGCGTTGTGAAACGTTGATGAATCAAAAGACGACGAGACATGCGTAAAGTAGTTTCACACACGCCGCCATCAAATTCGCAACCGATGCCGCCGCCGCCGCCATCGCCACCATCCTTCGCGCGGGCCAACCACAGTGCGTGCAAACAGATCTGCTGCGTTGCCATGGCAACTGCGAATTATATTTCTTTTTTTCTCCACTAGCGGGGAAAGACCGCAGATTCAGGAGCGAGACGATGCTATGTCAGGAGGATGACAAAAGATCCGTTCTGTTTCTGAAACCAACTTCGGAGTAATTGACGACTCCCAACTACAATCTTTCGAAAATTTGCGCAATTACCACCGCATTATGAATCATAATATAATAAAACATTGATTACCTAACTAAGCACAGTCCTGATCATCTTTTGGTGTTGTAATGATTGTAAATACTGAGGGTAAAATAGTTATTCATAAAGCTAGGGGGCACTACACGAATTTTAATTACCTAAAGCTGCAGGGAATACCTCGGTGGGTCACTGAATAGAGGGTCATTGACGCGATGGGTAATTAAAACCTTACAACCTCGTGGTTGAAAAACATTTTAGTTTTCATTTAACCTGGAACAAATAACGACTTTGATTCCCAATATAACGCGAATGCGAGCTTATTGAAATCAGAGTACTGGGACTGGATTTTCACTGTATTTTTGGGCTGCAAGTCTTTCCACAAGCTAAATGCAAATGAAACAAATGCAAATGAATAATGTTTAATCTGGTTTATTTCGAAAGAGTCGCCAATGTTAATCATCTCTATTTTGCAAATGAACTGATCGCAAAACGGGGAGGCTTTGAAGGATAGAAAGAAGCAGTTTCACTCGCGAAATGTCTGTTACTATCCCGCCTGACCTGTCTGTTAAGATATAAGAAGTCATAGAGAATCCAACAAAAAATTATGTCTAGAATCGTGTCCAAGTAAAACAACTTTCAAACTTGGCCGCACTGTTTCTCTTCCATCGCCGTGAATTACAGGGCTATTAAAATGTAAATCAGCGCAATAGCACAAGCATTCAAATAAGAGCGCTGTAAGCTCTCGAAGTGTTTTGCGAGTATTCGGTTAATTTTATGAGCGAGTTGAAAATTATTTTTCGAGATAAATCTTCAAGTACAAGAACAAGTGATAGAAACGTGTTCTTCGCTGTCGCTGTTGGTCTCACTATTGGGGATTATAATGTAATTCTAATTACAAATCCCAGGAAGGCCGTCCTGGAATGAAATAAAGAAACGTAGGGCCTTCGGCAGGTAGAGGAGCTCTTGGGGGTCACCGAGTAGCCCAGAGGGCGTAGGGCGCGGGGAGGGGCCCTAGGGAATTGAATTGAATTGCTGCCTTATTTTATGTGGCGAGACTCAGGCCATGAGGTCTGCTCTTCCGTCTGACCACGCAAATTTCGCTACGCTCCTTTCACCAACTAGCAGAGAAAGGAGGTATTTCTTGGGCGAGAAACAGTCGATTTGAGCTCAGAGGTGTCATTTAGGCTTGATGATCGTTTACATGCAAGTAAATCTACCAACATGGGACAGCCGCCTTTACTTCCCCTCCGAAGGAAGGCGTATGAAGGATTTTTTCGCCCTTAAAAATCCACGGCTTCAATCGAGTTTGAACCCGCCAACTTGGGTACAACAGTCCGATACCATCTAACCGTCACACCATCGCCGCGCGCAACGTCACGCGAATGTCACGCTGGGGCTCCGCCTTCATCTGTGCCTCCAATTGAACCCTTCCTCCTCCTGTTGGTTCGCGCGTGCAATGCGATGCGATGCTACGCGACGCGACGCTAGTAGGGAGTTTGAGCACGCCACAGCGGCAACACTATCGATGGTCTGTGCATGCGCAGATGCACCAAAGTGATGTGAAACTTGAACTGCGCGTGTGCAGAATATCGATAGGGCTTTAACTTTCGAGGATGCAGAAACTCCCTAGTGATGGCAAGTTTGATCAAAACATTGATACATCGATATTTCGGTACATCACCAAAATGTTTTCGAAGTAGATGAATACATCCATAAAATATTGATGTTTAAAATATCGATGTTTTAAATATGATAAAGCATGTGATATTTTTCCATTTTGTTTCCATTTTTAATTAGAATTCTTAAATGAAATACCGGTTTATTTTATTATTTGGTCACGCTCAAGTAACATTTTAATAATAATGTTCATCGAATGAAAAGAAATAAAAAATAAAAGACATTGTGTTTTGCTATTATACCATTTACTCACTTTCATTGACAAATACTGTAAGTAATATACATAATATGTAAATATTTGTTTAAAGTATATTCTGCCTTAATGCACTGTCACTTTCATTTTCAAATCAATAATCAATACAAACAAGGTTCAAAATGCAGTTTAACGATCTATCACGTATAAAATCACGGGAAAAGGTAACACATTTTTTAAACCAACCATATTTCTGGTTGTCTTCTTCTTTCTTTTCTTACTCTCTCTCTCTCTTTCTCCCCCTCCCTCTCTCTGTCTCTCTCTTTCTCTCTCTCTCTCTCTCTCTCTCTCTCTCTCTCTCTCTCTCTCTCTCTCTCTCTCTCTATATATATATATATATATATATATATATATATACACATATTTATCGATCTGAAAGAAAAAACAACAACATCGAAAACAAAACCTCGATATTAACATATCGAAGTTTCTGGTGGATGTTGCTGCAATCGATGGAAAGTATCGATTGTTGTTGCCACCCTTAAGCGAAGCGGCTGCACGGCGAGTTTACGCCGCGGGGCTGTACGGTCACTCGCGCCGCACCCCGTGCTGAACGCACTGACCGTCCCCCCCTGCCCCCCTGCCGAGTCACGGTCTGACGGAAACGCCCTTTGCGCGGCGCTCCCGGCGCAAACACGCGCCTCGCCTCTGCGCCGCGCCGTCCACTGGTCGGCGGCTGCCCACGCTGCCGCGCGCGGTGTGTGCGGTTCGCACTCGCCCGCCGGGGCCGCTCCATGCTCACACTGCAGCCAATCGCCTCAGAGTCGGACATCTGCTGCACGCGAGAGAGAAACGATAGTTTGGGTTACGGCGCAATTATTTCACATCGCCGGGGCGGCGAGGATTATTTCACATCGCCGCCAGACGCGGTTAATTAGAACAAACTTCTGGTACATTTAGTTTTTATGTTTCATGCGTTTTACTTGTGTGGGCATGCTAACTTAACGTTAAGTTAGCGTACCCACATTTAGTGTTGAATATTTTCATCTTTCATGCATTAGTAGAAAATTTTTAAATTTGGGTTTAAATTAGTCCTTAATTAGAACAAAATTCTGGGATACAGTTTTTCAATTTTGTGATAACTGGGTACGCTAACTTTACGGACATGTTCAAACGGCTCCATCAAGAGATGAGTCATTCCACATTTCCAGTAGGGGAAAGACAAGTGGAAAAAAAAAGGGTTTAGAAATTCACTTAAAAAGGTTAATTTGCCCTATATTCCACTTTAAAGTTGATAAGAAAGTTACTTCCAATCAGTCCGAATTACGTTAAAAGTAGACATTTTTGTTTCTTTCCTTGAAAGATCAAACAACTCCATACCTTCGAATATACAACGTTTATGCAATATGCAAGTCCCATTAGGCTGGGCTAGAAAGCATATTCTGCCATTCATGTTGTTTTTTTTCTAACAGCATAACTAGCAGTTGTTCTAGCGTCTTGACCGGCGGTTGGCCTTGCGCAAACGACGAGTGCGGGCGCCTCACGGCGTCTTTCTTTGCGCCGGATCCGCGCTGTCAGAAGCCAAGGCGCGTTTTGCATCATAAGCAAAGCCGCGCGGCGTAGAGGCGATGCAGGATGTGGGGGCGCAGCTGCAGCCCGAGGCGCGGGGGGGGGGGGGGATTGGATGGGATGGACGGGGGTGCCGGGGGCGAGGAGAGAGGGAACTGGGCAGGGCTGAGCGGGCGAAACGTGCGGGGTGGTGCGAGGCGGGGCCGGGCGGGGAAGAGCAGGGCGTGGCGGGACGGGGCGGGGCGGGGCGGGATGGTTGGGGTAGGGTGGGGTGGAGTGGGGCGGGACGGGGAGGGGCAGGCCATGGCGAGGCGGGGTGGGTGGGGCGGAGCGGGCCGGGACATGGTGGGGCGGGGCGAGCCGTGGCGAGCGGAACGGGATAGGGCGGGCGAGGCGTGGGCGAGGGCGGGGGCGGGGGCGGGGGCGGGGGCGGGGACGGGGGCCGGTATGGTCTGGGCTGGGAGGGACGGGCGCACACAGCGGCATTGTGCCCGAGTGACAGCAGCCACCCGCCGCCAGCTGCCGCCGCCGCCGCCGCCGCGCCGGCTCAGCAGCCCGAGCTGTCGTTGAAGCCGCCAGCGGGGGCGCCGACCTTCACGCGCCGGAGGCAGCTCGGTAAACAGCCTGCGCCCCGGCCCCTGCCTCCGCCCCTTCTCTACGCGACGCGGGCTACAGGCACTGGCAATGGGATTTGCCACGCTGCACTCGGTACCATGCTTGGGAGCAATACCATCAAAACACCATAGACACGTCAAATACATTGGTTAACACAAACAGAATGCCCACAATGCAGAAAAAGGAAGTAAAACAACTATGATTTAAGTACGGAATTGAATCGCGCAAAGTAAACATATGTATAAAATCCCAAAGAATGAGGAGAAGGGGGACTTTGAATTTAAAGTTTTAATATAATGTCATTAATTATGATTCGTGTAGTAGGTAAGGATCGATAACTTTTAAAGAAGGTGAATTTTTATTATCACGAAAGGATAAGACAACACAGTTTATTTGCGTATGGATATAATGAAATAGAAAAGGAAATGAAAGAAAAATTGAAAATTTTCTAAAAAACTTCAGTAACATGAAGATAATTTGACAAAAATGGATACACATGAATACTTGACCAGAAAAAAGATTGTGAGAGAGACCCAAAACTGACACACTTACGATAAACAAGAGATTCATAAAATGCCGAACATAGCATTACATTTGCAGATTATTTTTAATTACTTTTACACTGTTAAAATGATGGTAATTTTTAATTACACATTTTTACTCAATTAAATTAGAGGAATAAGACAATGTAAGTCTTATATTTATTCTTTCCGCTCAGACAGCAGTCACAAAATGAGGCATAATCTCAAGGAAAACGAAAGCTTAGCTTGAAGTAAAATTCATTTACATTCATTCTCCTTTTCAATTTTATTACTTTTCTTTTCACATTGCGGAGCTTTATCCAATTTCATCATCTACCATCGACCTAGGTCTCCCCGTAGTTTCATCACTGATACCCACACCTTTAAATATAGGGTGCTTCCGTTTTCCTCCACTCTATCATCCAGGCTTAATGGCGGTTTCCTCCTTTCTCTTTTTCCTTACGGTGAATCTATTTCCGTCCTCACTGACCATGTTCGCGCCCGGTCGCCAAGATAAGCGTGAAGACATTTTTTTTTACTAGTTTCTACACAACCAATTTCAATTAATACCAACTTCGTAAAAGGTGACTACAAGGCAATGTTAAATATTCAAGAATGTGGCTGTTCTAAAGTCAGAATAATGCGAAGCATTCCGATTGACCAAACAGTTTCAACTAAAGCATGCACTGCAATATAGATGGGGATTAATTCAAAAACGGACGATCCATTGATTGTGAATCCTCGCTCAATACACACTTAAAGTCCGATTTAATTATAGTGGCTTCTTACGTTCGATAACCTGGACACGGCTGTCCAATCAGGAGCTTCGTTACGACATAATATTTGGCAAGGTAGCTCTCGATTGGATAACCGCGTCCCACTCATCGATCGTACGAAGTCACTGTAATTAAAACGGAAATATGTTCTGAACTTCGTGTATTCGCCGATGCCGATGTAGGAAATGATCTCACGCTGTACGAATAAAAACAATAAACGAACGAATTACAGCAAGTTTTGCAGAGACCCGTCGGTTTGACTCACTACACGGTAAAGAAATCAAAGAGGAGCTTCGCCCAAGATACAGAGATCGAGAACAGGATAATAAAAGAATTCGAATGAAACGCCTGATTCCAGTGGAAGACGGGGAATCGCTGAAGGCTTGCGAAAAGACGGGGAGGGGAGCAGAGGGCAGGGGGTGTAATGGCTTCCCTTAAGATTTCAAAAGGAGTCCACAATCATTAGGAAATAAAACATTTTATTTCCCCAAAAAATATTAATTTTCTCCTTTTGTAATTTTTCTCCTTTTGTAATCTGAAAATTTAGGGAATTGATACACAGCATTTGGGGGAAGAGGTTCTCAAAGCCCATCGGTAACCATGAAAATGGTTCAACATAAAATCAATTGTATGTATTAATTGTAGTTATTATTACTCGCACATCATAAACATTAAAGTTTATTCCCATTCTCCGATTAGTGTTTAATTTAATAGTAACATATGTCACCTCTAAGTATAAAAGCTTAATGAACCTAATGCCCCCCTCTCCTCGTTTTAGGCTGCGCACGTCTATGGGAATAAAAACACCGCGATTTGCTTCCTCGTATCTACCACGTGCCCTTCGCACATCGCCTGCCTCATCTGCCACGAGCGCGACGATCTGTGCCTCGTCCCACAGCCTCTCCCTCCCCCGCGCGTCCTCCGTCAGCGCTCTCCCCCCCCCCCCCCCCCGATGATGAGGCCTTCCTGTTTACCGCGCGGCAAGGCGCAGTCAGTCGCTCTGGGCGGTCCAGGATGCGCCTGTGGTTGGAGGCCTTCCGTTTGTCTCGCGCATCCGCGCTTCCCGCCTCTGTCCACAGCACAATCGCGCGCAGCGCCCTCGGCCGAGATTTCCCTGCGGGCTGCTCGCGTGCGGAGAGGAAGGGGTCGTGTCACATACACACGCGGGAATATGCGCGTTCTGAATTTCGTGGCAAAGCGAGCGATACCCAGCCAAAGGTACATCACTTTCATAAGAGCATGGATACCATTCATTTTTTTTCCATAAACAACAGACGTTTTCTAATATTTAATAGCAAGAACAAAATTGTAGTAACAAACATTATTATGTATTTATCACCTGCCTCCAATTACACTTAATGTTTATTAATACCATAAAGTTTGTATTTCTCAATTTATTATTTTAATATGCAGTAAGTTAAATTGTGTTTGGTTTCGTTTGACGCTGCAGAGTTTGTTCAAGACAAAAAACAAGTTGTAAATCATCCTAAAGAATGAGTAAAGGGGAACATACACGTTTGGGATATGTGACACTCGTTGCACTCGTCTGTGTAAACATAGAGCACCTGAAGCCATAATTTCGCACGTCCAACTCACTCGGACGAAACAGGCCGACTCCGCGTCTTCTTCAGAAGACGAGTTCCAGCACGTCTGCCTGAATGAAAGAGCTCAACGGGAAGATGTGTCAAACCTGTGCGGGCGAAAGTTGTTCCGTTCTGCACGAGTGCGGGAAACCCTTTCGGGAAAACTGGATGACTGACGGCGCCTTCCGAGTACGGTTAAACCGAGACACGTAAAAACAGCAGGGATATAGTTATTATCATGAGTCCGATACAGAACAAAAGAAGGACGTGGTTAAAGTTTGTAAACCAAGACGACAGGTTTAAGAACCACATTCGAAATTTATGACCGTGCTCCATTAAATACTTTTCGTAATACCATCTTCTTACAGATAAAACGATAAAAATTCAGTGGTTAGGCGGAAGAGCAGGCCCTATGGCCTGAGCCTCGCCATTAATAAAGGCATTATTATTATTATTATTATTATTATTATTATTATTATTATAAAAATAAGAATTACTTTTTGTTAAACACACGCCATCTTTACCAACAACTCAATTGCTTCGCTTGTTCTTAACAAACAGCGGACAGTTAAACAAATGCCGTCCGTAAAAGAGTACGGCTTTGCATTCCCCTGGTACGTTATGTCCTAATAACATTGCATTATTTTGAAAAAAACACTGCCACATTTGCCACACGTGTAGGTGGGGCGGAGATGTGAACCCCGCCCCGCCATTTGCTCCGCTCCGCCGCAGGCCTTCCGCAGCGGGGGGCGCAACGAATTCAGGCAAGCCGCGTGACGCACGGGGGGGGGGGGGGGGGAACGCAACCGCTGAAAGCGCGTTCTCGCCCGGCGTAATGGGCGTTGCAATTTTCCACCAATAAATTGAAACATTGGGCGGCAAACTCGCGCTCCAAACGGGAACAGATTACAGCTTAATCCGATAACGCACGCAGGGACGACTGCTCTGCCATTTCATCTGCGAACACTCGATGCAATGCGGCTGCATTCCACGCGAGCCGAGCCGCCGGGACAGCGGATTCGGGTTTAAAAGCTCTGCAAACCGAATTTTTTTTTCTGTTGCAGCCCGCGGATCCAATGCTATCCAATGCAAAACCAATCAACATGACATGCCATTTCCTTACTTTTAGATTGAAAGGATCAAGCTGCAATGCAATGTTGGATGTAGTTTACTTTCACTGCGAAAACAAATTATTATAATTATTACCTAGAGGTTTATTAGGGACGATCTCGTTATTGTTTAGAAATCAAGATGTAATTACTTCAACGAAATAGCTAGTTTAACTATATTATGTTGAAATTATCTTTGAATACTCTCAATTAACAACTTAAAACTTCGTCTACATTATTCACTTCATAATTCAACATAACGGTCGAGTCCTGAAGCCTTAAACATGCCGCGCTCCCTCATTATTCACCCACCCAAGCCACTTAGGACCGGTGTTACTGCCTTCCGTTAAGAGCGCCGGTTAATTAACTCTCAATTATGTTATCTTCTGGGTAAAGTAGAAGTCTTGTATTACCACTGCACTATAACCGGGGGTTAGAGTATCCACCACTTCATTATTCAACAAATTTACTTACTGTTCTCATGAATGAACAGTTTGTAAAACAACGTTTTTTAATAATAATAAATAATAATAATAATAGTAATAATAATAATAATAATAATAATAATAATAACAAAAACAAACTTCACTAAGAAATTTGCGTTGGATGGCAATACGTTCTGGTTCAAAAGGACAATCGTAGATTGATATAGAAAACATAGATGTTGGAATTGTAGTATCGAATACCAATATGGTTGATGCAACATTCTCTATACTTTTGTTTACATTGTTCCGACTTTTTGAAAATAATTTTACACATAATAACTTCTGACCTATTCTTTTCTTTTAAACTATCATTCACGTTCAATTAAAAAAATAAAAATAAATGTGATCTGGTGATTTTTTATTTGTACGTGAATGACTGTTTAAAAGAAAAGAATCGGACAGAAGTTATTATATTAAAAAAAATAATTCTTTATGCAAACTAATGGCCTTTCTAATATGAATGTCTCACCACAGTGAAATAAAATTATTGACATTTTTTGTTGCAAACTACATTGAAATGAATATAGTTCTTTATAAAACAGAGTATAAAACGACTTCATAGCAATAATGCGTGGATAATTACACTCGCATGTATTATTGACCATTATAACATTACGTTACTGAATTCGCATTGCTTCATCGAAATAAACGGTCGTGATGAACGACAGAGATCAGCATACGAAAAATAAATGGCATTCCAGCCTTCAAAATTATTTCGTCCTCACGGTTTAACTGCAATAACTTTTTCCTCTATTTCGGCATTCATTGGACGAGCTGCCATTTCGAAAATCCATCTGGCAGTTAACCAACAGTTAGCATGCTATCCCTTTCTTCATTCTCCGGTAATCTGATCTTCTAGATAAACATACAGGTAAACTTTAACCAGCTGACATAATGTGAATTTCGATCGAAAACTTCCGGATAACTCGAATCAGAACTTTGGCGGAAGGTGGTAACACATGCTCTTAAATACAATTATTGATGGGCGAAGGCCGGCAATACAAGTCCGCTCCTTTCGTCAACAGCTCACTCTTCCAGAACGCCGCCACTTTTTAGAGGTAAACACTTCTGATATTTGCTGCGAATGCTTGTAAAAGAAACCACGTCTCACTGCAACAACCTCCGTTTCGGGCAAGAGGACGAGGAGGAGGAGGAGGAGGAAATGAGAGTTGCCCCAGGCACTCGCGAGAGCGCGACACGGTCCGGTCTCCCGTGGGCGAAGACCTTCCGCGGCAGAGGTCCTGGTTGGTTCAAGCGCGCCTTTGACGGAGCGCAGGGTGGGACGCTGACTGCAGGTCCCTGGGGTCCTCGCTTCCCATCCCTTCCCTTGCTTCCCTGGCGAAGCAGACGGGCGGCGAACAGAGAGCTGCGGCCGGCGCCAACGCGCTTCCGTCCTCGGCCGCGGGACTAGACGCCGTGTCGCGAGGGGCGCAAGCAAAGCGGTGGTAGCGGCGGCGGCGGCGGCGGCGGCGGCGGCGGCGGCGGCGGCGGCGGCGGCGGCGGCGGCGGCGGCGGCGGCGGCGGCGGCAGCGGCAGCGGCAGCGGAGGCGACGGCGACGGCGACGGCGGAGAGGGCAAGGGCAACGACGGAGGGGGCAGGGGCGGCGGCGGGTGCAGCGGCGGGGGCGGGGGCGGGGGCGGCATGCACCACATGGGACTGCGAAAGCGGTGGGAGGGGAGCGGGACGCTAGGCGATGAGGGAGGGAAGACACATCCTGCTGTAGTGGTTGGGCGCAGTGGCGAACAGGGAAGCAGATAGGCTAGGCAGGAGGAGGGATGGAGCGAGGCGGCCAAGTGCAAAGTAAAGCCGGTTGGGCGGTGGCCGGCGCGGGGGAGGCGAGGAGACACAAGCGGCAGCGGCGGTGAAGCGCCCGAGGGGGGCGGCGGCAGCGGGGAGGGCGACGCAGAGGACGGCGAGGGGGTGGGGGTGGGGGCTGCGCGTTTGGAGCGCGCTTCCGGCCAGCGGCGCTGTGGAGCGCGCACTTGTGCTCTTTGCGGTGGCACCGCCGGGCAGCATTTGATTCAGGGCGCGTCCCCGGGGACGGAGTTGGAGGAGGCGGGGCGGGGCGGGGCGGGGCGGGGCGGGGCGGGGCGGGGCTCTCCCGCAGGGCGTGTCCGCTTCGGGTCAGCCGCCACTGCCCGCACACGAAGAGCGCTCGCGCTCGAGTGACACACGGGGGAGACCCACGCGAAACCGGGGCATCGCCTCGGAATATCTAACAACACGGCCAAGCATTCAACACGATACGTCAGCCAGGTAACATTTGAACATTTCGCACTAAAACAAAAACATTTTGTGCAAATTACAAAGTTAATATTTCCGTGTTCGTATCGACAACTTCCTCGGTGCTTCTTAAAACTAGTATAAAATCAAACAGCTAACACAAACTATCGGTAAGTAATAAAGGTACACCTTTTATTTTTCATCTGTTGTAGTGCAAGTGTTCAAAGACTTTTGTGAGACCCAATAAATAAAACACAATGCAATCTTTTCAGCCAACTCCAACCTCCCACAACCGGTTCTGCCCCAACGCCATTTAAAAGCATGGATTCTTTCGCAAAGAATTCGATAAGCTCGCGTGCCCTCAAATACCTCGATACATCACAGAAAAGAATTTCGCTGTGGGGAGAGCAGATGGTGCGGTCATACTGGTTTCTCGAGGCGGGAGGGAACTCCGCTACAAAGCAGACAGCGTGGCGCGGGAATGGGGGCTTCTTGGGAGTCTCGCAAAATGTGTAGGAAGACGTTTGACTGGTATGTGAAGAAAGGCAACGCAGTGAGAGAAAAGGAAGTGACTTAAAAATAAATTTTCGTAGTGAGCACAGGGAGATAAAGGAGAGTAACAAACACAGAAAAAGAAAAAGGAAAACCCACAAATGAAGAAATATAACAACAAAAATAAAAAGAAAAATTCAGGAAGAAGAATCAGAATAGAAGAAAAAAGGAGAAAAAGTGATGAAACACGAGAGATGGAAGCAAAACGATATAAAGACGATGGAAACGAGAAGATACGTCAGTATAAATGAAATGGAAGGCAACAGAGAAAAATACTGCAGTATTGAATTGAATTGATGCCTTATTTTACGTGGCGAGACTCGGGCCATCATGCCCGCTCTTCCTTCTGACCACGCAAATTTCGCTACGCTCCTTTCACCAACTAGCGGAGAAACGAGGTATTTCTTGAGCGACGAAACAGGCGATTTGAATTTAGCTCGGAGGCGTCATTTAGGCTTGAGGATGCCTCTGCTAATACTACTATACTCTTGTCACTACAACGTAATTATCGAACAGTTCATTGCATAATGCGATTAAGGGAACACTGGGAAATTAAAGTAAATCTACGATCATGGGACAGCCGGCATTACTTCCCCTCCGAAGGAAGGGAAGAAACATTTTCTCACCCGTAAAAATCCACGGTCGATCGGGTTTGAACCCGCCAACTTGGGTATAGCAGTCCGATGCTATAGCATTACACCATCGCCGCCGCCAAAAGTTAGACGCAGCCAATACTGTGAAAAGGGAGGTGAGTTCCTCTGTTCCTCACTGCTCCTGTCAGAATCGTTGGCGTAGCGCTCCTCGGAATTTCAGGCTTTGCGAGGGGGGTGGTGAATTCTGCGAGCGAGGCCTGAGGGAGAACAGCATCACGTGTGCCCTTCTTGGCAGGACGATTGCTACGACACAACGGAAACGAAGGCTTTGCTTTTAATGGGGAAATAATGGCATTACTCAGCAAAAATATTTTATTCCTTGTAATTCGAGACACAAAATGTGGAAAACGCAACTCATGTTCTCTGCGCCTTTTTTTTTCTTCCTTTTTTTTCAAACTTGTTATTGCCTCTGTTAATACTACCATACTCTTGTCACTACAAAGTAATTATCGAACTGTTCATTGCATAATGCGATTAAGAGAACACTGGGAAAATTATTGCGTCGCTTTTAAATGAATCCGTGTTCTAAGAGCAAAAACACGAAAGTGTTCTTTTTTTATGGCAGAATGGGTTATTAGAGGTTTTCCCCCGAGTGGATTGGCCGCCGGGGCCGGTAGGTTAAGGGAGGTAAAATCCACAAGTATAACCTAAACAATCTGATAGTGGTACTTAACTTTATCAACGCTCCCTAATTGTTATTAATTTTCGAAAATTAACTTTTTAAATTGTGGTGGTACGTGCATGTGTGAAGTGAATTACATTAGTTGGCAATATAATTAAAGGTGATATTATTTCAGGAGCACAGTTTCACTGTTCTTTAAATGTTAATTCATTCTTTGCCAAGTCTGGACAATTTTTAATTCAAAGCGAATTTATTCAATTTTGACTTCACAATTAGCACATCTACATACATTGCATATCTCCCACTAATTGGTTATGAAGCAATAGTAATGCGGGGTAAAAGTCAGTAAGCAAGTAATGGGTCATTGTTACTACTACATTGTTAATCTACTACGTTGTTAATATAAAGGTTACAACGGGACATATTAATAAAGAGTACTTGATACAACATGGTTTAAATGTTTTCCAAAGCCTCCATTTCTAATTCTAAAAAAATGAGGTATTAATTCTTTAAAGCAATTAAAGAATATCAATACTTCTGTGAAAAATGCGATTAATAAGTAAGAGCAATTGAAGACAATGTAGGAATAAAAAAAAATTTAAGGAATTGAAAGTATATCATAAATGAAATAAATAGATCTTTTAAAATAACCGAGACTAAACATCTTGTTCGTATTTGGAATTTCTCCCCCAAACGCGATCATGAATTACGGATTCATTTGTATTTTTCGAAGGTCTTACACGTGACGAAGTCTGTGCTCTTAGTGACTCATCTTTCTTCATATCGCTAGACTTATTATTACATAAGCGTTCCATATTTTAAATTGCATTCAAACATAATCTACATAGTGATGTCGAACAAGGAAATTCCTTACTATTTGGTAGAAAAGCACAATGTTGTAGTGTGTATTCAAACTGAAGCTCTCTTTTTCCACTACGCTTTTTTACCGAACTTTTAAGCTTCGCAGTACTTAAAAATGAAATAACGTCTTGGATAAGAACACTCCCTAATCTGGAACCTCTTTTCTATGAAGTTGTAAGTCCTCTTTTAAAGGCGACCTATTTCCTTATCGGGAATGCTTTTGATATTCCCCTCGTTCTTTTCACCAACTTAAAGCAGTTTCGAGTGACTATTACATTTACCTTTTCACGGGGAATTTTAATTAGCAAGAAAATACTTGTTTAACAGATAATGACTGAGAGCTACCTTTGTGGTAGGTCATAACTTGTTTCTTGGTTGTCGTAATAAGAATAACTCACGTATGTACGTACGTTGCAGCAGGCTGTTTATTGGAATTCGCCTGACGCCTTGCGGGATCCCTTCGTCTTCTGTTAGGTTTGTATTACCAGATTTGGACTTCTCTCCCCCGTACAGGGACGGGGATCGGGAGTCTGCATATCACGTTTGTCACGCGTTACACTAAGGATTGAAGAATCTAAACGACTTTCTTTGACAATATTCATACTCGTATGGTTCCAAGCCCGTATGTCAGAAAAGACATTCACGAGAGAATTCTAATAATGTTCTCACATTATGCTTGAGGATTAAGGAGACGTTAGGGGTCTATGTAGAATGTTTGAACATACTGTGAACGCGTAAAATATTTTGTAGCTGGTACTTTGCTGTCGTTCTGTTTCTAATCCTTTCCACTTCAAACTTGTAAAATGGTTTATCCACTCTTCGGGTAGAATAAAATAAGTCAGAAGCGTAGATGGTGCATCCTCCTTTTTTGGGAAAGAGGAAGGGGAAGGAGGGGAGAGGTTCAGGGGCACTTCAACAGCTGAGGCAGTTGAACCTCATTACTGATGACTTTACACGACAGCGAAGAAAATTAGGCGAACAACGATGGATCAATGATGGATTGAAAGGGAGAGGAAACGAGATGACGTTGTGAAAACCTGCCGAGAGCTCGCATTGCCACCACAAATTCCATACGGATTGGCCGGAGATGGAATCCGGGCACCAATGGTGGAAGGCCCATACACTGGCCAAATTCTGGTGAAGGGGGATTGAAAGGGCTAGCAAATAGGTGAGTGGAGAAAGGGAAATATTTTTTAAAATCCTAAATGAAGCCAAGCTGCAAAGGTTTCCCTTTAAATTAGGCACAATGCATTGGTGGAGACAAGAGAGGGGGGCTATGTAGGCCGTCCTCTTCCAAAAACAAATTTCTGTTAGTAATTTGGCCCAATTATTTCAAAACAATGTATCATATATTTGTCGCATTACATGCAAAGAAGTAGGACAATTACGATTTTTTTCTTTCAAGCAAGAAGTTTTTAATTTATTTTATTTCAAAAACATTTTACGGAACGTTGGGAGGGAGGGCTCCGAACGTAAATTACCACCTCGCCCCTACGTACTGTCTGAAACCGCCCCTCGGACTTAGATTTAATGAAGAGTATTATTTCTCATCTCTGAAAGCCGCCCCCTCACCAAAAAAGGAGGAAAGTTCACATAAATGAAAAAGTAATAATATTACATCAATAATTCACAGTTTCCTGTAATTTTAAAAAAGTGTTACAATTTATCGCTTTAAAAGATCTTACCCCTCAACAGAATCTAACCCTTTTCTACCCGCCGGCTCACAGAGAACATGCAGTTCCAGAAGGATCGCTATGAATCGAGATTTCTGGGTTCAATATGCATGTTCCGATAAACGTTCTTGAAAAAACAATTACATTTTCCTACTCCGAATCACTATAAGAAACTTTTCAACTAACTTGGCAACCCCACCGAATGGAAGTGGCGAACCGCGTAAGAGAAGCCAAGGAATTATTTGCTCTCCCAGTGAATAAACGCAACGAGCGTATTTTTAGTATTTGCACCCTCCATTCGCCATGAGACATTCGCCCAACTAAAGAGAGAGGCTGTGTTACTTCGCGCTTCCGCTGCCAACTACGTCACAGGAGATCCAGAGCAAATACGACTCGCTGAATTTCGGCTTCTGGGCACGCGCGATACGAGTGGGAATTCGCTTAAATACAAAGTACTGACGCAAGCAATCAGCCTGGCACACATTCCCAAACATTTACTAGAACACACAATTAGGTGATTTTCCATTGGCAATAAGTACAACAAAGCTATATTGTTATAGTCCAAAATATGTCATTGTAGTAGGGCCAATATTTCGAACGTTGTATAACGAGTGAGAAAAGGCCACGACTCGAGTCCAGCACCAGCAATTCATTTTTCGTTCTTTGTTTGTTCATTATAAAACATTAAAAAGTAAGACTGACAAGCTTAAGAGAAAAACGAATTCATTCATTTATTGAATATGAGGTATTTGCTCGTACATGTCTGGCACCACTACATGAACCAAGAACCCCTGACGGTCAGAATACTTCGGTGCAGATAGGGTGGCTCAGGTACTGATGGAAAATTCTATCAAAATATCGATATTTCGATACATTACCAAAAGACTTGCGATATCGATGAAAATATCGACAAACATCGATGGTATTTCCCATCTTGTTACCATTTTTAATTAGAGTCCTGAACTAAAATACCGGTATATTTTGTTGTTTGGTCACGTATAAGCAATATTTTTATAACAGTTATCGAATGCAAAGAAGTAAATAAAGAATAGAGAATATCGAGTGTTTCTATTATGACATTTATTCATTAATAATCGAAGTCAAACGTCCTATGTCTAATATACATAATATGTAAATATCACTTTAAAGTTGACTAAATGCACTCTGACAGCTTAATTTTCTAATCGATGTTCCATACAGTTCAAAATGCAGTTAAACTATATTACCACGTACTAAGTCATATAAAAAGATAAACTATTTTAAAAACATCGACGTTTTTGGAAAAATATATCGATCTAAAAAAAAAATCGAAAGTATAACATCGATGTTAACATATCGAAGTTTTTCGTGGATAATATCGATGTTTTAAAAATATCGAGGTTTTGTTGCCATCCCAGGCTCAGCAAGTGGGTTGCGCGACGGGCATCCAGCGGCGCAGCGACCCACCGAATCGATGCCCTCCCTGCTCTCCCCCCCCCCCTTCATCCAGTCCCTGATGCCTACGGAGAGGCAGGAACCGCGGTGCGGGCGGGGTCGCCTCGCACCACAACCACGAAACGCTTTTACGGGCGACACACAACAGGCGCGGGGAGGGGGTGGGGGCGAGCAACGGTGCCAACAGCGGTGAGGGAGTGAATGGACGATGATGGCTACAATGACGATGACGGTGACGGTGACGAACGAATGCAACGTGTCAAACGGTGGCAGAGAAGGGGGAAAGGGTCTTAGGTCTTTGCAGAGGGAAACTGCAGGTACTGATGGCAAAGAATTAAAGATATATTGTTTGGAAAATGGAGATTTATTTTTCTCCACATAGCAGGACATCGAAAACTAACGCTGACCGGGAGGTTATAGGGTTCGAATCCTGTTAGTGGGCATTAGCTAGATAGACTTTTCGACACTAGCTAGATAGGTCGAGTCCTGTTGCTGGTTGCAGGAAAATTCTAGTGAACGGCTGTTCTGATCGGTAGTTTTCCGCGGTTTCTCTGATCATCACCAGGCCAATGACGGAAAAATACCTTAGGAAAAGAGCCACTGACCGCGCGCGATCTTTCCCTCCTCTTCCTTGTCCTGACCTCATACTTTACAGTTTAAATTACATGCATTACACTACCACACATGCCCGGAGTCCGGTCGGGAACTTAAAGCTAGACCAGGCTGGGTCCAAGCTCCTGGTTGGGAAATACCCCGCTAGCCGACAGTAGGTCGGCGCCGGATCGCTACATCCAGCTGGAGAATATCACCGCTACCTCCCACGCAAAAACATGCACCATACTTACGGGACTAATGACCTCAGAAATTAACGTGCCCGCATGGATATTTTAGCTGATACGGAAACTAACTATGGAATGTGATAATTTCAGAAGCGATGGACAGTGAAATGGAATGAATTGCAAATAACTTTCCTTTATCTTACTTGTAATTATTACCGACATGACCTTTTGTTTGTAAATAGGGTGAAGTAGAACACGGTTCAATGATTCATCATTCGTTACACATTTGTAAAATTACCATCAATAAACTTACATAAATACTAATACTAATAAAGGAAATTACAAGAAAATATTTAATCTTCGGCATTCACGAAGTCAGGACGTCACGCAGTTTACACGATCCCAAATGCTCTCCACGGGTTTTACTTTCATTTGACAAAGAGTTGAAACAAAGTCTGAATGCGCCCGGATCTGCGGGGCAATCAGGTGTCCTTTTGACTACCAGCGGCTGCCACACGAGGATGCATTCAATTCTCAGCTGATGATTGATTCCTGATTCCGAGTGCGTCCACCACCGAGGTCATTAGTCCCGGAAATGTAGGAAAGGAAGTCCCGGTGTTTTTATGGCGAGAGGTCGCGGTGATCTGCCCCCGCTGGATGGCGAGAACTACCCGTCGGCTGGCGGGGGTTTTCCCCAACCAAGTACCTCCAATGACCGGGCACTGTCCCAGCCGGGACAAGCTCCAACACTAAGCTCTCCACTGGTCCCCCGGTATGTGTGGTAGTGCAGTGAATGTTAGTGTGTGTGTGTGTGGGGGGGGGGGGTGAGGATAGGACAGGGAAGAAGAAGTTGAGATCGCGCTCGGGTTTGTGGCTCGTTTGTTAGGGTACCGCTCCGGCATTCGCCCGGTAACTACCTATCAGAGTAACGAACCTCAAGAATTCCCCTCCAGACAGTACTGAACTCGACCTAGGTATGTAGCTAGTGTCGAATATTCTGTCACCCTCGGGGCTCGAATTATACGGCCTCTCGGTCAGAGGCTCTGCAGTGACAGCTGAAGTACAGGTGAGAGGGCGGGAAGGGAATGACGAAAGGGCATACATGAACAGGAGAGAGAGAGAAAAGAGAGAGAGAAAAGAGAGAGAGAAAGAGAGAGAAAGACAGAGAAGAGAGAGAAAGAGAGAAAGAAAGAGAGAGAAAGAGAGAGAAGAGAGAGAGAAAAGAGAGAGAGAAAAAAGAGAGAGAAAAAGAGAGAGAAAAAGAGAGAGAAAAAGAGAGAGAAAAAGAGAGAGAAAAAGAGAGAGAGAAAAAGAGAGAGAAAAAGAGAGAGAAAAAGAGAGAGAAAAAGAGAGAAAAAGAGAGAGAAAGAGAGAAAAAGAGAGAGAAAAAGAGAGAGAGAAGAGAGAGAAAAAGAGAGAGAGAAGAGAGAGAAGAGAGAGAAGAGAGAGAAGAGAGAGAAGAGAGAGAAGAGAGAGAGAAGAGAGAAAGAAGAGAGAGAGAGAGAGCGGGGATAATGGCGTCGATAGCGTGCCGTGTTATTTGACGTGCTGAGAGAGCTGTCATTTTAATAACGCTCGACTGAAAATTTCCACTATATATCAGAGTATGACAGCGGTAGGGAGGAGAACGGCTCGGATTGTAGTGCGCCAACTCGTCACAGAACACACAATTTGCGCAGAGGTCGACGAAATAATTTCGCATATCCCCAGTGATAAAGAACAATTTAATTTGGGTGCAGATTTTATTGGAATAATAGCGTCGCTTTTTTTAAACAGGGACATTCCTAGCGTCACAGAATATTTTGCACGTTTCTGAACCAATTGAATACTCCATATTGAGACACTTTTCACTTTAGAAATTACCTTTAAACTAGAATAAAAATATTGTGTTTTGATATATACTATTTTATTTTCTGATCTTGAAGAAATACATTTAGATGTAAGCTCATCAAATTGTTTGAATCCAACATTAAGTATTACATTAAACGTTGACTTTCCAAAATACCTCGTATTAATTTATCCCGGGACTCAACAACTCGATTTTTCTCTTTCTGTAATCAATCACCTCATAATTCATAATGTAAGGTTTAACAACCTCGTCGAACCAAGTGATACAGACAAAAAGATGATCCCCATAATGACACACGTTAATCTCTCTCCAGGATAGAAAATGATTGGGGTTTGGAACAGAACGAACAAAAATGGCCGATTCGTAAATAATAATAATAATAATAATAATAATAATAATAATAATAATAATAATAATAATAATAATAATAATGCCGATCAGATGGCCGAGATCGCTAAGGCAGTAGTGCCGGAGTGGTCTCGGACCAGAAGATCGCGGGTTCGAATCCCGCCTCGGGCATGGGTGTATTTGTGTGTTTGTGTATGTCTATATGTGTTGTCCTTTCACCCCCATTATCATCATATCATAATTTCATCTCCCATACCCCCAGGGCTAACAACCTTGGAGTTAAAAACCGGATCCAGCTTAAATGCTGGTCCCCCCAAAAAGAATTGTCGCAAGCACCTGCCTCCGTGAGAATGAATAAAAACTGGGCCACGGTAAAGGCAGAGTGCTTGCCTGCGTGGTCCTAGTTGGCCGATCAACGAAAAAAAAAAAAAAAATAATAATAATAATAATAATAATAATAATAATAATAATAATAATAATAATAATAATAATAATAATAATAATAATAATAATAATATTTTATTCCATTAACTCCTGAGCAAGCTACATAGCGAACATTGGGGGACGGATAACTGCAGTGAAATATCACCATGTTAAAAATTCATAGGAGTGCGTATTGTAATTTCCAGAGGTAATTAGCCGATAGACGAATACAAAACTGGTACTTTCTTCTACAATTATTCTGTGCAACTCCGTACAGTTTTATGTTAAATTGTATTATTTACATCGACAATATTGCATGCAGAGTTTGTGTTAACATTTTGCTATTCCGCGCTCCAAACTCCAAAACTTTCGACAGCTGATATTGGCTGTTGCGACAGAGGTATTTGGAAATTCAATATTTACCTGTTTTTAAAAGGTTCAGTTCAATACAAGTATAGTTCGATGTTATGGATTTCAGCACATGGTATTACGCAAATATTATTATTAACCCAACTTATGAATATTAACAGTGACAGGAGTGAGAGCAGTGACATTACGATAGCTCTCCAGCGAGTTCTATGTCAAGTAATTCTGAAATTGTGACCTAGGAACCACATTACATTGAACAGTGAGACCACAGCAAAAGGCAAGGTTTTCATTTTTGGTCTACAAACGAAATTTTCAACCCTTTCATTAATTATAATTTCTCTTTCTCTATGAGAACTGAAATTTGATTGCCGGGCCAACGGACCACAAAGGAAACCGCAATCTCAGCTTTATTCTCCTTTTAGAAATAAATCCTATTAATTAGATCGCG
This sequence comes from Gryllus longicercus, assembly GCA_038098605.1. Taxonomy (NCBI): domain Eukaryota; kingdom Metazoa; phylum Arthropoda; class Insecta; order Orthoptera; family Gryllidae; genus Gryllus; species Gryllus longicercus. The sequence goes on along the minus strand of JAZDUA010001031.1, from coordinate 154,981 downwards.
TGCGCGGAATAACAACATCAGAAAACGTATTCTTTTCTCCCAAGAGCTACCCAACAATTATTATGGAAACGAGCGCTTAACTCGGAATCGCTCTCGACAGATGTGAACCAAATTATCTCTGCTCGCGTGAAGGGAAAGTTCCCGAGAAAAGAGAAGATAGCGGATAGTATGTAGTTTGTGAGGAAAAATAATCATCGCTGTACGACCACGTTGCTCAGGAAGAGCAGGTCCCCAGAGATTAGTTTAAACAGATTATGTTGGGAACGGATTCAAAGAAAACAACTCGTAACTATGCACCCATACTTTCATAAATATTCAATATGCCAGATGAGTGAAGTTACAAAACAATTTGCGATACGTTTTTGAGGAGAGTGCGATTCGGAATGAAATTTGCTTTGTGCTTCTCAATGGAAGTTTGTCTCGATGATAGCTAAAGTCCGTTTTACACGGTAATTATTCGTCGGTTTAGACAATTGAATCACCATGAATGTAATTTGTACGAAAAAATGACGCACGCTTAATTTTTCGGTACAGATTTCATCCAGTTTGACTACCGCGCTCGTGGTGTTCCTTTTTGGAACTCTCTCTAGTTCACTATGAGTTTGGTGCAATTTGTTCCTTCCGTACACTTTGAAGAGCTAATAATCTGTTAGAAATTCTGTGTCACGTAATAACAAAAATGTATTTAGTCATTCAAGAACAATGTAGCTCCTTCCAAACGCGTATTTCGATCTTTCATCGTCTTGAAAACGTTGTCATGAGAATCACCCTAAATGACGTTTACTAGTAATTACAGGTACACAAACACAATTGTGAATTGATGGTGCAGTGGTGACGTATAGCGATGCCCCTCTACGCACTCGCGAAGGAAACTCCCCGCGCATTGCAAAAACCAAACCAGCAAATGCCGAAATGGAGTGACGAGCGGTAGGAACAACAATGGTGCGGTCCCGGGGGGGGGGGGGGGGGGCATCGCCCTCAACGCTCCAGCGGCCGGGCACGAAACAACAGCGCGCTGCGCGGCGCCGGGCGACCTGGTTTCCGCAGGGGCCGCGGCCGGGGCGCGCCCCACGAGGCCCCACGTCGCCCCTTGTCTGTCCCCCCCTCCTCCGACCACACCCCTCCTCACCCCACCCCGCAGCAGGAGCGCTCTGCACCGCCAGCTGCGCACCTGCTCTCCCCCACCCCCACCCCGCCGCTGGAGCTGGAAATTTACGGAGCCCGTCACGACCGCTCCGGCGAGGTATTTGAGACGCCCCGGCAGCCGCCGCCGCCGCCCCACACCCCCGCCATCCGCCTCCGCCCGCGATGGCCTTGATGGCTCGTCGCTGGAGCTTTAACGAGATTTTTTTTTCTGAACACACCTCGTAAAAAAGGAAAGCCCCACACGCGTCGCACAAAATATCCTTCTGTCGGAATTCATTCTATTCAGCGCATGAGCTAACAAATGAGAGCGGGAAGTCAATTAAAAAAATGTCGTTTCTTTCATCGGGGAATTAAAGTTTTGTTTTTTTTAAATGAAAGATTTTAATTAATGTTTCTGATTTTCTAACAGGTTTTCAGCATATCAATACGAGCCTACTTTTCCCAACTTTTCGCGATAAACGTAGTAAACGAAAACTAGACAATACTTGGGCATTAGTGTTGCAATAACATTACTCGCAGGTCACCATCTGCATCTCCGACCAACTGTGCGAAACAATCAAGTCTCAGTACACTCGATCTCTAAAACCTTCAACCCATTGTCGCACTGCAGGAGACAGCGGTGCTGCTTGGGATTTGCGCGCGTCCACGGAGTTGCCAAGAGGCATTTCCCTTATCTTCACTTCAGCGAAGTGCACGAGTTCCGAGGACGACGAGGAGCAGTCGACGTCTTTCATGAACCCACCTACTCAAGCCTGTTTCCACGGAAGAGGCAGCTTGTTCGTCCAGCTCCAGAGATAGTAATGTTCCGCTTTGATGGTTAGGGTGTGCCTCGCCGCAAATGTGATGATGACCCGTGAACAGGGTTGACGGAAGAAACTTGAAAATATCATCTATGCATTGATGATGTTGCACAAAATTTTCCGAGACGATACCCTATAAAAACAGTTACTGATGAAGTCGTCAAGGCACATTTCTTAACTACTAAATAGCAAGTAATGAACTGTAACATCGAGAACGAAGCACTGCGGAATCGACGCTACTATTACCAAGGTCTTGGAATATCCATTTTTGATTCCTGCTACGATTTACAAACGGGCCCATACTCATCGCACAGTCGCGATTCGAAAGACGGCGATTTAAGAGGAAAACACCATCGAGAAAGATCGAAGTTTATTTCGTAAGCAGCCGGGAATCCACGAAATCCAGCGAAAGTGCGCGAAAGGGACTTTCTGGTTTCGCAAGCGCCGTTAAAAAAGTCGCACCCCGCGCCGGTCTCGAACACGGAACTTGGCGAGCCTCGAGCGAGTGAGTTACAGCTCGAGCAACAGCACGTGA
>JAZDUA010001031.1:0-147500 GCA_038098605.1 Gryllus longicercus | reverse complement strand
CTATAAAACGGTTAGCTCACTTCGACTAAATAAAAAACGTCCGCGCTGTTCTTTTACCGTGCATTCAGTTAACCTCGCAAAACATCGAGTTTAATCAAAGAATGAAATATATATGTAATCTCTCTTCGAACAAGTTTTAAAGTGCTTTGGAATTGAATTCCATCAATATAAATAAATTATTTTCGTGACAACTTTATCCAGTTGACTAAACAATACGGAGTACCAAACCCCCAGCACAAGTTTGTCAGCATTCGTGCAATTACTGCAAAGCAACATCCACATGCGACTCAACAATCAGGCTCTCAATTGGTTCAGCATGCCCGAGTGTCTAAATACATCACATGCCTGTACTGAGTATACTCGGGATCACAAATCTGCTGATCATGGACGGGCAAAGACGAGTATTCAAAAAAACGTGATTAGTTATTACTAAACGTACTCTTGTACACACGGCAAGAACTTGAATACAAACTGGAAAAACATTAGTAGTCCGACAGTTGCTCAACTTCGAGAGCTACAACTGACTGGGTCGAATTATGATCGGAATGATTTGATAGTTTTGAAGGTATAGTTGTTGCTTTTCAAACTACTATTATACGATCATAACAAACATGTTTTATCTCGGATTAGGAACAGCAAACCTAATTTTAGCTTCACATGCTAATCAACTAATCACAATTTTCTCAATTACTCATCAATCATCGGAAGAGATTTTTCGGCGTGAAAACAACACGTTCAAGTTCAGCGGAATTAGAAATCGTTGTAATGCTCATTTTCCATCTTCGAATAAAACCCTCCTCTCCGCCTAATTATAAGAAAAAATTGGAACATGGAAATCAGATCTCCATAACATTTGTAAATGTTATCTTAATGTAAACGCACTTTGCCATCCACAATAACAATAAATACTAAAAGATGACAATATTGCATAATTTTCAACATCTTAAATAAAGCAGACTTCATTAATTTACCAGAAGAAGAAGAAGAAGAAGAAGAAGAAGAAGAAGAAGAAGAAGAAGAAGAAGAAGAAGAAGAAGAAAAAGAACAAAACGAAGAAAAAGAAAAAAAAGAAGAAACACAGGAGGATAAATTATTTTTTCCAAAAACTGTTACGTTACGATGTTTTCTTTTCTTGGTATCGCCACTGAGCCAGCAAATTTCCAAACAAAAAAAATGAGTTTTGGAATACTTCAGATACTACTGGTATCTACTAGTATCGCAACGAGTCTATCTATGCACGCGCTCTATCCCTCGTACCGCTCAGGGTCAAAGAGTAAAAACTCACGAGTTTCATTATCCACCATTGACTTGATTATGAATGATGGCGACGACGTTCGCGGAACTCCAAGCCGGTATTCGAACGAATTCTATTACGAAGTAATTGGTTGAGAGATTTACATCATTCCGATAAATGAGACAGATGTCACGGCATCAATTTTTTATTTGGAAATTCGCGACGGCGTGCAGGTTATTCCAAGGACTGGAATGCAGATAATCCTCGAGAGAGAGAAAAAAAAGTCAACAATTTTATGCCCTATTCAAAACGTTTCTCACTCAGTCGTACGTCACCGTTCACAATCAAAACACGTCGTAGTACTGAATTCCTTGCACACCGGATTAACAACGCTATTCTGAAGATTGACGGCCTGAAGCCCTCCGATTGGAGAGCGCTGCGCGGCCTTGGGAAGGCGTCACGTGCGTATTTACACAGCGGGGGGGGGGGGGGGGCGGCTTACGCCCACGTCCCGCACCCTCGGCCGCCAACTGCCTCTCTTCCCGTCGCCGCGCGCCCCGCAGTCTGGCGCCGGAGGGGCACGCCGTCGTGTCCGCAGGGGGGCGAGGGGAGGCGGGAGCTCCGCGCAGGAGCAGCCCCGTCGTCATGGAGACGACCCCCTTTTCCCGGGCGGCGGAGACGGCGGAGCGCGAGGGGCCGTGCGCGAGTAACGAGGGCTCAGGGCGACGGAGGGGGACCGCGTCTCACTTCGAAACGCACACTTTGGGTTTTAGACATTTTTTCCAACTTAAGACCTTTTTGGCTGTTTTTAGTTGTTTTATCCTCATGGATTACATTTTCAAAAACTTAAATCCCCATTTAAAAGATCGGGAGAGGGGGCTCAGAGCATCAACTATTGTCAAAGCAGATCTCTCTCTCTAGATAGCTAGGTCGAATTAAGTCGCCGACTGGAGAAACATTCTAGCGGACAGCTGCTCTGATCACGAGTTTTCCGGGGTTTCTCTGACCAACGCCCGGCGAAAGCCGCAGCAATATCCTAACAAAAGGGCCCCGAACCGGGCGCAATTTTTCCTTCCTCAGCCTTGTCATATCGTTCCCCTTACACTTACACACACTTACATGTACTACACTACCGCACATGTAGGGAACTTGTCCCGGCAGGGGGTTGTGCCCCGCTGGTTGGATGGGGGCTTGGTTGAGGGAAAACCCCGCTGACCGGTGCAGGGCGGCGCCGGATCTCATCCAGAGGGCGAAGATGACCGCCACCTCCCGAAGGAAAATCACACACTACACTCACGGGTCTAATTACTTTAGTAGTTAACGCGTCCGGAAACAATTAATCAATCCAGATTACGAGCTTATTTGGCTGTTTTTAGTTGTTGTTTTTTATCCTAATGGGTTTAGTTTTGAATAAATGAAGTCCCTAATTAATACTTTGGGAATGGTCCCTTTCTCGTAATTTACAGTTATTTAGATATTTAGATTGAATCCATCGACACTAGCCCGTACAATGGAAAGTGGGAAGAGGATGTTGTGAAATGCCGCAAAAATCGATGTAAAGATTTAGAGGGAAACACTAGTTTTATAGGTTTCTGTAACCGAAAAAGTGCTTTTGAAAACCACTCTTTGTGCATTTGGCCAGTCCCCGATGGATTTCACCAAATACGATGCCATTGTATCAGAAACTAATCATTTAATTTTCCGTGGTCCTTTCACGAAGTCCTCAAAATATGACCAACATTTTCTAAAAAACAACTGCATGTTTTGACTTAATAGAGCAAAGTACATTTATAAACATGGTATTGAAGCAATTTTCATTAAATCCTCCGGGTCTTCAAAACTTGCAAAGGTAAATGTTTTCTTCGATATTCTCCTACAACTACTTTATTGAAGCTATACAATTTGTCTTAATATATATTAGTATTCAAAATTACATCTTTCTCTGACGTCATGTCAAATTCGTTTTCAAAATGAAAAGTTTTCAGCTAATCGAGTTAATTTATTAGAATATCCACAAATTCGTAATCACGATTTTCACAAAACAGGTTTAATTTTTTTCTTCGTCCCGGGCGTTTCTTCTGCATGATGGGGACAGGAATGTGGGTTTAGTTAAAACGCCAGTTCGGACAACTATTTTTGCGGGATGGGAACAATAACAGATGTTTGTTGAATCAATCAAATCAAAGCCCAATCAATCGGTCCCCAGAGGAAGTAATCCACCGCTGGCTGCGAAATCGATTACAATCGATTTCAAAGTGAGAAATGTTTGCATGGATTTAGCTAGTAATATATTATGTAACAGTCACAAAACCGAAAAAGACGATCTTGTGTCGCCTTTATTTTTCTCTTTGGAGACCGCATTGCGGGCTGGCATCGCAGGCGAGCGCGCATGTGTCTGTTGGAATTGAGGCGTAGTCGCAAGAACAAAGAGACACGACCATGCTCTCCCCATGTTCCAACATTAACTCTCGCTTCGCGCAACTATCAAGCACTGCATTGTAAACGATCGCTAGAAAACTTCATTGCGATCAGGCGCAATATCCGTTATTGCGGCCTATTCTAACAAAGGACAAAATGCGGTTCATTTAAAAGTAGTGGCTTTGTCAATAAGTAGTTCGTTGTGAACATTAACTACCACGATCAAGTGATAATAATTCCACCGACTGGACAATTAAATATAAATTCATATGTCCGAAACCAATCATTCCGTACAAATTTCCTCTGAAATCTCGTTTCAGATGAACAACAGAATGTATATACAAGTATTAATGTACGTAATTTTTGATATGAGTAGGAAAAACTGATACAAACTGACATGCTAAAATTCGTGAGTGATGATGCAATGAAGGTGGAAAAACAGAAATGAGATTGAGATACGAGGGATATGCGGAGTGAAAGCCGTACGCTCGATAGAAATTCTGTCTCGCTTAAATGGCCGAAATGTCAGATGTTATTAAGCGTGGTTCATTCATCCCAGTGAGTCATGGTTGAATGAACATGTTGGAGGTGATTAGACAATTTGCGTGAACAACACACTTCGATCGCATCAACTATCGTCCTTCATGCAGACGTTGCAGTAATTCGTTGTCACTGCACTGAACTGGTGAGAACATAAACTAAAGTAGAGGGAGAGGTGAAAGAGATGGGGAAGGTAAAAGAGATAGAGAGATGAAGAAAGGGAAGGAGAGAGAGACGGAGAGGGTAGAGAAGGAGGGGAGCCTGGGAAGGAGAGTGGGAAGGGATAGCGAAGCCTGAGGGGGAGAGGTTGGGGAATGAGGAAAGAGAGGGGAGAGAGGGAGAGGGAGTTGGGGCGTAACCCTATAACAGACAGTTTCGGTTGTCTAGAAATTCTCTGACAAATGTGTATTCCATGGAGCCTAGTATTCTGTACTACACCGAATCCTTCCTTTAGACTTTACTGTTCTTGCAAACGTCATTTTCGATCGCAACACCCTTTTCTTTATTCATTTTTCTCAGCAGAATATCGCTATTTACTCAAGTTCCAAATGAAAGTTTCTGTCAAACCTTTCATTATACGATCCTGTGTCGATGATGTAAACAACCAGCTTAAAATAATGTAATTTTTACAAGACATCGATACATGTAATTTTTGCACTTTTAATCTCGAGGTAATAGGTTAGATCGGTTTAGGTCAGATAGCTGCAACCCGCGTCCTCTGTTGCTGACATGACGAAAGAGGACGATTTACTCCAAGCCTTGATCATTCTTCCAAACCCGCCAAGGCCAAAGACGTAGGAAGAACATAAAGAGAGCTACTCATTCATGGAAAAGGCGATGGTAAGTCTACAGCGGAAATGGAGGAAGCAAGAAAATATTGAGAAGGCAAGAGAGAATGGAATGAGTGTCAACGAGAATTGAATAATTAAAGTATGATACAGTAAATAAAATATTGAATGAGTTAATAAAATGTATAAATGAATTAACGAACGCAGTCAAGGCGAACAAGAGAAGAGATAAAGGGGAGAGAGAAAAAAGAAACGAGAATAGGCAGTCTGAAAATCTCAATAAAACTAAATGAATCGTCAACTATTCACTGTTCGGTTGCCGGTCGGTATTTCATAATTACAATGAAACAACGATTACAAATTCATGCCAATTGCAGCTAAATTTTACATCATATACCCAATATTGAACATGAAGTTGAAGCCCATGAATGAAATTAAAGTACATTAAATTTTCAATAGGATTGTGAAACAAATAGATTTCACTGACGCAAATCAAACTAAATTTAGTGACTGCTGCATGGAATGGCAAACCAACACAAAACAATAAGAACGCAAATGAGAAAAAAAGGGGTGCTCGGCATTTACTTGCCCCGTAAACACGCGTATATTTGGCCAAGTCGTGACTGCGGTGTCATGTGACGGGACGACGTTGAGGCCAAGTGAGGAACGGAGCCATTCCGCAAGGGTGATGCGGCGCAACTTGGATTCCGCGGTCAGCGGCGAGAAATCCTTCATCGCAAAGCGTTACAAACAAGCACGAAATGACAGGTGGGAGGGCGAAATGACCGGGTACTCGACGAGAAAATGACAGGCGAAAAAGCGTATCCATGACAACGAAAATATCGATTATTCGCATCTGGCCAAGCTAGAAAGCTGACTACAAAAAAACACTCAAATTAATTAAAATAAAGTGGATTCAATTTTACAATTTTACCCATGCCTAAAGCACATGCTTTCATAGCCCTCTCCACGTTCGAGATACCAGGAAAGGAGTAGGTAACACCAAGACTCTCTCTCGGCTCGATGAAGGCACTATAAACAGCATTCGCTTCATTCGAACCAACGAACTGACAGTGGTATCATTAGTTATTTCACATTTAACTTTTACAGAATGGAACAGAATGGAACAGAATTTACAGAATTTACAGAATTTACAGAATTTACAGAATTTACACAATTTACAGAATTTACACAATTTACACAATTTACACAATTTACACAATTTACACAATTTACAGAATGGAACTTTTTCATTCACAAAAGAAACATCGAAAATGTAAAAACGAAGAACATCTAATTCGTTTTACATCGATAAAACATCGATTTTTAAAAACATCTAAATCGATATCGCTATTCGAAACTCATTGGTACCAATTGGTTTTTGGCCTCTTTTCGGTCCACTGCGTCGCGCGCAAACACGCATGTGCGGACAGGCCGGGGTCAGCACGGGCCGGGCGGAATGTTGGCTACAGAGGAGCACAGGCGTGCAGCGGAATGTTATCGACGTTCCTTTCACAACTGCTCGGTGACATGTTTGCGTTCGCGCTTATTTATCTTCACAATCTCTGGACCCAGAGCTCGGTGAATTACGAGTGTTTACACAACGTTTCCAAGTGTATGCTAAATGTTTCCTTCGACAAAATATTTTACCAAGTTCGTTTTTCACAAACAGGTTACATCGCCACGGCACATAAGCACAGGTGATATACAATGAACCACAAGGTCTCGCAGAAAATTTGCAAAAAATTATAGTGTGTCACCCAGGCACGAACAATGACTGTAAGTACCCACTCTTCAATATTCAAATTCTAACTCTAAGGAGGTTTTAATGCAATTTAAATGACTTTTCATCGGATAACTAATGTTATACTTAACCCTTAACCTAATAAACACCAGAAGAGGTTAGAAAGCTATGTTCACGATTAGATTATGCGCGCAAAAGCAGAAAAGTAATTACTCATTCAGACGTGAAAATAATATTGAAGGTAAGAAATACAACAGATCTGCAGGACACTTGGGCCCATTTCCTAAAGTAGAATGTTTAATTCAGAAGGAATTCAGGAAATAGGCACAGCAGCTAGCGAGTGGCTGTGGTTCACCACCTCTTTTGATACGCGGACCACCCACCATACATTCCACTTTTGGAAAATCTATCCGTCAGGTGCGGAGAGTGTAATTTATATCACTGCAATTACATTAATTAAACATGAATAATTATATTAAACGTAAATCATGTACAAACGATACACAAACAATGCACTAATTATTGTTGTTATTTATTCAATGAAATCCAATGTATTGATTTAAATTTTGAACGGAAACTATAAATTATTTGAAATTATGTAAATATCATAAGAGAAAATTGTTTTTTTTTCCTTTTATTTGAGCATGTTCTGGAAATTAAAACTGACATTTAACTATTTAGGATTTCAATAATCCCGAAGTTTTGAATAAAATTCACGTTATTTTTCCACCCATAATTCATATACTCATTTAATCGGGGGATTAGAAATCTTTATTCCATTCGTACAACGCTGAAGTAAGTCGACGGTTTAGATCCTTTTATAAGGCGCTTTATACATGTAATTCGGTAATGTGTTACTCTCTGATAAGGAATTACGTCTCAATTACTCCCATTGAACTTAGTTAAAACAAACAATGTGGATTTTTTATAGTAAAGACACAAAAGAAGAAGATGAACCATCGCGTCAGAAACGATGCGTTCAATGCTCTAAAAACCACGTAATCTAATATAAAATGCGATCATTTTAGACCTATCACATTTTAGGAGCCGTAGCTCTTCTGAGTGCCCCATTCAGTTACAGGAGTGGTTAGAGATGTGAATTTTTTTTGAAATTAAAACTACTATTTATATTCTCAGGATTGCAATTACAGAGGTTTTTAACTTTCTCTTTGATAACAGACGCTTAGCAATTCATAATAGAATTATTTACCAATTTTACCCATACCGAATCTATGTATAATGCAACACACAGTATAGAGTCGAAGTTTCGAGGTGACGGAAGCTATTTTCAGTTTAAAAATAATATCTTAAAATGTGCGGAATGTTCGTGCGAATCCAACTTGTATCGTACAAACAGTTACTGATAGTATTAATAATACATTGATTTATATTATTAATATATTATTTAATATTACAAATAATGTGTTTTATAACATATTATTAAATCAATATATGTTATTATGCTCAATAATACTAGTTTTAGAATTATTTACAACACTGCGTTTAAAATCAGAAACGAGAGAAACGGTATATGAAGTATCGACTGAGGGGACATCATCATCATCATCATCATCATCATCATCATAATAATAATAATAATAATAATAATAATAATAATAATAATAATGGCTTTATTAATGGCGAGGCTCAGGCCACACGCATAATTGCCACAGAATCGCATACATAATCGCCACACACACACATAATCGCCACACGCTCAGCAGTGCAGGCTCTGTCGGCAGCAGCGCAGGGCGGGCAGCCGCGGGCTGAGTGGCCCGCTGGGGAGGGAGGGGGGGGCGTCGGCGTCGGCGTGGGTGTATGTGAGTGTGTGGCGGGCGCCACGCTTCATCGTGCGCTTCCTCGCGCTCGTTTTGCTTGCAACCGCCCTCCCCTCCCCCCTCCCCCACGGGCTGCGCGCGGGATGACGAATGGCTCCGCCGCCGTGTCGGATCGCGTATTCCTTTCTCGTCTCCCTCGCGGCTGCAGGGCCATTAGCGGCGCCCATTATCGCGGCGCGCCAAGCGACGGCGACGGCGACGGCAGCGCTGCCGTGGCCCGCTTTGCAACAGACGGGCGCGAAACCTGAGATGTCCTACAGTTCGAGACACAACGGTGACAGGATTTAGCACACTATAGGTACAGAGCTAGGTCGAATTCAGCTGATCTGGTGGAAAATTCAAGAGGCTGGCTGTTCTAAACGGTACTTTCCCGTGGTGTCTCCGATCAACACCATGCGAATGCCGGAGCAGTAACCTAATAAACGGGCCACGGACAACGCGCGATCTTTTCTTCCTATGCCTTGACTTATTCTCGCCTCTTACTTACACATACACTACACTACCACACACATCGGGAGACCAGTCGGGAGCTTAGAACTTGCCCCGGTTGGGGCTGTGCCCCGCTGGGGGAAGTATCTCGTTTGGGAAACGTCTGCAAGCCGACGGGTAGGTCGTCACTCGATCTCTCCATCAAGAAAGACCGCCACCTCCCAGGATAAAAAAACAACATACTGCACACGTACGCGGTTGAAGACCGTAGCAGTTGACGCGCCCGGACACACGAATCAATCAATCCACACCGGGGGAAAAACAGTTGTTAGTAAACAGTAGCAACGAATTTTACTCGTTCATTGATGAAAATACTAGTTGGTACCGTAATCTGCCTTCCAAGCGTAGGAGGAGGAACAGAGTTGCTTCTTTATGCCCTCCGCTTCCCTTGGCAGACGATAATAATGAATTGCCTTTGTCCTCCATTGGATGGATGATGGTAGAGTGATAAAGAGTGGTGAATGATGTAGGATGTCGAATGATCGATGAATGTAGAGGTTCGGATGGACGATTCGGGGAATGAGACGCTAACCACGCCATAATCACATGTGAAACACTCATACCTTACGCGGAACAACAATCCGCAGACATCAACTTTTTCTGTAATCCCCTCTGCTACTGAGATCGTCTCCAGAAAGGAAACCTTTCGGAGAACTACACTATGGTTAACGGTATTAAAAAATGAGTTCTTATTCTCTCAAATCAATTTTGCATTTCACAATTTGACAAGTTAACATCGTTGACGTCAAGTCCTTGCGTCGTGACTAGAAACGTCAGGCAGAATGACATTAAAGTAAGAAGCGTTGCATGCAAACAGACATCGCGTGCCGTAAAACGTATTGTCTCGTGTCCGACGACCGACTCATCGATGTTTCCCCTCATGTTCAGTTGGAATCATATTCACTAGCCCACAATAACCGCCAATTAGATAGTGTGGACCAATTAATTGAAAAACACTTTACGCCTTTTCCGGATTCTGTAAGCACGGGGGAAGTGACGAAACTCATTATCAGGTTCTTTCTGAAGCCTAATTCAGCATTGAATTGTGATCATTAGAATTTGGCTTGAATCAATAATACTCACTTGCATCATTTGATATGGATTTTACTGTGATTCTAGAGACCAGACTTGTGACCCTCTCCGCCTTACTAATCGAAGCAGTCGAGCGCGCAGATTGATGAGTCGATCTGGTCGATCTCGCCGACGCCGTCTCTCTCGGATGCTGCCTGCGCCTCCGAAAGCGCGTCCCCTCCGCCGAGTCTGGGTTGAAAGATGGCCTTGGCTGACTCGGGGGCGGGAGGTAAGAGCGGAAAATTGCATTGTAAAAACGCCGCTGCCGCTGCCGCAGCCGCCAGCCCTCTTCGTCTCGCTTCGCCTCCTTTCCCTTCGCTCCACTCCTGCCGCCGCCGCTCCACGGCAGAGACGCCGCCCCTTTCGGCTCTGCTCTCCCGTCAGCTCTCTTCACAGGCCCCCCTCCCCTCTGCCTCCCCCCGCCCCGCCCCGCGTCCCGTGGCTTCCGCGCGCGGCGAGCGGAGGACGGGCGTGTGAGGGCGTTTGAACTGCTGCAGGGCTCACGCGAAAGGGGGGCCGAGGGGGGAAGCGGGCGGCGGGCGGCGGGCGGCGGGCGGCGGCGAACGGAACAAGTGAGGAGGAAGGAACGAAAGGGCGCGGCGGTGGGCGGAGGGGGGCGGGGCGAGCGACTGCGGAAGTGCAAGGACGCGCGGATGACATGCCGCCGGTCGGGGTCTCAGACGCCCGTGAAAAAGGAGAACTTTTAGTCGGCGGGGCGGGGGAGAGAGGGTGGGGTGGGGGTGGGGGGGGCACGCCCTGACCCCGCCTTCGCCGCGAACACAAGCGAAGGCCGGGGGCGTCGGGCTCCCCCAAACGCCGCTGCGGTGCTGGGCCTCCAGCCGTCACGACGGGCGACCTTCTGGAGCCACCCCGTCACACCGGCACCCGATTGCCCCAGTCCATTCGAGACTCAAAACAAATCTAAAAGCATTGAAACCCTACGTGCATCGTCAGCATTACGCAGGAATATTCACAAAATTAAGCACCTTCCCCTCAGAATTTCAAGAACAAATCATTATGACAAAATCTAAGAAATTGTATGTAATTTAAATGCTACATTTTTTTTAACAGATGATTGTTAATAATATTAACATCCTATTAACATACCTAGAAATGTTATGAGAGTTATTACTGCCGGTGACAAACAAGCTAAAAATCGAGGCTCCTCTATGCTCCGCCTCGATTTTTAATTTGGATGAGGCAGTAATAACACTGAAACATTTCGTGGAATGTTCAGCATTTTATCGGTCACCATTAAATTTCACTATTTATTAGAAAATTTTCATTACTAGTTAGTGATAGTAAACAAATGAATTCTGGTGCTGCAGCACATTACTACGATATTGGGGGGTAGTGTTTGAGATATATCTATTTAAACAATATTCGTATACCATGATTCCAGAAACAATTTACGCAAATAATTCTCCTGAACCTAAAGAAATGATATTCGGTGGGGAAGATGGCACGTCTATTTCCAGTGGCAACATCTTCAGATCGTCAATAAATATGAATACCAGAGAAGAGTGTCATTTGGTGAAATGCCAATAAAATGAAGTTAATTTACCTAATATAATTTTTTAACTGTCGTATTAATATTACAATTAACAATAATTATACCAAAAACTAATATGAGTTACTTTCCTTCCGAATTGTTTGGATCTGATTTGTTTTGTACATAGCCATTCTTAATAAACTTTTCTTAATAAACTCTTCTTAATAAACATTTGAATTGCGATGAATCGATGATTGTTTACGTTGATAAGGATGTTGAACCCCGTTGCTAAGGATTTTAAATATCTTAACCTACAGGTAGGTACGAGTGCACTTAACAAACTTATAGGGTTGCATGTCAATCAAGGGTTAAAGACGCATGTGACCGATAAAAATGTTCACTCCCAATCTCTTCATGAAACTTGAAACAATTTTGCAGAAGCTCTTGCACCTTCGCAACGATAGTGCGGTTTTTAATTGCCATCGCCCTGTTCCGGCAGACAAAAAAATGCATCAAATATGCATATTCCGAGTACATCAAACTCGTTACACAAAACAGATGGTGACAATGAAAATAAATTGCCTCCATGATTCGAAGAAGTTTTTACGGGTCACCTCCAGCTTAGATATGCGCTATGAATGTGACACTGACACGACTCCACAACTACAATATTGGATTTCATTTCGTTGTGACAAGCACAAACAAATTAAATTAAAACTCATTTTTAATGGCTTTAGAGTTTAATTAACTAGCACAAGAGATGAAGACAGTCGTAGAATATAGTTCCGCACGTCATCGATAGTTATATATTAGTGCCATTTGAACAAACTGACCGCAAATAAATAGTAGAAACTTGCTAAATTAAATTTTAATTATCCAATTAATTCATAGAGTCATCCAATTCCCAGAGCTTGGCGTATTTATCACTAGAGATCGAATTGTTATGTAATCACATTTTTCTTGTCTTTCTACTTTGAGTCGTAAATATTGTGCTCTTAGTGAATCAGGGCAGTCTTAACACAATACGTAAATTTTCTTTACAAATTTTTACATATTTTGTACTATATTACATATGTTATTTTTTCCTTATGTTTTAAATATTATGCAAAATTTTCATTAATCTACCAATTTTCTTATTTTTCAGTAATTTTCACATTTTTCTTTTATTTATTTACATTTATTCAGAATTGCGTGCTGGCGAAGCGAAGTTCTAAATGAGACCAGATATACAAAGTCAGTGTCTGATTTGGGTTAACCTCCCGTTTCACTGCATCTATGTTGAGACAAGAGCACTTGAGAACGGAGAATATTTATAAATTCCTCAATGCTTTCCTTCTTTAGGTGTGAAAGAATCAGTGACGTCATGTTTTTTGTTTCAAATTTATGAGAAATACTGTGGCACACCTGTATCACTATCAAGACAATGCTAATGATATCGTTTGTCGATCATCCGAGTTCCAAAGTTTGTAGGATATCATAGCACCCAAACACAAAAATGTACTCTTAAAAAGTTATTTTGTAGGACAAGCAATATTTATTTTAAAGTTGGTTTAATACATTTTCTATTAATCTAATTTGAAATTGTGTAAATTTATATTTTGTTTGTAAATGTTCTATAAATAAGAACGTATTTTGATATTACATATTTTATCCCTTTTTACATATTCGTCACATACTCTTATCATTTCCATTACATATTTATGAACATATTTCTCCGTTTCATGCAACATATTTTTCCAGACTATACGACAGCTATGCTCTCAGCGTAAAAGGGTAGTAGCAGTGCACCACTAGCGCCTCTCGGCGGCGCGTTCTTGGAAACCTCGTGGTCGCTGCGGAGACGGCATCGGCTGCCGCAGGTCGACCGCCCGAGAGATTTCCGAGAGGTCGCAAATCGAGTCAGAGGCGCTCGTCACGTCCTTGACTCCGCCGCGAGTGTTTATTCACGGCGCTCCTCAAATATTGCTGAGTTCGCTGGCGAGGAATGCTTTCGCCCGACGCGAGCGCTCCTGCGAAATTCAGAGGAATCGAGCGAGCTGCTCTCGTTTGCGCGCCAGACAAAAGGAAGGCGACGGAAGTGTTATTTTTTCGATTCTCGGTACCCGCTGGTCTCACCGCCTTTCGACTTCCGGACTGAAAAATCACCATGGAAATTGAAACTACAATTGGACTGCAAGTACACAGTAATTCAAGGTCCGACAAACGTTTCTTACTCGCGTGTCACACAGTCCTCACGCGGGCCGCCGATTACATTTTACTTTCTCGCATACCGCTTACGTAGTAAAGAGAAAGTATTGTAATAATGCCACATAAATAGGCGAATGTCGTCATAAAAACTCGTATTGTGGAGCCCTGGTAATGAAAAAGTTATTTTCTACTTGTGATAAATTACATTCTCTGATACGTAATGTGGGTTCAAAACCAATGTTTTGTGAACCTTTGATACGGAAAAATCGATTTAAGCCAAATAGACTGACCGGCCGGTAGGCCACAACACTAGCTTCTAAACAATTCAGACGATGTTTTCCAAAATTGATATTCTCCATTTGAACTGTACGAACTCAAGGCCCTGCGCGATTGAAGCGGATATTTTGATTTTTTTGGGGTTCTTAACATAAAACCTCAACATTTTCAGAATTACCTCAAAAATTGCTCCAAATCGTTTATAAAAAGGTTTTTCTCAGATAGTACAGTGGGCGCTTAAAAACGGCGCAGGGGCTGACGCACGAACTGTCAATACTGAAACACACCAACTGCGTTAGGGTTTATTGCGTGTATATGCAACAAGAAATGCGAGTGTGTTATTACATTGCGAGACATTGCTTGCAGCCAAGTGCAAGTCTTTCGAGGAATGGAGATGGCTTTGCAGGCCATAGGTTGTCGACCTCTGCTCTAGTTAATAGTCATCTCAAGATTCGTAACTCTGAATAACTGCCCGATGTAAGTAATGCACATTACCCGTTATCGCGGCACTTAACGCAAATTGTGGCTGGCGCGGTTTCCTGCAAGGTTAATGGATGTATTGTTGTACTTCTCTTATCTATTTGTGTTGACCTGTTTCTAGGAATCCATTTTCAGAAATGTTGGTTTCGTAAATAAAAAGTGCACAACGCCATATAAAGAATATAGAAGTGTCTTTTCCTGCGTCTCACTGTTCACTCGTAGAAAGTACAACGTCGTAACGCTTGTATCTATTATTTCAGCTGTATTTTGTCGGGTTTCAGTGAATAATGTAAAGACGGTCTTGACCATACACTACGCAAAAATTCTTGGATTCATGCAGGATATTCTTCACTTGAAGATAAGAGAACAAATTTGAATACGAAAAAAAGTGTGATATCAGAAAAAAGACTGATAATATTGTGTCATCGTTTAGTAAAGTCAACATTAAAGCAGTAGGAATCCATTTCGCTTTTTCTACACGGAAAGCTCGCGTTTAACCAACATTAAACGCTGGATTCGTGCGAGCATTCCGCACTTTGTAAATTGTTGTTTACAAAATGAAAATACCTTCAAACGAAGATAATCAACGAACGGACAGGACCTGAATTGTGCATCACTATTCTATATTACTATTACTATATTGTAGATGCGGTATTGTACGCTGGTTAACATTCCCATAATAATAATAATAATAATATTTTTATTTGGCTACAATTGGCTGATTGCCAGGTGGTAGCCATAACCCTACAGTTTTACAATATATGAGCATTTACAATTCAAAAACAATTTACCATATAAAAACAATTTACAATACACTCCTTTCGAGCATATACACTCAATATATAAACTTACACAGACCTGTATACATATATACACCCATACACACATATATACATATATATATACATATACATATACATACATATATACATATATGTACACATACATACATATACATGCACACATACATACATACACACACATACATACATACACATTCCTATACATGAATGCTCACTCTCACGTTCACACATAACACGAACACACACACACTTGCCCTACATATTATACATGCCTACTTTTAAATGAAGAACATATATTTAGTTACACCTAGTAAACATGCACATACATACATATACATAAAATTAACCAGTTACACAATTTGTTTTTTAAATATAAACACAATGTGGATTTTTAAAGTTAGCTCTTTAAGCATTTAGATTTGCTTCCCACCTACTGTCGCACTTCACTTCACTACATTACACTACACTACACTACACTACACTTTCACTACATCTTTCTTTGGTTATGCCATATAACTAATTAAAGTGGCTTTCCACTGCACTGCACTGCACTACACTACACTACACTTTATAATAATTTAAAAATTGTGTATTCTGAACTGTGCGGTAAAATACATCCTCTACAAGTATTTATTTAGTCGTCTTCTAAAAACACCAACAGAGCCAGGAAAAGGCTCTACGACCGCTGCAGGGATTTCATTCCAATTTTTAACCGTACGGTTTACAAATGAATATTTCCCTATGTCGGATCTCTGACATCTACTTTTTATTTTACATTTGTGATCGTTTCTCCCAACTCTTAAAGGGGAGTCCAGTCTTTTCGTTATTTCTGCCCATGCAGGTGACTTACTGTACGCCTTGAAGAGGCAGCACAATCTGGCTTTTTTTCTTCGTACACTGAGGGCCTCTATAGGTTTTGGTGGATTTGAACTACTCGAAGATCCCTTATTTATGAATTTGATTGCTTTCTTTTGAATTTTTTCTAACTCTTCAATCTGACCTAATCTGTATGGGTCCCATCCAGCTGATGCGTATTCAAGAATCGGCCTAACTAAAGATGTGTATCCTATTTTTCGACTCTCCATGTTTCCCTTTCTAAGTGTTCTCATTACAAAGTGTAGTGACTTCCACGCTTTTCGGGCAATAGAAGTAACGTGTTCCCCCCATCCCAAGTCTTGGCGTAATATGACACCCAGATACTTACAACACGATACTTGTGGAATGAATACGCCTCCCATTTGGTATTCTAAAGAAACCTTCTTTGCTGATTTCGAAAAGCTTAGTGATTTACTTTTTACGGCATTTATCCTCATTTTATTAATGGTAGCCCAGGAATGAATGTTATTAAGATCGTTTTGAAGTGTGAGGATATCTTCATCCGAATCTATTCGCCGATAAATTATGCAGTCGTCCGCAAATAAGCGCATTACTGACTTAATACAAGATGGCAGATCGTTGATGAATGCCAAAAACAACAGCGGTCCTAAGACACTTCCCTGGGGGACGCCGGACGTAATTAGAGTTTCCTCTGAATATTCATGTCCAACTCGAACTTGTTGAACCCGATTTATCAGGAATTCCCGTATCCATGCTATTACGCGATGGTCAACTCCCGTAGATGCTATTTTCGTAAGTAGTATATCGTGCGAAACAAGATCGAATGCTTTTGAAAAATCTATAACAATTGCGTCTGTTCTCTTACCCGAATCTAAAGTTTCAGCAATATCTTGACACGTTGTAATAATTTGGCTTTCACACGAGAAGGATTTTCGAAATCCATGTTGCCCTTCGTATAACCACCCTAGTTTGTCCCATTCCCGACGCAAGAACTCAGCTACCAGATGTTCCATTTGTTTGCAAATCACTGACGTTAGGCTTACTGGTCTGTAATTGGAAATGCAAGAACGACTTCCGGTTTTAAATATTGGAACCACTATAGCCTTTTTCCAATCGTTAGGCACGCTACAATTATTTATGCTTATTTCAAATAATCGCGTCAAGTATGTAATCATCGGTTCCCCTCCAATTTGTAATAATTCTCCAGCGATACCGTCAAACCCTACGGATTTATTACTTCCTATATTGCGAATTCTTTGTCTAATGAGTCGTGGTTGTACTTGAAATTTTTCTCCTTCATTTGTTCCGAAAGTACTGGGAGTAACCGATCCTAACCCGAATACTGATTGGAAATATGTACTAAAATGGTCGGCTTTTTCTTTATTTGTTAGTACAACTTTCCCGTTTTCGTCTTTAAGTGGCGGAATAGATTCTTTGTTACCCCTTTTTTGTTTTATGTATCTATAAAAATTTCTCCAACTAGATCGCTCGTTTGATAGAATTTTACGGAGATAATTTTCTTGCGCTATACGTTTTTGCTGCATTAATTTGTTACGTAGATCTTTGAAGAGAGTCGCAGTAAAAAGACTTTTCTTGCGATTAGCGTACGCTTTTCTGACCTTTCTTTTTAGTTTTCTGATATTAGCCGTGTAATACGCTGGATCACTATTATCTTTAACTATCTTAGTTGGCACAAACAACTCTCTGCCTATAAACATTATTTGTTTAAATGAGTTCCATATTTCTTCTACGTTTCTACCATGTGATTCCCAAACGCCGTAGTTCCCTAATAAGTATTCCTGAAAACCTTTTGTGTCAGCACGACTGTACTGAAATAATAGTTTTCGTGTGTTTTTCGAGTACCTGGTTCCCTGCCACGCCACCTGCAAAAGCACGCCCTCGTGGTCACTTATACCTGGTGTTGTTTCTTGAGCTATCAACATCTGCTCTGGGCGAACTAAAAATACGTCAAGTACCGCGCTAGCTCTTGTAGGAACATCAACTACCTGAGTTAATCCGTTGTCCCAAACGAGTTCGTTAACGAGGGATTGTCCATAGCTTTTTGTATCTACCACACCTTGCCACGATATATCCGGTAAATTTAGATCTCCACCAATTATGAGATTTCCTGAAAGTAGCCCCGGATTTCTACTTATTTCTACTAATTTATGTACTGTTGACAAGTTCTCGTTAGGAGCACGATATACCGCAACTATATTTAAGATCGTATTGTTCCCCATTCCCCGTAACTGAACACCTAATATCTCATGTACATCATCTGTCATTATTTCAAAACTGTTCATGTTTTTTCTTACGCAAATGAAAATGCCCCCTCCTATTTTATTTTTACGATCCCGTCTGTATGTAATGAAACTCGAACTAAATATTTCTGCGTTGTTTATCTCCTCTGTGAGCCAAGACTCTGTACCTATTATTACATCAGGCCTATGTGTGTCAATTAACGTTTCAAATTCAACTATTTTCGAGCGGATACTCCTACAATTCACCTGCAGCAGTCGCAGAATACCCTCACCTGTACTGTCGACGTCCCGCACAGCCATTTCATCCCGCGCTGCCGTCTCGTCCCGCGCCGCAGTCTGGTCCCGCGCCCCCGTCTCGTCCCGCGCCGTCGTTTCGTCCCCCTCCGCCGTCTCGTCCCACGCCACCGTCTCGTCCAGCGTCGCAGTCTGGTCCCGCGCCGTCATCTCCTGAGTCACAGTTTCACCCCGCACAGCCGGCGACTCGTCACTCACTACCTCTTCATCCCGTACCGCCGTCTCGTCTTGTGTCGCCATCTCGTTCCTTGCCACCATGACACCTCCCGCCATGTTAGTCACCGCTTTTCTTTCTCAGACAGTACACGGCATGGAGTTGCAGACACGAGCATGGAGTTGCAGACACGGCGCATATCATGCATTCCCATATCACTAAACGTTTGTTTACTAACACTAATGCAGAAATATTTAGACTTGTGCAATTTCAAATAGGCAATTTAATTATACACAATTTCGAATTTCTGTATGTTTCTGGCCATCTACAACACGCAGCCAAGCCTCCACTTGCAATACATGGTCATCGCAAGTTCTCGTGCATTAAAAGCTTTCCACTACCCTTGAAGTTTCTCTAAACGTGACTTCCCACATTCATCATTCGGTGAGACAGCGAGCCCCCGTTCACCCAATTCCGAGTAGCCGAGCTGCTCGAAGTGAATGTGCGTTTCCTCTGAAGCGCCCCAAAAGAGCGACAGACGCAACGCATAGGGCGAGCACCGAATGGCTGATCGGGACGTCGGAATGACGGACAATGACGTAATCGTTCCGAAGGAATCAAAAGAGGCGGCCTACTTGGAACGGGTTTAACCGCAGCTTGGTTTTGACGCAACAAAACGCAGACCTTCCCCGTCGAGGAGCGGGGGCGGGGGCGGGGAGAGGCTGACCCGGGCGGGGGAGTTGCCTGGGTACCGAACGAGTTACGAGAGTGCGTGCTCACGTGCGGCGGGCACGCCGTGCCGTGCCGAGCCGGGCCTTTGTTGGGCCCGACGCCGCGCGCGTGAGGTCGCGACACGCGCGGTATGACGGGACGGGATGGCACGCGCGTGCGCTTTCCCCAGCCGCCATCCCCGCCACCGCCAACGCCTGACCCATCGCCCCCCGACGCCAGGCCCTGGCTCCGAGTCGAGCCTCCATTTGTTCCTTTTCACCGCGTGCCCGTAGCCGTTTTTTCTTTGTTGTCCTTTCTCTTTTAACCTTTTCTTTTACCTCGCCACCTCTCGCCGCGCCGCCTGCGGCTGTGGCTGCGGCACGCATCCATCGGAGCGCTTTACGGACCTATTACGGCGCCCGGGGCCAAGGACGCGCGGCGTGGGAGGGGCGGGACGGGAGGGAGGGACAGGGGGAGGGGGACAAATAAAAACGCAGCGGTCGGGCTGCTTCACGCCGCCCGCGCCGAGGAAACGGCGTGTGTGTGTGGAGGGGGGGGGGGGAGGGAGGGGGAGACAGAGAGGAAGGCGGCGGAGGCGACAATGGCGCGGCGGGGTGCAGTGTAATACCCCGCGAAGAGTGGCGACATTGTGCACGACGCCAGCGCGCCCTGGCCTCGCTTTCCGAACAATGGCGCCCTGCGGTCGCCACGCGGGTTCTTCCCAGAGCCTTGACCCGCCGCGCGAGCCATCGCCCGCCCGCCCGCGACTGGGGCACCTACATCCAACACAGAATGCACGCCGTGCGGCCTGATTATCGCTCATTACGCGCAATACCGTCGGAACTAAAAAAAATGTCGTCGTTTGCCGGAAAATGCGTTACTAGATTGAGGTATGCCTTCACCCCGATACAAATGGTTTGATATCATCGCATTCCTACATTTCAATTGGGTAATCTCAAATTTCACTCTCAAGTACTTAAAAACACAAAAAAAAATGTTTTATTGAAAAACATTAACAAAAAAAATATTATGATGTCGTAGGCTTCCGCGGCCAGAGTCATGATCTGGGCTGTCCGGACAACCCAGATCAAAAAAATATTATTTTAAAGTTATGATGGCAAAGCATTTAACGGCATTAAACATTCAGCATTAAACATAGATAGATTTTTCGCCTGATTTCCTCTCAAGCATTATTTAGCAAACGCATGACAGACACGCCACACACTTGCCACATGGCACTACGAAAGTTTCTATGAACATCAAATTACTTTAATAACTTGACATTCTAAGAATCCATGAGACATCAGAAATATTTCAAATACGTTCGAAAATCTCGATTTAATTGTTACAATTAGACATCTGAAATCGCCTCTGGTCACATATAGTATAATTCTTCTCACTCAAGACCCTATGACGAGGTATCAGCCTTGCAATGCAACGCTGGGAAATGCCTGAAGCGTTCACCACACATTAGCTTTCCACTTTTTCGTATCGAGTTCAAATCCCGGTCTATCGACGTGGAGAGCCAATTGGGTGCTTGGTCGTTTTTCTAGGCACTATCCCGTTCCCCCGCCTGTCATTCGAAATTGTTCAGTGCGACCCACATCAAATTATCATAATCACTCTTCTTTTCATCTCAGGTACGAACAATGATCGGGGGCTAGATGCTGGAGTCATAATAACATGTATTCTCATGCGACGTAACTTTATCTAAATTGACCTTTATGAATAGAGAAATTCGTCATGCAATATGGTCTACTCATTGTACGAAGTTTAAAAAAAAAATCATGAAAAAAAAGTATTTTCGAAGCCAAGATTTATAAATTAATTGATAATGTGTTAGTTGTTAATAATACGTGCAATACAATAAGTTTTTGCTAATAATCCTTCTCCTAAAAAGCGTGTGACAAACGGCATGTTTTTGTTTCAGAAATCTTCGTCCTCTTCCGCAAAGAACATAGCACGGCATTACATCCTTTCATCCACTTAATAGTCTGTCATGAATTTAATAATGAAGGGCGTTCTTAAATGGAAACAACAAAGAGAGGTTTTATTGTTCAGCTTGATGCTCGTATCCTTATCTCGAAGTCCTTTAATCGAGGGCACCGTATAATTGCGTTCTAGGAGTAATTGTTTCATAACCGTTTCCAAAGAAGCTACGAACGTAATTCGTTCGCCCCCCCCACGCGAAGACAAAGAAACAAAACTTTCCGCTGTAATTCGTGCAGCGAGCCGTAAAGCGGGCCCGATAGGCGCTCTGAATCCACAGGCAATTTAACGGTGTTCTCCGCCCGGCGTCAGCGTGAATGCCCGTCGCCGTAACCTGCACATACCGGCGCCCGTCCTCTACAGATTCAGACGCACGCAGAGAAAGCTCGTATCGCCTTCCCCGCTTTTTCCGTCTGTGTTCTGCATTCAATGCCAGTAAATGAGATTCCACTGTAAGAACGCATCTCCATTACAAGAAATTCTGCACAACAGCAAAAAACGAAACTGGTTCGTAAGCACTTAGAAAAGAAGAATTTCGTATGGTTTCGAACATGAGTTACGGATGTTATGACAGGATAATATGACAATTGCAAAACTTACAAACTAAGAACACCAGCCGAAGCCCTGAAATGTAACTGATCTACTGCAAAATTTTCAACGTCTGTACGAATGGTTCGTTAAGTTTGAAGAAAATGGAGCAATTTAGAAACTTTTTTAGTGCGTATTATTCCGTATAGTTTAAGGGTACACTGCCAAAAGACATTTTTCGGATGGCATCCGTAAGCAATAAAAAATTAACAATCGACGGGGTTGCTATGAAATCACACCTTTACTTGGTGCTATTTAAACAATAACTGGCGATGTAATTCAGTAATTTTTGCGGCGCGCAATTCAACATCAAAGTTAGATGGAGATTCAAAAAAATTCCAGACAGAAGAAAGTCGCAATAAAAAGTTTGGTCCTGCTAATTTAAAGTGTGCAATCACTCAAAGGTATAAATGCCTCCTTTCTCACAATCAGAAAGTCAGAGGGCAAAAGTTGCGTCGAACGTCTATTTTGTTTTTTCTTTCTTTTTTTTCGGGGTCAGCATTACGTAGCCCCCTCTAGAATACGAAAGTTATTTTTTAATGAGAGTTGACAGACCTAAGAGAATCAAAGCAATTTGAAAAATTTAAAAAAAAATTGATTCTTAAATTATAAGAAATACAACTCGCAGAGCAATTTATTTAACAACTGTTTGTTATACGTTATTAACCCCTGGATTTAGTTTCGTGTCGTTATTTTTGACGTGTTACCCTTTGTAATACATAAGAATGTATAATATTTGAAATCATAGTTAAATAACTTAATTCTACAAATACATTATTTAGCGGCTCTTTGATTTACTTACATTATTTTTTTGAATAAACCCTGTATAAGATTTCAAAAACGTAATTTAAATTCCAATAACATACGAAATCTCAAATAAAATATAAAATGGCTGAAATCTCCGTAAAGTGGTAATTTATTTAACTGCTATAGAAATTGTTTACCCGGAATCGCTTAAAAACATTTGAGTAGTGAGTCAAACGTGATTCACAGCCTACGTATTTGCGTTTGATCTCTCCAAACATCCAGGAACGGAGATTTCGCAGAACACGGACGTGGCATCCAGCACTCGGCGTGTTCCTCCGCTTTAAGCGCAGGGGCGGAGGCGAGGGGACGGGAGGTGGCAAGCGGGATTGCGGGCGGGTGGCACGGGGGTGGGCGTGGCGCCGCCAGCGCGGAGGCAGAGGTGCTGGGGGGGGGGGGGCGAGAGGACGGCAAAGAGCCGGAGGCGGACCGGCGCGCGCTGTGTTATTCATAATCTCCAAATCCGTATTGACGCAACGTCCGCTTCCTGCGGCCGGCGATTGGCCCCGCCGGCGCTAATCCCTTCCGCATGTTGCTCTTCCTTCCTTCCCCGCCCCGCCACTCGCCGCCCCGCCCCGTCCCGCCCCGCGCCGCCCGACAGCGCTGCATTCGATACTGCACCATGTCACCCCCCACCCCCCACGCACACACCAGCACCATCACTCCCAACATCATCGCCCCCCTCAAACTCTCGTCTTCTGCGTTTCGTCCTTCTACTAACTCGTTTCTCCCTCTACAGATACCGTCTTTTTTTTTTCTTTTGTCCCCTACACAGTAACCCTGTGAAGAAGGGGAATTTATTATCTTTAAAATTTTTACATTGTACTGCTGCCTTGCGGCTTAAGCAGCTAGAGGCGGGGCTTTTTCTTACAGCTTATTTTACATTCTAGACCTAAAGTTAACTTACTTGCACTTTGGCATTACTAACTTACACTAAGATCAGTTTTGTTATACTATATAATACGTATTCATACTAGTTTCATTATATACATAACCATTCATTCAGATACCGTCCTATTGCAGACGACGTACTGCTCGTACTGCTATCATTAGTCTGTTTGCGAAAAAGAAACATCGAGGAAACGCTTAATGTTGCGACCGGCACTGCCCTAACGAATCTGCCCATACGTAGATCATACGTGAAGTTGAAGTACCAGGTACTTCAACTGAATTTGTAATGGCAACAGCAGCGAACAATTTGGTCATTATATCGTGAAGTGCAGTAATGTTTGTTCTATTAAAACAAACTTCGCCCCACTCATGACCTTCCCATTCAAGAGATTAAATCAAATGATTCATTTTTAATTTGTGGAGAGACTGACGTCCCTGAGTCTGTCTTAGCGTCGAAAATTATAAAAAAAAACACTTCTTACTACAATATTCATACAAAACTCCTACAACTTTTCATTTAATAATCATATTCATCTTATAACATCAAAACTTACACCCGGATCCTCTTCCGACGTTCGCAGTCAACGAATAGGATTTTCCAAACGCGTTTATTTCCTTTTCCTCTCTCCCCGTTGTCATTTGTTTCCTCGTCGGGCGCTCGCGCCTCCTCCCTCCGCCAGATGGAGCGCGCGTGCTGCGCAGCCGCCGCCGCCGCCGTCGCCGCTGCCTGGGTAATTAGCGGTCGATGCAAAACAATCGCGGCGTGGGCCGCGACCCCATCGACCGACTTTATTTATGCGCGGCCCGCACGCCCTGCCCCTGCCCCACTCCGCGCCTCCCCGCCCCGCCCCGCGCCCTCCAACGGATTCGGGGAATGACTCGGTCCGCGCTCGAACCCGAGTCCGAGACTTCACCTGCGCTTAGGGCTCGTCCATAAATTACGTAAAGCTAGAAAGGAGGGTGGGGGGTGTTTGAGACAGCGTTACGCTGCGTTACATGAAGATAAAAGGGTGTTGGTTTAGTTTTGCGTTACGCTGATATTTTCTTCATATAACGCTGTTCCGGACGCGCTGTAAGCTCCCGACTGGTCTTCCGACGTGTGTGGTAGTGTAATGCATGCGAGTAAGTATATATACGTAAGGGGAGAGGAGACGACAAGGACGGGGAAGGAAATATCGAACGAGGTCCGAGGTACGTTCGTAACATTTCTGTTTACGATGTACATTCGAACATATGTTACTCACATAAGAAATATTGCGGCAATCGATACAACCGGTGCAGTAGGTAACATAAAACTAGGTAACCGGCAAGCAGGAAGTCGCTTATTACCATCATGCAACTATGCGTGCAACAAAATGCTTTGTACGCATCACTGTGCTTCAAAATGTGATTGACCCCCTTTTTATCAAGAATTAACCACATACGATCTCCATCCCCAAATTGCAGATTGTTTATGTGGTGTCTTTTTTTTTTCAGGCAACCTGTTGCTTTCACTCTTTATCAATTATTACAAACAGAATTTGGTTCGATATCTCAGAGCAACGCCACGAGACGGCGTACACCGACAAGAAAAAAGGTATTCGTGCCGTGAACTAGCGAGGAGTCATCGACGATCAGTTAGTTCCCAGCGCAGAACCCCCCCAGTGGTTGCGAAGAAGAAACGGAAATGCAACCTGCGTCCGACGGTCGGGCGCGCGCAAAAACAAAAGCAAGAAGCGGCGTGAGAGAGGGGAGAGAGGAAAGGGATCTCCGCGCCACCTCACCGCTTCTCCAGAAAGCGCGACGGCGCGCGGCGGCGGCGAAGGCGGAGGAAGAGCAGGCGGCGGCGGGGCAACAGCCGCACTCAAGGCCGCCCGCGTCGCTCGTCCGCCCCCTCCCCCCCGCGCGTAATTGTGGGCTACCTCCATTGAGGTGGGCCCGCAACCGCCGCCGCTGCCCTCGCCGTGACCCTTCCGCCGGCCACGAGTCCTCCTCCCCACCCCACCCACAGCCTTGGAACCCAACCGCCTCTTTATTGTGGCCTGCTTCCCTGCGCGAGAAGCCCATCCGCTCGAGGCCACGCCCACCCGGCCTCGCCTTCTCGGCCATCGGGGCGGGGCGGGGCGGGGCGGGGCGGGGCGGGGCGGGGCGGGCGAGCGGACGATCGCCAGCGGCGATACGCCCACGCGGAGCCGCCCCGTTTGTTTTGGCCAACTCGTGCCCGGGCGGTCGATCACGGCGGCGGCGGAGGCGGCGGCGGCGGCGGCGGCGGCGGCGGCGGGAGCGGAGGCCGCGCGCGTAGGCGGCGAGGATGGCGGTGCGGCGCGGTCGGCCGGTTCGTGACACCGCAAGCGGATAAGCGCCGCGCCGTACCTGGCCGCTTGTGGGTCAGCGAGGCGGAGCGGCGCTGCAGCCGCCGCCGAGGCGGTGGGGTACTCGGCGATGCTATCAGGCGGCACTTTCCCTCAACCGGAGCACGCGGCGCAGCCTCCGCCGTCGACTCCGCCCCTGCCCTATCTCTCCGGGCCGTGCGTGCCCGCGCGATCCCCCATCTACTAATATCTCTTGGCTCGCCCTGTTCCCCGCCATTTAGAACGATCTTTCGGCGTTATTTATGGGGTAATTTGCGAGCGACGAAAAGGAAAGAGCTTAGGCGTCATCATTAGACAGTGTGGCAAAAGTGCTTTAGAATGATTTGTTTTCGAACGTAGCTTCTGAACCTCCATGTTAATATATCAGTCAATGTATCAAACTCATAAATTTTACTTAAATATACGACCTGGAGAAGAAAAAAATATACAGTGGAGTACACTTCGAATGCAAGTCCGAAGATTTAAAAGCAATTTGGATAGATCTCCATTTCTCGTAGATCATTGCCTTATATTATAATTTATTACTGATATCGTACGAGTAATTAACTTTCGTTAAACTTTGGCGTTCACGAAAATATGTTGTTAAGAGTTTTCCTCTTTCAAGTTTAAGCATACTTCCCGTGACTGTCACCCACTGTCATCCGGAGAAGTTACCTCATTTGAATGGCGATTAGCATAATCTCAAGGAACGTTTTTAACGGAATCTTAAATACACTGGGTAAAATCCCCCCGATAACGAGGACAGTTACAAATCTTCTCCACACCAGATGTTAAATACATCGAGGTTAGTATACAAAAATCGATGTTTTGAGAACATAAAGACGTAGATGTTAAATACATTGATGTTGGCATACAAAAATCATTCTCTTGAAAACATCGACAACCATAAATAGATGTTAAATACATCGATGTTTGTATACAAAAATCGTTGCTTTGAAAACATCGACATCAATAAATAGATGGTTTAAATACATCGATGGTTTTTGAATACAAAAATCGTTATTCTAAAAACATCTACATCAACAAATAGATGTTAACACGCCGAATCGCGTCATCCCGATCTCCGCCGTCGCTGGGGCTATTGAGCGCGCTGCCTTGCCGCGGTCAGCGCGTCAGCGCAGCGAGCGATAATGAAACCAGCGCCCACCGGCCGCTCTCATTACTCCCCGCCGCGCGCGCGGGCGATAGGCATCTCGGGCACGCGGCCGCTTTGTTTCCTGCCACCGCCCTTGGTGCGGTGCGGGCGAGGGCGGGGGAGGTACGCCCGCGCCGATTTCCACGAAGTGCTCCCGCCCCCGCCCCCGCCACGCCCGGGCGCGTCGCCCGCCGCGCTGCGCCGCGCCGATCGCATTACGGGCGATCCCCATCTCGCCGGCCCCGCGGCGCCACGGCGCGCCCCAGGCGAAGGCCCACGCGCGAGCGGCGCTGCGTTTCGGTGAGAGCGCTTAAAGGGAACCAGGGATGCCGATGTTTTCAAAACACCGATGTATTTATATCATCTATTTATTGATGTAGATGTTCTCAAAAGAACGATTTTTGTATGCAAAGATAAATGTATTTAACATCTATCTGTTGATGCACATGTTTTCAGAATAACGATTTTTGTATACAAAAAACATCGATGTATTTAACATCTATGTGTTGATGTTTTGAAAACATCGATTTTTGTATGCAAGCATCGATGTATTTAACATTAATTTATTGATGAAGATGTTATCAAAACAACGATTTTTGTATACAAACATCGATGTATTTAACATCTATGTGTTGATGTTTTGAAAACATCGATATTTGTATGCAAGTATCGATGTATTTAACATTAATTTATTGATGAAGATGTTATCAAAACAACGATTTTTGTATACAAACATCGATGTATTTAACATCTATGTGTTGATGTTTTGAAAACATCGATATTTGTATGCAAGCATCGATGTATTTAACATTAATTTATTGATGAAGATGTTATCAAAACAACGATTTTTGTATACAAACATCGATGTATTTAACATCTATGTGTTGATGTTTTGAAAACATCGATATTTGTATGCAAGCATCGATGTATTTAACATTAATTTATTGATGAAGATGTTATCAAAACAACGATTTTTGTATACAAACATCGATGTATTTAACATCTATGTGTTGATGTTTTGAAAACATCGATATTTGTATGCAAGCATCGATGTATTTAACATTAATTTATTGATGAAGATGTTATCAAAACAACGATTTTTGTATACAAACATCGATGTATTTAACATCGATTTATGGACGTCCATGTTTTCCAAAAAAAAAAGGATTTTTGTATTCCAATATAAATGTATTTAACATCTATTTGTTGATGTAGATTTTTTCAGAATAATGAGTTTTGTTTCCAAAATATCGATGTTTTTAACATCTATTTGTTGATGTCGATGTTTTCAATATATTTGTACACTAACATCGATGTATTTAACATCTGTTTATTGTTGCCAATGTCTTTTTTACATCCATGTTTAGATCTCGATACTTGTACGTGGTTGATATTTTATTTCTGAATGCAAAAACATAATTAAAAATAACTACTATAATTTTTATACATCCATATTTTGTAATTTCTTGAGTCTAAAGACACCAAAGAGCGAAAAGTCGAATTTTGTTGATAAATTAAGTGCATTATTTTTCTATTTTCCAAAGAATAATAAAGGTTTTGTTTATTGTTCCGAGAATTTTGTGATTGTTTTGCCCGCTAAATATCAATAATAATGTAATAAACACAACCGCCGTGACATGAAATACTCCCTCCCCCTAGTGAAGAACGATTTTCGGAACACAGAAATAGTTTTATAAACATCAATGTTTATATTGATCATAGATAGTTTTGAATTGACATATTCTTTTTTAACATTTGAACATAGGTATGTCGAAACATCAATTTTCTTGTCGATAGCGCATGCCTGTAATGGACGTTGCGATCCTGGAGGCACGATACGAGAAGAATACCAGAACACAGTAAATTGGAATGTTATTTTATATTCGCGTTAGTCTGGCCATTTGATTTGTCTTATATGTATGAGGCAATACTCCATCAGTAAACTTTTTCAGGCAAATTATTTTCTGTGAAGTCAATCGCAGATCCCTCGCTCGTATCAACTCACTATTTTAGTCACGTCACTGGTAATGAATCAGATCCAGTTATCCTTCGTTTTAATGCTCTTGCAGTATGACTGCAGTCAACATTTCGAATCTGTAATGCATTGGCGACATCTTTCCTGACGGTTCTTCAGTTTTCACTCCTCACTTTTCACTCGCGTTTCATAACCTTCTCCGTCTTGGACACCAGAAAAACAATACATTTTATAAGTATATCATGTCAACATTGTAATTTGATTCTCGTTTTAAAACGCCTGACACACCACAGAACTACTTGGTTCCTTTAATTCACCGAACAAGGCAGATGGCAGACGTAACCTCGTCATCAAGAAATACTCACAAAGTTTCGACAATATTACGTGGTCCTTATCTGCAAAGGCTTCATCGACACTTTTTTTTAACAACAGTAAGAAACATAGAGAAATCACAATGAGTTGTAGAGGATGCACTCCTAAGCATTCCAAACGAACCTCCCAGGGCAAAGTATAGGCCCCATCTCTCAAAGAACGTTTGGCTTAGGGCGGAATGGCAAGGGAGCCGTGCCCCGCCAACCCGCCCCCGGGCCCTCTTCACGCCGAGATTGGTTATTCCGGAAGCGTGTGGAGCCCCCACCGAATTATACCCAATCATGCATTCCGGCGAACGTGCGGCGCCTGCTGACGGCTGCATTTACAATTTCCGCCCATAAAATGCCCACCCATTAGGCCTCGGGGGCGCGCGCGCGCGGATCAGCATCGCGACGCCCCACCCCCACCGCCGCCGCTGGAATTCTTGGGCGGGTGGGGGTGGGGGTGGCAGTTGTATAATCCTCGGAGAAGGGCGAGGGGACTGTGTCATGGTGGAAAGAGATTGTAGGTTCTTGCGCATCGTATCTGACTTCAGTCAATGAGTTTCAATCAACAATTAACGCCATAATAAGTATTAGCGGGAACTTTAAATGTAGACAAATACCAACTATTACCTTATTACAAGTCATCAAATTATGAACACGGAAATGCAGCAGGATTTTTACTGAAATTGTAACAGAATTTAAAAACGAGCACTTGCATTCCGATCACATTCAGTGTGGGTCTTTAAGTGGAACCAAGGGGTTCGAGTATTCAAGTAATATTCCGAATGTGATTTTATTATTAAAGTGATTATTTAGTGATTTATTAATTATTGTGATTTTATTATTTATACAATACCTTTCGAATTGTATTTATTATTTTGGAGTGCTATAATCATATGCATTATAATTTTCATACAATTAATTTTGTAGGTTTCATAATAGAGGGGTCTCCAAACATCCAAATTTCGATTGATACAGCTCAAATTATAGCGCTCTATTTGAAAGAGGGGCATTTCATTTTCTCAACACTAAAATGATCATTAAAAATTTCCTAACAAAACCATCGTGTTCCACTTTTCACTAAAATTAATTTCTTTACATTTTTGCTAAGTTTCCTGACCCTTTATAACCTTTCGAAATGTTGAAGTTCAAATCCAACTTCATCGCAGCTAAATGTTACGAGAACACAGTATGTAATGTACAGTTCATATGCAACCGATCGTTGACGCCAGAAATTTTTGTTTCTCTTGTAAAATGTTGGCAAAGGGAATGAATTGGTTTTAATTGCAAATGCCTTACATGTTACAAGATGGAGCATTACACATTTCTTTTCTCCAACTAGTACAATTATTTTCAAACTTGATTTGAAGAAAAATATGTAGTATTTCGTAGACCAACATTTCCGTTGATGAATAAGCTGATAAAAGGAGAGGGAACCCTGGCGGGTCCGGACGTGCAACCCACGCGCTGCGACGCAAACCAGTTCCAGGCCGGCCTGCGACAGAGATCGACGCGGCCCCTTGCTTTCGTCTCTTTGGGCGAATAGCAACTGCATGCCGCCGTCAACGTATCCAAAGCCGTCACCAACCTCCCAAAAAAGCCTAGCCCCATTCCATCCCGTTCTGTTTTCCTCCTTAGCACGAGGATCGATTTCTACGTTTCCGGTGGTCTGCTTCGAATCACATTAATCGATTCCAATTTATTCACTTCTGTCTGTTTTCAAGAAACGTTTGCATGTCATATTACAGTCCGTTGAAAAGAAACGTCTCAACGATTGTGGAAACAAAATATGAAGTCACCTATCACGAGGATCATCTGGCCTCGCTGATTTAATACACACTACTTCCGAAGATTTTGCCATGTTCACCTGAGTTGGAGGTTTCTGTGGACTATTGCGAGAACATCTATATGTGCTACTTATCAATGCAAACTTAACTAAAAGTTTTACTCCTTCCGAAACACCCGATGAAGTAAACGGAATGGAGTTGAGCTACGTTTTCACAGGTAACGAAAAGTGAAAGCGATTAGCTGGAAAGGACGTGTGCGATAAAACTGCCGTGGGTTGAAATTGGGAGATATATAATGAAACTAGTATGAATGATGTGTGAATGTAGATAAAAAGATAAATTACCAACCCGTAAAATAACAATTTATGTAGTATATAGTATAACAAAACTAATCTTAGTGTAAGTTAGTAATGCCGAAGTGCAAGTAAGTTAACTTTAGGTCTAGAATGTAAAATTAGCTGTAAGAAAAAGCCCCGCCTCTAGCTGCTTAAGCCGCAAGGCAGCAGTACAATGTAAAAATTTTAAAGATAATAAATTCCCCTTCTCCACAGGGTTACTGTGGGGGGGACAAAAGAAAAAAAACAATTGGGAGATTCCCGTTTCCTTTGCCTTCCGCTCCCACCACCCTCCCCGGCCGCCTCCACACGGCGCCCCGACGCAACGCGACGCGACGCGACGCGACGCGACGCGACGCGACGCGACACGACGCGACGCGACGCGACGCGAAGCGACGCGTCGCGCCGCGGGATGGACGGCGCGTGATTGACAACGCCGGCGTTGGAGGCCGGGCGCTGCGGTGCATTGGCCGCGGGCTGCGAAGTCGCGTTGGCAGCCCGCCCGCCGCCTCCATATATAGACCCCCTGCCTGCGACGGAGGGGCGGACGGGGGAGGGGTAAAGGCACGGAGGGGGGCAAGGGGGGGCAGCGCTCTAACGAGACAGCCCGCCGCCCACGCCCAGCCGGCCTGCCCGCCTGCCTGCTTGCTGACGACCTCCCGGTTTCAGTGACACACAGCGGAGCGGGGGCGAAGGAGAGAGGGGAGGGGGAGGGCAAAATGTCACTGCTCTGATGCGAACGTCGAGCCCCGGACGGGTATAATGCAGCGAAGATAACAGAAGGCTATTTTTTAAACAAAACAAACTCTGAGGACGACAAAGAAACATGTTTAATCATGGTTCGTCGCTTCAAAACAAAGAGTGAGGAACAGTAAACAAATTGAAGTGAAACACCGGTAACTTCCAGACTTTGGTTCCTTGAGTAAGTGACCAAATTTAAGACAGAAGGGCCGTCCAGAAATGTGGATCCCCTGCCACTACGAAACATATGCGATGTACGTGTCTCGAAGTAATAGATTCCCTTTTATGTGTGAAAGGTATTTACCAGAGCAAGTACAAACACTAACTTTCATGAACTCACTGCTCTGCAAAAAGGGTTTCCTAAATCATGAATTATTTTTCATAAACGTTCCTTCTCGCATTACAACCATTTTCTCTTGGTAGCAATACATGATTCAAAGAAATTACCTAAACAAAACGAACAAATAACTCTAGGAATTAAGGCTTTAAACATAATATGACTTAATTAATTGTGCTAAAACCTCCTGTGCCTATCATAATAAAAGATTTAAAAAACTAAACAATAAGTTGAAAGATATTTCCTATTAGATATACTAAAACTTCAAGAAAGTCTTGAAAAATTATGTGACCTCTTTGAAAAACTTATCTCCATACAATTTTTTAAAATTGTGTAATATTATTGAATTGAATAAATTTATAGATCAAGCATACCGTTGTATCTAGCTTCCTCAGTACCCAATGCATGTAACTAGCTTCCTCAGTACCCAATAAATGTAACTAGCTTCCTCAGTACCCAATAAATGTAACTAGCTTCCTCAGTACCCAATAAATGTAACTAGCTTCCTCAGTACCCAATAACGGTCATAAATATTTGTTTCCCAAAGGAATTGGTGCAGTGCTCAATATCCAGCGTGACCTAAATGCCGTAGGACCGAAGTTCCCCGTTGAGTGGGCGCGCCCTTCCGAGAAGCCCTTTCTAAATGAAATTGCTAGTTTGTTGCGGACTTCAAGAGGAAGACTTCGCCGCCAACATCCATCAAAGCGTCAAGGGAAGATTGCCGTTACCGAAGTGGATCCCTCTCTTTCCTCTTTACGTTTTCTCGAGAGGCGAAACGATACAGCAACAACCGCTGCCTCCTTTGCCCTCTTCTCCCAAAAATTAGTGGTTCAGCAGCACATACGGAAATATCCGTTGCATTCCAAAACTATTGTAATAATTCGTGGTAAATGGGCAAGATTCTCACATCAAAAGCTAATTAACTCAGAGAATATATTAACCTCTTTCCCAAGACGGTAATACACTGAAGCGAATATTCAAAGCGAAGTAATCGTAGTTCTCATTGAGATGTAAAGGTCGGAAGAGAAAGACAAAGAACAAAGAACAAGGAAGAAAAGTTTGAGGAGCACGAGTAGATGGGCTGGCTAGTTGATCAAGGCAAAAAGATCTCGGCGAGCGGGGTCACTGAGGGGCACCGCCCAGTGGAGGGTCCGCGCCAGCAAACACCGCCCCTCCAACGCATCCATTACCTCATCCTTCGCCTCACCCTTCGCCATCCTTCGCGGTGGAACGTGAATGCGGAACGTTGTGCCGGGGATAGAAAGACATACCCTTAATTGTTTTAAAATTAAATGGCATCGACCAACTTCCAACTAACCTAACCCAACCTCCGTACATTGTTAAAGATCAAAGAGGCTCACGGTATGACTACAAAAGATGCGAATCGGTGAAAATCCCAAGTCATGTCATGCTCATGAAAGGCTATTTCCTAACAGTAATTGTGAGGAACAAAATAACATGTAATTGTTTCTTTACAGAAAGATGGGCTTGGGGTTACTTAAAAGGGTGTCACTGTAAAACATATCGCCAAGAAATCAAGAAAAAAATAACAGTGTACACAAGTTTCGATTTCGTCATATTTACCTACTTCACTAATAATTTCTTGCTGGAAAGTCTTCCTGTACAACAGCATGACGGGAGTAACAACGCATTATTGCGTTTCGCTCAGCAACGATGGTAGATATATTTTTCTCATTCCAACAGCAGAAATACGTCGCAAATACGACTTGCTCGAATACACACGCGCCGAACGACCGTGCATTGCACCGTAAAACATTGCAGAAACGAGGCCCGCAAGCTTAGCGACTTCTACGGTCGCGCCGCGGCGCAGCGCGTAAACGCTAAGCGGAATAAAAAAAAGTCGCGCGGCGGGTCATCCCATTTCATGCAAAGCCGCTTGTTCGCCTGCGGACCATTCGGAAGGAGACCCGCCCCTTCCCTCACCCCTTTCTCCCCGCCGCACCCTTTCCCCCCAGGCCCATCCTGCCCCGTACCTTTGTTGCCCTGCCTTGGTTCCGTCCTGACTGACTCGTCCTGCCTCGCTCGGCCCAGTCCAGCCCCACCCCCGTCATCGCTCCGCCCTGCACAGTCGCCGCGCCGTGCCGTGCCCCGAGCAGCACGCGCCGGCGAGCTCGCACCGCGACAAACGCGCGCGGCCGTTCGTTTCGCGCCTATTCACGCGGCAGCGAAGGCGGCAGCGGAGGCGGCGGGGGCGAGGGTGAGGCGGTGGCAGCGGCGGGGGCGGCGGCGGCGGCGGCGGGGTGGCGGGGGTGGCGGCGGCAGGGGCGGCGGAGGCGGTGAGGGCGGTGGTGGCGGAGGCGGCGGGGGCGTGGGTGGCGGGGGCGGCGGCGGGGGCGGCGGCGGGGGCGGCGGCGGGGGCGGCGGCGGCGGCGGCGGGGGTGGCGGCGGCAGGGGCGGCGGAGGCGGTGAGGGCGGTGGGGGCGGAGGCGACGGCGGAAGCGTAGGCGCGCGAGCGCGCCGCGTTTTCTGCCTGCATCGCGTGCGCACGTGTGAATGCGTGTGTGAGGAGGGGCGACGCAAAGCCGCGCATTGTGGACGCGGTCGCACAAGCAGCGCCGACTCCCTCAAGCGTTCCGCGAAGCCGCACGCGCTCTGTGGGCCTTTGAAGCGACTCGCTTGCTGCCCCACCCCCTCCACTCCCTTCGCTTCGCTGCCCACTGCGACTCGCGCGCCCCCCTCGCGTCCACCCCGCCCCCTCTCCGTGTTTTTTGTATTTCGTTCTTGACTCCGACGAAAAATCGCCTGCAATCATCCTTCACCTCTGCCCAATCTACAGTGTTGTGTCTTTTGTGTCTTAACGGCAACAACAACTCTAGTTCCAATGGCATCGCTCGTCATCACTAGTTCCAATGGCATTCCTCCTCGCCTTACTATAATTTCCTTCCTCTCGGTCTAAACGATCTACATGTTCACAACATTTAAATCCACTTTCTCACGGCACATTACACCAAACACTGGTTTGCATTCCGGGAGTCTGGCTGGGAAAAGTGCGCTCCAAGCGCGCGCCGGGAGAACTAGAGTTCTTAAGTCCTGGCCCATCTCACAACACAGTTTCTTCTCTACGCCGCCTCAATTTCTGCCTTCTCATACAATCTCTTCCTTCTCCACACGTGCCCCATAAAGGAAACGTATTATCTCGCCTGTATTCTTGCACGACGCCGTAACTACTCTTGGCTGTCCGGAGACGCAGCGTCCTAGGCACAGGTGCCAACGTTTCGGCTGCCATTCCGCGACCTTCCTCAGGGCAAAATAAAAAAGTATCCATTGATTGTGTGGTTTAGTATTATTGAAGTAACCACCCATTTAGTGAGAAGTAACGCAATTTAGAGAACAGAGAACAAACTACATATATATATATATATATATATATATATATATATATATATATATATATATATATATATATATATTCTTTGGTGGTATGTCAAATAATTTCACGTATATTGGATTCGAAGCATTCGCCCTGAGGAAGGGACCTGTGCCTAGGACGCGGCATCTCCTGGTTGGCCACGAAGTTACAGAGTGATTACTACAATAAGGGACCGCTTCGTCAGCTACTGCTTGGCCAGTGTTGGCAACATAACTGCAGGTTATGTCCATGCACTAGTTTTCAATGCGTACATTTACAGGTAGCTCAATTGTCAATGGCTTCATCACTATCTCTTGCAATGCCGCGTCGCATGGTGTTCATTTTTTCCCGACCTGTGAAAACTGGTCCATTCTTAGAGTATCTCCTCTATTGTGACTCCGGCCACGGAAGCCTGTGCTCTTATTGCATGACGCTCTTGATGGATTGGTTGAGTGAGTGATTTCGGACACTACTAGTGTCAACTACCAGTGTCATTAGTCCCGTTAATGTAGTGCATGATTTTACTCGGGAGGTGGCGGTTATCTTTTGTTCGCTGTGTGGCGAGATCAGGCGCCGACCTACCATCGGCTAGAGGGGTTTTCGCAACCAGGTACCCCCCACCAACGGGGCACCGCCCTAGCCGGGACAATCTGTAAGCTCTCGGCATGTGTGCTTGTGTTGGTGTGCGTGTAAGGCGAGAGGATAGGACAGGGAAGAGGTAGGAAAAATCGCGCGCGGTCTGTGGCCCGTTTGGTGAGGGTTTTGCTCCGGCATGCGCCTGACGTTGATTGGAGAAACCACGGAAAACTACCAAACAGCTCAGCCGGGCGCTAGAATTCTCCTTGAGACAGCGCCTGCATTCGACCTAGCTGACCAGCTCGGCCGTATCTTCCGCGCCCGCTCGGCGTCGACGCCCGTTCCTTTCGGGTCCGCGAGTCGAGCGCTCCGCTCGCTCCGCTCCGCTCCGCGCCACTCCGCTCCGCGCCACTCCGCTCGGTGAATGCCGCCGCGCTCGCTCTGCACGTGAATACGGCGACTTTGTGAAATGACGCGTGCGGTGCCTCGTGGCTCGAGGATTACTCCACGCACTGAAGGGGCTCGGGCGGTCGCAGGCAGCACGACTGGCTGGCTGGCTTAAAAACCAAGCGCTTTTCAAACGGCACGAGGAACAGAACACGGAGATGGAGGACTGAGCTGAAATCACAAGTGGAAGAAAAAAAGTGCTGGGTTCTGTTTGAAGGCACTCCATTTTAAAATAATTTATCTGAACCAGAATTTAAAAAAAATGAGTCGAATATGGTCGGTAAGCAGTTTGGTATATTATTTTTATAATTGGCCAGTAAAATAATTGCCTACAATTAATATCTTATACAATGAATCACAGGTGTTTTCATTAATAAGGTATTGCTAATTTTCAAATGTAATTACATTAAATATTAATATCACATTTTAACGAGTGAAGTTACAATTACACATTCTTTCTCGTATTATTGCACCGGTTACATCATATTAGAATATTACATGTTCTATCAATTCATCCAACTCTTCAGAACCCCACCGAAAACTCACCATCACTCATCAGAATGAGAGAGATGAAAAAAGCACATTTAATTTTGGTAAATTTAAAGATTTTTATGACTAATGTATTATTGCATATGACTTCTTTTTATTGTCCTCTATCCTCATAAAAAAGTTCGAAGAAACAAAAAAAGTCCTCTTCCCGGCCCAACTGTCGAATTTTCTATTAATCTTCCGGGACTTAACGTCCACCATTATTAATAAAATATCAATACAAAAAAGTAGGCTAATTACGTGAAAGAAAGAAAAGAAAAAACTGACAGTCGAAAACTTCTGTGATTTAGAGGCACATCGAACTTGATCAATTAATTTATAAATTGCACTCTAATGTAAATATTAACGACGTGCAGGATACGTAGAAATGTGTGTTAATTTTCATAGTTTTCAGGAATACATTTCAGAGTTCCACTCGCAGCCGTGTTTTCGCAAGCCGCTTCCGACGCATGGAGCAGGACGCCGCGAGGTGCGACGGTGCGGGACAGAAGCGAGGAGTGGGGGGGGAGTGGGGGGAGGGGACGGCGAGGTACTTCTCTTCTTCGTACGTGCTCCCGCCGCGACGTGTCACGCTCTTTTGTCGGCAACCCGCTGTTTCAGGGGGCTCTTACGGCGCCGTTTGCACTCCAGGCACCGCCCCCAAAGCACACTCGCCAACTTTACCCTGCGCTGCGCTTTTAATCCCCATGCGGCGGTGCGAATATGAAGCCTCCGCGCGCGTTTCCTGAATGGCGTGTGGTTTTAAACGTGTATTTATTGACGGTCTGAAAAGTAAGAACTTGGAGTGTTTTTACAGTCACGGTCACATGGTGGTGGTGGCAATGGTGGTGATGGTGGGAGACAGAAGAACAAACCGCAAGCCGAGTAGCTAAAGTGACGCCGACTCAATAAAGTCTTTTACGTCCCTTTTACGGATTTACGGTTTCCGAGGCGCTTTCATGAAGCAGTCGGAAGCGCTGAATATTCCAGGAATAAAACAATCACGCTGTACTTTCAAGAAGACAGGACAATAAACCTACCTCGAAGCAGTATTCTGCAGTTTTTTAGAGAGTATTCCACTTTTCCGTTTTTATTTTATATTCTAACCGAAACGTTTTTCTTTAAATAGACCGCCAGTAATGACTCTTTTGGCAAGCGCAGCTATAACTTTATCTATTCATGTAATTCAAAAGATGTTCACAAAAGGTGTCTTATACATTTCATTGAAACAAGAACCACCCACTAATATATCAATGAGCATACGGAGTGTAAAATACCCTTAGTTTATAAGAACATCTTTGCGATGTACTGTTAGTCGCAAAACGTCGGTTTGCCGTTTCTCCCCAAACCATGGGATGATACCAGACGCCCTTCACCATGACACCAAACAGTAGCGAGCTTTGACGGCTCTAGGACCAGAGGGTTCCGTGCAGAAGAAGCAGTAGCTGCTACTAACGTGTAAGACCCATCTCGGATATTTCGGATATTTTATTTCAAATTAAAACGTGAGAAATCGCCTCTCGCAATAACCGATCCACAGGGATATAGTATTTAGTCATCTCTGCACTGCCCGATAGAACGTGCTCGTTACTGTATTGCCACTGATTAAGTTTTCATTTACATATCATTTAATTGCAGACAATCTTCTTTAAATGATGAATGTGCTTTTCTCTCAGGTCGTTCCTTTATTCATATGGGTGTACTTTAAATTTTAGTGCAATAAAAAAACTATTATTAAGAACGAATTACGAACACATAATAAGTGATATGTGGAGAAATTCTGGCCATCAACTTCCGACCAACCCCGTATTACAAAATTTATGACTAAAATATTGAAATAAGAAATAATAATGTAAAAGATTTTAATTACATTTTTCAGTACTCATGCGTAGAAACTAGCACTTACTTTCCAACCTTATTCTTTGGAAAGTGTTACTTCACAAAGAAGTCGGGGCCACGTAAAATAATTGGGAAACAACTGCAAAAAGAACAAACATCTGACGTGGATAAACATTACCGCCGCCTCACTTATTGGGAAAGACCCCAATATATATTTGTGAGCTTCCACGAATTGTTACTAAAATGTCGCAAAAGTATGCAACTCATACGAATATGTTTTGGAATACTCATTTCAAAATGCTGCACTCGGCTCGTACGTCACCGAACCCGTCAACATTTCATTCTTATGCCAAATACACACCTTCTGTACTAGTTGCGCAAATAACTATTTAATATTCTTTTTTAAAACAGAAAAAATGAATTATTTATTCATAATGAAATGGGAAAATAGCGCATCGCAGGGTTACTATTTTAACGAGAACGTCAACAACAACAATCGTCAAAGATCGATATTTTATAACACACGTATTTTATACGTGATTGCGAAATGGAAATTCTCTGTTTCATGATGATGTGAGGCAATCAATACTATTTTACTTAAGTATTTCACAAGCATATTATTCGAAACGATTATGACAACGAGGGACAAAATTTGAAAGCAATACTTTTCGAAGTCTCGGGTACAGATTATAGTTGTCCCCAGATGAAATATTACGTTAAGGTAGGCGTGAGGCGCGAGCATGTGCTGCAAATTTGCTGAGCAAGCGACCGTGTAAGCAAAATGTTTCACAAGTAACTGTTATTGCGCTCGGAAATAACGTCGACATACATACGAAATATATCGCACATGAGCGGGCTGCGCCCTCGCGTCTCATGTGCAGGCATTGCAACAACTTTCTGGCTCCTGCAGATACATTTAGGCGGACCACTGACCCAGAATATGCTTCCAGAGTGCGCCATATTTTCCTCCTCAAGTTGTACAAAAACAAGCAACGCGGTGTTGCTGTAAAATGTCACTGGCTGCCCTAACATTCTTGAGCGTAAAATTTCTAAGTCGGTTTCTCTCGCCCTTGAACTTATTTTGCCAATCAATGAGCAGTCAGGACATTGATTGAGGGACGAGAAACGTGTTACCCTTAGATACACTTTATTTACCTAAAATGTTTAACCTCTGATTCAGTGAAACTATATATTTACGAACGTACATCAGGTAAGAAGACATTTTTAGCTGCCAAATACACAGGGGAAGGTGTTGTACCTTGGACATTTATGTACCTTGGACCTAGGCTAATTTCTAGCCCTGCCTAGCGAGAGATATGAATACTACTATATGCAGTTCATAAAACTGTCAATAGTGGTTTCTTTAGTGTTGAATTTGTTTATTTGGCAGTTCAGCTTCAGTAGAAGTTATTAAAAATGTAAAAACACCTGTCCAAAGTAAATACTATTCAATAGCTTCTCTTAATTATAGAGCAAAAAATTTGCAAGATCACATTTGAAATTAAAGCAATTCCTGATTCTGTATTGTTTAAAGACCAGAACAAATTTTTTGTAATAAAGCTCATCCTAACCTCAAAATGGGAAAAGGACACGCACTTCAATGGGACGAAGTGTTGAACCTTGGACCTATCAAAAGTGTTGCAACTTGGAGAGGTCCGACATACAATACTTCCCAAATTATAGTACTATTCTATTTAATGTAGTTTATTAACGATTAGCTTTAGAACTAAATCTGAACAGCCGATGCATTCAATATTTAATATTTAGAAAAAACAAAATGCCAAGAAGTGCAATCCTTTGTGAAGAGAAAACCTGTAATCAAGGAGAACATTGGAAAGCCATAGCTATGGTGTTGAAAAAACAGATTATAAATTATGTGATTATTTATGAATATAATATTATTTATCATTGTATTTATCAGATTAAAACTATGACGTGAAATACACGAAAATGGATCTGAATT
The DNA here is from genome assembly GCA_038098605.1 of Gryllus longicercus. Lineage (NCBI taxonomy): Eukaryota > Metazoa > Arthropoda > Insecta > Orthoptera > Gryllidae > Gryllus > Gryllus longicercus. Next base: position 105,871 of record JAZDUA010001031.1, on the reverse strand, counting down.
TTCAAAAATATACGAGGGAAGATACTATAAAATATGCACTCGACAAGAATAATGTCTTAATAAAGCTAACAGATCCACTTCCTACTGTAGCAACAGTTCGATAGCTTCAAAAGTTTACATTAGAAATTGATTTTACAGGTTGAAATATATTTATAACACCTGTGTTATATCTCAGTCCTAATCCCACTTTTTTAAATTTGCAAACAGAACATGTTAATAAATGATTTTGTAACACTACATGCTTGAAAATAATGTGTGGTGTATAAAACTGTAATCTAGAAAAAAATTCGTTTATGTTTTGTCCCGAAACGGCAAAATTAAAAATACAAACGTCAAAAAGGGGTCGAGGCTCACCACCCTTTCCCTTAAAGACGGCTTACTTTACGTATATACATAGCTACCTAGAATGTGAGTACGAAATCAACAAAAATTTTAGAGATCCAAGTTTCCACCACCCAAGTTCAGTATTTTTTCCAGAAACTTTCGAAAAACATTCCAATTTGTAGTTTATAAATTCGCACCAAAAGCTCGAAAACAAGGCTGGGAAAAATACGCGAATAATATTCAAAGACTAATCAACATCAATTTCTCTTTCAAATCTGTTTGGAATACTACCGTTGCCTCCACGGACGAATCTCGTTACTTGGCAATATCAGACGAGACAGCTCTATTCCTTCGACAGGACAAATGGGTAGCACACCCGTCTGGCCTTGGCTGGCACGGGAAGCAGTTCCATCTGCAGCGGATATACTTTCCTCATCGCCCATCATTTGCAATTCAAACGTAGTCTTTGAAGTCACACCAAGAGTGATAAATAGCTGACAACAACACCATCTCTGTAACAGCCGGGTGACGCAGTGTCAGCGATACAGGCAACACACGTGCATTTAGACACGTATTACCTGCCGTAAGGAACAACACAGTTATTAGTATGAGCTAACGTAATAGCAATTTGTTCCTTTGAATAAAAAATCGAAATCATTCTTCCTACGAAGGTAATACATAGTTTTCTTTACTTTTATACTATGTAAATCCAAAGCATCGATAATAACATTACAAAAAAATAAAATGACACTTACTTTGGAGAAAAAAACAGTAAACAAAATATTTACCGACGAAGTAAACATAAAACATGATGTCACTATCTGTAAGTCGAAAGAATTTTTGAATGAATACATTTCGAACACAGACGAGGAAAACAAGTCTTCCTAATCAAGAAGTCGTCTGTACTTTGTACTTCAACAAGAAATCTGACTGATCGCATGACTTGAAAAGACAAGCGACCGTTGGCGATTAGCACGTGAGCGTGACCGCACTAAAGACTACTAACATCAAGTTTAAACGGTACTCGCACGAGAAAACAGGCGTGTCCTACATACAGAAAGAATGTTAGCACTTTATGGAGCTACGACAGAAAACAGTAACTCTCAGGCGAGCAATGGCAACGTAATAAAGATAACTCGAACTCGGAAATGATAACGGCCAAGGCTGGGTGCATACGAATACCAGAGCGCGGGCGCGAGCGCGCGCTTTCTTGCCGGTTACGCGACGTACGAGGCCGCGATAAGGCCGGGCGACGCGCGCCGGCGCGTTCACTCAGAGCCCGAAGGGGGCGGGGCGGGGCAAACGGAACGACCGGAACAATAAGATAAATAGCCAACAGGCGCCGGTCGAACCCAATACATTATTTATGGCCAGGCCGCGCGTGCGGTGTAGATAGCCGCGCGGGGCTGATAAGCGAAGGACGCGCGCGGAGGGGGCTGGACGAGGTAGTAGGTGGGAGGGTCGATACCCCCGCCCCCGCTCTCGGCTCCGCGCCGTCGCCGCGGTCGCGGGTGATGAATTTTCGATCCATCTCTGGCAGCGGTGCGTGGACAGGATATTGCAAGCGGGCAGGGAGGCGATGGGGGCGGCGGGTGGGCGGGGCAGGCGCCGGCGGTAAAGTGCTCCATCGTGGGCGTCATTTGCGGAGGATGAAAAACGCGCTGTGTCAGCCGCGGCGTCCACCGCGAGGGCAGGGCGGCGTCGGTGGATGAAGTCGGGGGGTGGGGCGACGGGGAGAGGTGGGGCGGGACGTGGCAGGACGTGGCGGGACGGGGCGGGGCGGGACGGAACTGGATTGAGGGGGACGGGGCCAAGCGGGACGGGGCCGAGCGGGACGGGGCTGAGCGGGGTGGGGCGGAGCGGAGCGGGACGGGGCCGAGCGGGGTGGGGCGGAGCGGAGCGGGGCGGGGCCGAGCGGGGCGGAGCGGAGCGGGGCGGGGCGGGGCGGGGCGGAGCGGGGCGGGGCAGGGCGGAGCGCTACGGGATGAGACGGGGCGGGGCGGAGCGGGGCGGGGCGGGGCGGGGCGGGGCGGGACGGGACGGGACGGGACGAGACGGGGCGGGGCGGGGCGGGGCGGAGCGGAGCGGGGACTAGGGTTGTAGAGCGAGGCCTGAGGGTTGGGCTAGTCAGCGAAACGGAGTGGGGCTGGAGTAGGGTGGGACAGGATAGGGCGGGCAAGAAAAGGGCGCCAGTCGCTCACAGCAACGTTGGTGGACAAAGTGTGGTGAAGATGAGGAACGAGAGGGCGGCAGGAGGGGAGGAATGACGCGGAGATAGAGATGGGGAAAAGAGAACAGGAAGGGCAGATTTTGCACAGGGCCAGTCTTAATTCTTCTAGCTGTATTATAGTATATCTGTTACTTCATGAACGAGGGTCACATAATAAAGCATAATAGTAATTACCGTAAAACGAAAGTTAGAAGAGAAAATGAAATCATATCTAAAAAGACAGATCAGCCGAAATACAAATTGAGAGTCATTTTATCATGAACTTTTAAACGGCGAGTGCAATCAAGGACATTTACGATTTTCAAAACATTATCAAAAGAGACGAACTTCATTACAATTGACAATTATAATGAATTATTTAGAGAACTTAATTTTCAGGCAACAAACCCGCGATTTTGTTTTGAACGAAAATAAAAAATCTCTTTCACGGGTAGTAAATGTCCCTTACTAGCACATTTACTGTTGTTGCGTTTCAGTTATACCCAATGAGCAACGACAATGTTACAATTACATGTAGCAGTAAAGCTTTTATGACTAATGGAGGCTGCAGTAAAGGGAAGTCAATCACGATCTCTGAATTATAGAATCAATGCAGGTCCGTGCTCTTCCATTTTGATAGCCACACTGGGAGATGACCTGACGCCAATTCGCGGCACGCACCGATCCGGATATTCCGGTCACAGGTAGGGGAAAAGAGCTCTCTAGCATCTCTCATACCGAAAACAAGGCCTTCTACAGAGGGATTAGGCAGTTGCCTTTAATCTTGCCAATGGTCCTTCATAACAAACAGCAATAAGTAATGCATTCCATTACTACTTGCATCAACAGTAATGTTTTATTAAATGTAATATTTTACGTTTTATTACTTAAGATTTTAGCATTCTATTTTACACATTTTCTTTGCGTAACACACCTCTAAAAACAAATCGTAGAGCTTTATATCATTGATAAGAGTTTTAAAAACGAACCCTTAGGAAATAATTCTCGAAAGCAGAAGCTCCGAACTAGAGAACCTCCTATCTGAGAACCAGCTCTCCGATGCTATACATATTCTGCAAGTACGACAACTTTTCGTGTTCTGTTATATATTATCCCAATTAACTTTTCTTTAAAAAGCGCTCTCTGAAAGAAGATTGAGGTTAGCTAATGTCTTATAAAAGAGGCTTCCTCGCCGAGATAGCGCTGTGATTAAGACGGGGCTGCGACGGCGCGGAGCGCCAAAGCTGAGGCGCGGCGCAGGGGAGGGCGCGTGGGCGCTGGAGGGGGGGGGGGGGCGACGTGGCAGTGGGGCCGTAACTCGTGTGGGCGGCGGCGCGATATCGACCGCAGCAGATGCGTCCTTCCCCTCGCCCTTCCCCTCCCGCCCCGCCCCGTCCCCGCCCCGCCCCGCGCGCCCGCGCAGTCAGCCCTCAATTTACGAGCGCCAGGGGGCGGTAAATTAAATATAGAGCGCTCGCTCGCGCGGCGTGCGCTTGAGAGCAGGGCGGGGCCCGCGGGCGGCGGGGGCGGGGGCGGCGGCGAGGTCGGAACCCCGGACTGCGGGAGCGCGCCGGACCGCCAAATCGCCGCGCGGGGCGGCGCGTTCCAGTATCGACATCCGATGCCAACGTTCCAATAGCGACGCCCCGCTCGCTGCGCGGGGCGGGGTGGGTGGGTGGGGGTGGGGGTGGGAGACACGTGCGCACCCGGGAGTTGCAGGGCACGGAAACGCTCGACAGCGAGTCAACGGAGAAGGCACGATGAACCATTTGCCTCGTCGATCTTCAGTTAACTCACCCTTATTAAAATCCCATTTTGCAAATTATCGGCAACCGAGAGGAATCGTTGCTACTAATCCAAAAATAAATCACATGTCTTCATACGTCAACTATTCACGAATGGAGAAATTCAAGTCCTAAATATATTCTATAAGTTTATAGAAGGTTGATGTAAACGCTTTGCGCATTAGAATCTTGTTTCATTTTTACTGCTTACATTTACTTTCTCGGAAGCTAAACTGTTACAAAACTACAGATGCGACCTCATTCCTGGCAACGCGCGAACCGCAAAAGCAAACAAATAACTTTCTACCACCAGCCTGGAGAAGGGGGTGAAACGAAGCGATAAGGAAAAGAGCGCGGCCAACGGCAAGAGCGTGTGTCGCGTGGGTTATCCGCACTCATCTCGGCGCGCGCGTCTCCTTCATACCTAGGGCGGCGGAGGGCGGCGGAGGGCTCATAAAATGTGCCCTCAGAGCGCGTTGGGAGAGGAGGCGGGCAGGCGGGCGGGCCGGAAATTTCAGGCCCGACGGCGCCCTCGACGACTTTTTAGTGCTTTGCCGCCGCCTACCGCCCGCCATTGTTCCACACTCAGCGCACCCCCCCCCCCAAAAAAAAACCCTTCTCCCTCGCGATGTTTCTCGCTGCGGCGAAGCCTGCTGTACCCGAATATTTCGTCCCGTTAGCGGGAGGTCTGGAATTTGACCAAAAAAAAAAAAAAAACACAAGCGAACCCAATTTCACTTCACAAAAAGCAGAGTAAAAGAATTGAGTGGTATTGCAGTGGTCCACTTAAATAAAGGACTCCCTAATGGGACACTAAACCGGTGCTACTATGGAGGCTGCATAATTCCTCTTTCAACTTTCATTTTCTAAAATTATAACAAAGGTTCATAACGCGACGCTGTCAAATTGACGTTAGTGAACTAACAAAATGGAATTCGTTTTTGTGAAGGTTCTTGCCATTGATCGAAATTATCTGAACTTTTTCGGTTTCTTCGAACCTTGTGTCAATTGGAAATTGGTGCTTGTAGTGCTAGACTTCTGTGAAGTGATATATGTTTGTGATGACAGAAGTGAGCGAAGTGATTGTGTGAAAGAAGCGAAGGATGTGAGAAGTGATACGGCGTGTGTGATGTGATACGGCGTGTGTGATGTGATACGGCGTGTGTGAAGTGATACGGCGTGTGTGAAGTGATACGGCGTGTGTGAAGTGATACGGCGTGTGTGAAGTGATACGGCGTGTGTGAAGTGATACGGCGTGTGTGAAGTGATACGGCGTGTGTGAAGTGATACGGCGTGTGTGAAGTGATACGGCGTGTGTGAAGTGATACGGCGTGTGTGAAGTGATACGGCGTGTGTGAAGTGATACGGCGTGTGTGAAGTGATACGGCGTGTGTGAAGTGATACGGCGTGTGTGAAGTGATACGGCGTGTGTGAAGTGATACGGCGTGTGTGAAGTGATACGGCGTGTGTGAAGTGATACGGCGTGTGTGAAGTGATACGGCGTGTGTGAAGTGATACGGCGTGTGTGAAGTGATACAGCGTGTGTGAAGTGATACGGCATGTGTGAAGTGAAACAGCGTGTGTGAAGTGAAACCGCGTGTGTGAAGTGATACGGCATGTGTGAAGGCACGCTGTTGTCTGAAGTGATGCGCTGCGTGACATGATGTGCTTTGCACGTCGGTGCTGTGAGACTTACGTGTGTGTGGGTATGTGTGTAGTGCTTCCTCCATCCCGCCGAGTTGGCGCACTCGCTCTCAACTCCGTCAAGTTTTCACTCCAAACCTCTGGTGGAGTTTCATAAAGCTGCGGTAATTCCCCAAACTTCTCGCGCGCGCACTCTGTAAGTTGTTAGAGGAGTATCTCGGGGTGTGGGGTACTTCACCTAAGTTCACTTGAACCGCTCGCCGCCAGCGGCTCTCAAGAAATTTGTTCCAGTCATACGCGATAAGTTACTCGTTCCGGAAAGTTGCTCAATACAAAGGTATTTCACTACAGTACTGTAAATTGGGTCGCGAACGGAGCCATGAAACCAACATCGTTAAGTTGTGCTCTTGAAGTAGCGGCATTTCAAGCGTAGCTGATCAGCATTTAATGGAATGCGAATCGCAAATGAAAGGCGGGCTCTTTCAAAACATCTGCAATGCGATGATCAAGAGCACAATATTCTACGAGACTGAACTTGCGTTAATACTTCAGATCGGATTTAAGAATATTATTGCCCCTGAAATAGAACTTACCATTCTTCCAGAACCCCTTAAAATACTTCACTCACCATACACTGATTCATATTTCATTTTAGAAGAGAAAAACGCATATGATCGAATACAATTGTGGTCCAATAAAGAATTAGTAAGAAGGGTGTTACATATAATGTAACTATTTTTATAAATTACAGTTTTTCATTTACACAGGCTATGCTAAGTGTATTATGTAATGCAGCAAAACAACCTATTCGAAGGTTTGAGCCACTCGAAATAAGTCCGAATGATAAATGTGTGACAAGTTAAATTTTGTTCGACTTATGGTACATTGATTGCAAAGGTGTTGAATACTAAAGGAAATGACGTTTCATTTGGAATTCGCGAAGAGGTAAAGTGACACGAACATCAAAAGAAACGCAACTTCCTAAGAAAAATAAATTACAAGGTAGTGGTGAGATAACACCTACTGCTATCTGCACATCACAAGCCACACTTTACATAACCACGTTGCCTGCAGAATATTGTCTCTTTATGGCAGTAGAAGTCATCGCGTCCATTACCTTACGGCAGCACGCAGCCATAACGACTTCCTCGGTTGCGTCACCAGCGGAGGCGCTCTTACCTGCAACACAAGAGGAATGTGTTAGCGAGCGAGGTCGACCAGCTCCCAACGAGCGGGGAAAGGGGGCGTGGCGGCGTGAGGGGAAGGGGGAGGGGAAGGGGGGAGGGGGTGCGAGCGATCCGGCGTCGCCGGGGCGTGCTCGTCGACAAGACTAATGACAGGTTCGGCGTAGTTTTAATGGGCTTGCATAATTTCTTAAAGACAAGCGAGCCATCAAGCCGCGCGAAATATATAAAGAAGAGGGTTGGCGGCGCGGGGATAAAGCAGAGCCCGACGCAGGGGCGGAAGGAAAGGGATTAGTGGAGAGGGGGGGTGGAAAAGAAGTGATTACGGGGAGGAAACGCCTGAAAAGATAAAGAGGCATGGGAGGGGCAGAGCGAAGGGCGAAGGGATGGATCCGTGCTGATGAGGGCGGTTGGGAACACACAAGACGAGCTAAACGAGACACAGTAGAGACGGATCAGTAGGGGAACTGAATTTTTTGGATTTTTTACATTTGATTGATTAGCGATCCCGAGCGCGTCAACTGCTAAGATCATTAGTCCCGTACATCAAGTTTTTTCCTCGTGAGGTGGCGGTGAACTTCTCGCGCTAGATGGTGAGATCCGGAACCGACCTAGCCACGGCTAGCGGAGTTTTCCCGAACAAGGTATCCCCATCGCCCTAACCAGGACTCGCGCTAAGCTCCCACCGGCCTCCGGGCCCGTGTGGTAGTGTAGTGCATGAAAGTGTGTGTGTGTAAGTACGGGGTTAGGATAGGACAAGAAATGGAAAGGAAAGATCGCGCGATCGTTCCCGTTTGTTAGGGCACTGCTCGGGTATTCGCTTTTCAATGATCGGAGAAACCACGTAAAACTACCGATCACAGACAGCGACTGAATTGGACCGACTGAAGCTCTCTAACTAGTGTCCAAAATCCTGCCACCGTCGGTCTCCTCCAGTCGATCCTAGGACCTTCGGGTCAGGGACACCGCAGTGACATCAGTTGACGCCCTGGGCGAACTCTTCCGGATTGAAGTTAGATGATCGAACAGGGACGTGGGCGGGGGTGGATGGGAGGTGGGAGCGGCGGGCGAGGCGAGGCGAGGCGTGGCGGTGCGTGGGCGAGTAGTTGGGCGGGCACACCGTGGCTCGGGCGGAGAGTTGGAGGCGTGGAGGGGAGAGGCGGAGTGCCAGAGATTTATCGACGGCCTCGACCTCGGGCCGCGGCGATTAGGCGCCATCCATCAGCGCAGCGGGCGCGGGCGAGAGGCGAGGGCGGAAGCAAGCCGGGCGGGGCGGAGGGCGAGGCGCGCGCGAAAGGGCGGCGCCGGCGAGCCCGAAGCGAGTGAGGGCGGTCACGCATCGCCCGGGGCGAGGCGAGACGCGGAGTCGGCCGCCGAGGAGATGAGCTGCCGGTGGCGGGGGGGGGAGGGGAGGGGGGGGCGACCGCCAGGGAGGAGAAGAGCGGGGCGGAAAGGCGCTCTCGACGTCCCCGAACGATTGATTGATTAGTGACTCCGGGCGCGTGAAGGTGCTAAGGACATCAGTCACGTAAATGTAGTGCATGTTTTTGCTCGGGAGGTTGGGGTGATATTGCCCCGCCGGATGAGCTCTGGCTCCGACCTACTGTCCGTCAGCGGAGTTTTCGCCAACACGGTATCTCTCACTCGGGGGGCACAGCCCCAGCCGGGACAAGCGGTAAGTTACCTACCGGTCTCCCGGTATGTTTAATAGTGTATGCCCTCCTACGAGGCCACGCGAGCAGCAATGTCATACATCCAGCCAGAACCTACACACCCACGCTCTCAGGAAAGGTAAGTATTCACATTCAGCAACATTCAACGGTTTTCCAATGATTTACTCTCACAATATTTGGCAGCATAAAATAGAAGTTTCTTAAAAATGCATTGTTACTTAACGATACGTACATTCACAGATACGTTAAGTCAAACGGAAACGGACAACCCTTTTTGGAAATATACTTTGCAATTAGAGTAGGCCTAGTTGAACGATGTTCGGCATTTAATTGCATAGCATCATTTACACGCCTCTGAGCCAAGCCCTCAGATTCCGAAGAGGTGAAGAGCAGTCTGTGTTAGACGTGAGATTAGAATAAAGTATGGGCTTCGTCTGAGTTACAGATCAAAAACAGCTGCCATCAAGAATATTAATAAACACGTTAATGAACTGCATTACTGGAATTTTGCCAAAGGGGTATAAAAGGATTGCCCAAACCCCTAGAGAAAAATGTCAAAGGAAATAGGGACTTATGAACTGACGGCAAAAGTAATTAACATGTCAGTCACAAAAACGAAAACAATACTACTAATAACTATATAAATTAAAAATAGAAAGGGATGACATTTAAAGAGATAGAATCACAATACCATTTCTTTCCATTCAAACAGAGAAATAGTAATTTTTCCGTGAGACAAATACAGAACTATAAACAAAAATATTTGTGCCAGAAGTGAAGATGACTACTAATTGTAGTGAACAGCAACTATTATACAAAGTGTGATAATATAATGAAGTTCAGGCATTAAACCACAAATGAAATTCTGTGTCACGTAATAACAAACATGTATTTTGTCTTTCGAATGCAATGCAGCGCCTTCAACTCGTGTATTTAGATATCTAGTCTTCTTATAAACGTTGTCATAGTGATCTTCCTTTGTCTGTTTACCTAATAGTTATAGGTACACAAAAAACCCATTAGTAAATAAGAGGTCTTGTGGTGATGTACAAGGATGCCACACAAGTAAGAAGTAAAAAACCCACAAAGAATCACAAGAGGAGAGAGTTTGTGACTTTCAGCATCACACTGGAAAAAGCACCTTCGCCATTCCCCTCATCAACTTGCTGACACAATGGTTTCCTTCTAACTCGTGCTGAGGGCTGAATGTGAATGAATGCGAGAGTGAATATTTGTTCCAAGCGCGTTAACGTGTCAGGTCATTAGTTCCGGAACAACAGTATCACCCGGGAGGTGACTGTGTTCCCTTCTCGCTGAGATGCAAGATCCGGCACCGACCTTTACGTAAGCTTGCGATTTTTTTATCTGCTTCAGTTATCTCCCTCAGCGTGGCACTGCCCCAGCCGGTTCGCGACTCCCGACACGTCATGTAGTGTAGTGCATACGAAGTGCATGTGTGTGTGTAAAGTGATGGACAAGAAAGAGGAAGGCAATATCGCGCGCCGACCTCGGCCCGTTTGATAGGGTTCTGCTCTGGCATTCGCCTGGTGTTGATCAGAGAAACCACGGAGAACTATCGATCAGGGCCGCCAGCTGCTATAGAATTCTCCCCTAGGCAGTGAATTTGATTAGGTGGTGTCGAAAACCCTGCCACTGTCGATGCACCACTTGGACCTCTCCGTCAACCATGATACAACGATAAGGAGCTTGTAGAGTCACCGAATGTTCGTATCGTGTGGAAAGTGAATGTAATCGACATTTCCGATGGGAAGTATTTAATTTCATTTTTCAATTACCCATTAAAAATATTATATGTGATAAAATATTAGATTTCCGTTTCACATATCTTCATAAAACATGAATAGTATTCACTAAATAAGCCAGGCAGCATATAGGAAGGTAATTTACAAGATGATGGAACGTGTCCACAGGCTTATTTGCCTTAGCAGTCGTCCACTCATTATCGAGATGTATGCATTGTTAAATATATACAACTCAACGAATAAAAATACATTTTATATTCCTGAGCGTAAATGAGTCTCCCCTCCCATCTCCCACCGAGAAAAATGACAGGCGCGCCTTTGCACATTCCCACATTAATCAATTGTGGAAAGGTTTTTTCTTAATTTGTTAATTGCAAAGCGAATAATTAAAATATGTAATTAAGCACCGAAGCCACAATAAGCAGTTAGCGATGCCGCAACGATCCGTGTAGTGGAAGCCACGAAGATCCGGGAAGCGGTCCGCGCGGAGAGAGAGACAGAGAGAGAGAGAGAGAGAGAGAGAGAGAGACAGACAGAGACAGAGAGACAGAGAGAGACAGAGAGAGAAAGAGACAGAGACAGAGAGAGAAAGAGACAGAGACAGAGAGAGAAAGAGACAGAGACAGAGAGAGAAAGAGACAGAGAGAGAGAGAGAGAGAGAGAGAGAGAGAGAGAGAGAGAGAGATGGGGAAAAAAGAAAGAAAGATAAAGAGAAAAAATTCCCAAGAAAACTAGAACTAATAAGCATGTAGAAAAATACAAAGTCTTGTGCTAATCTTAGGCTGCCGGCCAAAGTGCCGGCTTCATCCATAGGTTAAGTTAGAAATAAGTTAGTAAGTAAGCACTGCCCCCTTCTTTGCGGCATAAGGCGTAGAGCTGCGGCGTATGTTGTACCCCAACAAGAAAATAAACTCCAGCCTCGCCAGGGCTACTGGCGGGGGGAAAGTTGAAAAAGTCCGCGCGGACGGCAGGGGTTTAGGGAGGGCTCCGGGGTGGAGCCGTTCGAAGCAAGAGGCCGTTCGGCCGGCGCGGCGCACAGGAGCAGTTTCCCACGGGGCGAGGGAGCCGGCGCCCGCAAAACAAGCAGCGGCGGGTCGCGGCTTCGAGCCCGGGATCTCCGAAGCGGGCCGAACACAGCCGAACCGCTCCCCTCCCCTGCTCGCGAGCGGACGTTGACGCCAATTCACGCGGCGGTGGTGGAGACCGCGGCGGGGGAGGGGGAGGGGGAGGAGTGCGGAGCCAGGGGCCGGGGGTGCAGCTGCACTCGACCACTGCAGCGGCGGCGCGGGTGGGGGCGTGGCGGCGGGGGCGGCAGTGTGTGGCGGTTGCGGCGACGGCGGCGCCACCGCTGCCGCTGGCCCGTTGCGACCCACTTGTGTGCGGTGTATCGACCGCGCTGCCCCGCCGCGCACACGCGTCGCCCCGCCCCGGCCCGCTCCGCCCCTCCTCGCCCCGGGCACGCGGAGAAGCGCCGGCGAGGCGGAAGCGGTGCGCATCCGCCACAGACAGCGGCGGCAGCGGGGGCAGCGGGGGCGGCGACAGCGGGGGACGGGGGAGGGGATAGCGGGCGGCAATGCCGGCGGCGACGAGGCTGCGGCGGAAGGGAGACAGACAAGGCACAACACAAGCTTCAGCTTCCCCTGCTTTCCCCACCCCTCCGAAATATATTCTTGAGCACCCTGGAGATGCCAAGTTACATTCCCGTGTCCTACTTCCTCAGGTCTACATTCGATATTTCTAGGAAATGTTTAGACCGCATAACCAAGTATACACATCGTATTTCTATTTTGTGTATTCGATGACGGGCATTAATTTATTATACTATTGAACAAGCTTGGACTCATAGAAATCGCCTCAGTGGTGTCAGAGTCGGACAAGCGCGTTGGCATATGTTAGATGACCGGGCGTAACGGAAAAGGTTTCTGAGCTGTTTCTGTGTGTGTGTGTGTGTGTGTGTGTGTGTGTGTGTGTGTGTGTGTGTGAGAGAGAGAGAGAGAGAGAGAGAGAGAGAGAGAGAGAGAGAGAGAGAGAGAGAGAGTAAGAACAAATATTCGTCCAATAGAAAAAATCTAGGATGGATTCGAGTAGGATCAGCTTGATCGGTGGTCCCACAAAAAGACAGTGGATAGCAAACAGACCGAAAGAAATGCACAAGAGGAGCCCAATTAATCTCAATTCTATCCAATTAAATAAACGCTTCCAACTCACTTCATATTCAAACGTTTTTTTGTGGGGGAGCCAATCAGTACGTGATGAATGCAGTGATGACTTGTTCATATTTACTAACATGAAGATTAAGAAATTGATAAGCAGTTTCAACGGCTGAGCCATCATTATCAGAAGTGACGTATGGCTATAATGATATGATAAATTGCAATGGAAGGTGATAAACGATTAAATAAACACAATAAATATGTCATTGACTTTTATTGTATGAAATTTGATGAGATAGAGAGAAATACATAAATTTTCCAAACGGTTTTATTAACTATCAAGCAATTTTCAATGACTTAGCGGTGTTCTTCAGATCTGCCACGGGGAAATGATATCGTTAGGTAGTCGAATTCATTATAAGAACGCGGAAGAATCCGATGCGTGACGACGAAACACTTTATGTCATGTCGGAAAGGCAGCACAATAGCTCACGTTTCACCACGCCCTTGCTTTCAAGCCCCTCGCATGTTTTCCTAGACTCTCCCAAAATATTCTCTCAGGGCCCGGATAAAAAACAATACTAAACGACTCGTCTTATCGAGAGGAATCGGAAGAGCTACGGAATACATCTGTAGATGCCTTAAAATACCCTGAAACGCGTTTTAGGCGCGTACTCTCATGCACCGCAAAACGTTTTCCCACCCTGAGAATTCTCTTAGAATGTTATGGTTGGATGAGAAGAAAAGGAAAAAAAAATAAATAAATAAAAAAAAATAAATGAAATGATCAGTTCCCTACCAATAGACAGTGACGCGTCAAATGACGCGTGAAGCTCACTTGGTCCGAAAGGAGGCCCTGAGAGGTGTAATCACGAGTAACGGACGCACGGAGTAACGGACGGACACTTGACTACACGAATACACCCATCCTGCGCAGCGCGAATATGTCCTGGCGTGTGCGTCGTGTACCTGCCCGCCGAAACTCTTGGGAAAATGGGAAAAGAAAGAGCAAAGTTGCTGCAACTTAGGACCAGACGTTCACCTCCTCCTCCGCTCGCTATACACGCCACGGTCGTCTTCAAGAGTCGAAGGCACGCCGTTGCCAAATTGCCAAAACAAGAACAAGTACTCCCAGTCATGGATTGCGAGGTAAGATGGATATGGACCCGGTATGGGGGATAAATGTAGTGGAGTGGCGATGCGCTATTTACTTGCGGTGAAGGCTTCTTTCTGCCTTCCCCTGCACCCGAGGGGTCGCAGAGGCGCGTGGAGAGCAGATGGGTCAAGGGGAGCAGGCGGCAAAGGAGCGGCGGCAGGCGGCCGCAGTTTACGACTCCGACGAAGGCGGCGGCGGCGGCGGCGGCGGCGGCGGCGCAGGGAGGGTCTCGTGTCTCTCCGCGGGCTTTATTGGCTCCCGCTGCGGCGGCTTTAAATTTCTCGGAAACATTATCTCCCCGGCGCGGCGCGCGGCGCAGCACGGTGGAGGGAGACCTGCTTTCTTTGACAGCGCCCCGCCTCCTTTGTTGCGGAGACCCGCGACGACGTGAAATGCACGACGCGGGGGACGCCGGGGGGAAGGGAGGGAAGGCCTAGCGAGTGGTGGGACAGTGTGTGCGGCAGTGAGGAGCAGTGAGGGGCGGGGAGGGTGATGAAAGGTGATTGGGGTGGAGCGGTCGGGGCGTAGTAGTGCGGGCGCGGGCAGGGCGGGGCGGGGCGGGGCGGGGACTGGGAATCGGCGGGGGTGTGGCGGGGCGGTGGCGGGATGGCGGGGAGGGGCGGGGTGGCGGGGAGGGGCGGGGTGGGGCGGGGTGGCGGGACGGGGCGGGTGGGGCTTGGGAGGGCGGGGCGGGTGGGGCTTGGGAGGGCGGGGCGGGCGGGGTGGGGCGGTGGCGGGGAGGGCCGGGGTGGCGGGGTGGGGCTAGGAGGGGCGGTGGACGCGCGGGGGCGCGGCGGGGCTGCGCCGAACGCAACGGGTCGGAGGCGAGGTGGGTTGGGGTGAGGTGAGGCGGGACGGCGGAGTGCCGAGCGCTTCGAGGAATGGCAGCGAGTAGAGTGGCACGCGTGGGAGGCATTCAGAAAAAGGGAACGCGGAAATGCGAAGGCGACGCGGACGACCTTCGCGAAGGCCAGGCAGGCGTGCCGAAACGAGCCGTCTGTTCAGGGAAACTCGGTAGCAGCGCGTCGCGGCGTCCGCGACTGCGAGATAAGAAAGCGATTGGGCCATAAACTCTCAAGGACTGATATCTTAGGAATTAATAAACCGTTTTACGCGTAAAGACAATACATGTGATAGTGTATCAGCTTGAGTTTAACGAACCTTTCATTCCTGATTCAACGTTTCCATTAAAAATTTACGGATGTTATTCAACATATTGAGACGTACAGCACCTGCAGTTATCTCCTACTCGAAAGATATGCTTAAAAGCTCTTGCAAAAAACTTCACCGTTTTTGTTCTTCAGTTTACGAATCGTGTACGTATTTACTCGTAAATCATATTTCGTAACTCTACTAAGATTATTGATTATTAAAATAATGCACTATGATATTTAACCAGGCATTTCATATGCATTTCATATTCGTATGTTGTTGCAAAACCATTGGTTTTGAGAAAACTCTCTTTACTACGTATTAAGTTCACTACTTCATTACACCACACTTTAAAAATCAAATATTCGAATAATGTTGTGCACCGCCAGCCTTTGGTTCAGACTTCCTCCTTTCTAGATCGCATCTTCGTGGATATTCGATATTACGAGTCGAAGTGAGGCTTTTATTACTCTTTCACCTTACATTTGCAGACGGAACGATGTGATTTGTTCACATGAGGTCATCGCCGACTGAATGAGATCGCATGTTTACAATAGATACCGATCGATTAGATATGATATAGATGGCGGTGAGCGGTATATAGGCCCGCTCATTGTAGGGTACGGCTAAGTAGAAGAGAGCACGAATACTACTACTGTGGCGTAGATACGTGCAAAGGAGAAATAAAAAGATTTTCCGTGCCTTTTATGAATAGCGTGTATTGTCAATAACAAAGTGTATTTATTATACTTCAGCTCGGTACATAGACCTTTCTAATGGAAATAATAACTCCTTTTTCTTCCTCGCGGCAATAGTTGACTCTTATTTATAATTAATTTACTGCCAGAAATCACATTTTCCTGCACTGTCTGAGCTGGCGCCAGCATTGCTCAAACGCTGTTATTCGCGTGTTCTCTGACGTATGTCATCACTTTCGAAACGACAGTAATCCTAATTCTGCCGTCTGCAAATATATAATGAACGAGCAATAGTTCAAAAAGATATCCACTGAGGGCACTTAAAACAAGGTCTTTTGAGAACGGTATGTATAGTACACCTGGCCGATTAACTTTGCAAAATCAACGCCCCCATAAGCCCGATTTAATTCCAAGAGAGAGAGAGAGAGAGGGAGAGAGAGAGGGAGAGAGAGAGGGAGAGAGAGAGGGAGAGAGAGAGAGGGAGAGAGAGAGAGGGAGAGAGAGAGGGAGAGAGAGAGAGGGAGAGAGAGAGGAACAGAGAGAGAGAGATTAGTTGGAATTTAGGAAAGTCGATAAATATCTTACATTTTATTATATTACGAGAGTGCTGTTACCCTCTCAGAGGCTGGTCGGAGGAGGCGGCGGAGACGCACGCGACTTTATTCCCCGCCTCTCACCCCCGCCCCCGCCCCGCCCCCGCCCGCCTCAGACCATTGATCGCTCTTTCGCTCCGCTCTAATCCCGTAAAGCCCTCCGCACTGGCCGCGCGGAAACTCGGTCGGCGGCGGCGGTAGTTGCTGCGGGAGCAGGGGCGGGGGCGGGGCGGGTGTGGCGGCGGCGGCGACGGCGGCGACGGTATTGGCAGCGGCTGCGGTGACGGGGCGGCGGGGCTGGGGCGTGAGCGTGGCAGTGCGCGACGAGGCAGGGAAGGATGGGAGAGAAAGAGCGTGGAGTGCGGGAAGAGGCCGAAGGGGAGAGGCAGCTCAGGCGGCGGCAGAGAACTCGAAGTTCAGCTGCCGGCAAACGCGCCGAGCTCGTCTACTCTCGCCAACTCCTCTCTTGCTTGCTGTACGCGGTATGCATGGGTGGATACCAGTTAGCAGTCAGTATTAAGCGGTATACGCAGACATCAGAAACTCCAAACATGTCCTTGCTAAGTATTTCATCAGACGTAAATTCCAAATAACCTGAACTCCAAGCTAATCCGTTTTGTGAAGATATACTTGAAGTGACACACAAAAATTAGAAAATTAATATAATGTTGATTACAATTTTGACAGCGATTCCCATTTTAAAATCGCATAATGTTTTACATGAATTTTAATTTAAGAGACTAATTTGATTTTATCGTTATTCTAGCATCGACGTGAAAGCGTAATAAACCTACAGGAAATTTGTCGACAAGATGATTCAAATTTTAAAATATAAGTATTTAATATAATTATATCCTAGACCAATGTTTTATTCACGGAGGCTCAAAAATACAACTGAAATGTTCATCTTTCACGATACTCCTACTTAAGATAGAATTTGACCGAAGCTTTCAAGAGATTCAATGATACAGTAGAAACCTAGGAAGAGAGAACAAAAGAGAGAGAAAAGACTGAATTCTGAAAATCTTTTATTCGATTTCACAATAACAACCCATTCGGGCAGGATGTAATGATGGTTGCTTAGTAAACAAAATAAAGATCGCAACGGTGCCGGCACTTACCAACTTCACACTTTTTAAAACAGCCTAGAGGTCTTCTCATAAACTCATCAGAGGAGATTTGAATAAAAAAATGTCACATTGCTCAGGTCATGTAATCGTCTGCCCTTTGCATCTCGGTTAGATACGTTGACACCGTCACATGCTGTGTTCCGCTGTCGCTCGTAGAGTTCCGCCGAGCTCTGTTTAATTTGTATGCTCTCCCGCGTCCTATTCACCCTTTCCTTCCCGACCCGCTCCTCCGTTCCCGCCTGTGCTTATTAACTCCGGACATTCTTGTGGGTCAAGCGAGATATTGAGCGCTGTAATGGAATTTCATTTGTCGGCGCCCAGCATTCCTCCGAAATTCGGCGAGAAAACAGAGTAACACTAAGGGCGTCTCAAGCAGCGAGACGTCCACTCTGCATTCACGTTATCCCTTCCATTCGCGCCTTTTTGACTGCAATGAGAGACGAGTCCGTTTTATAAACACAGTCGCTGACTCCATATTTATCAGGGCGACTATTTCAGAAAATGGGATAAAAAAAGTTGTAAGGAGATACAAATAACTCGTCAAATACTCACTCCTCTCACTTCGTTAAACGAGCAAAATGTGTCTCAGTTCATGAACGTAGTTCGATCTTTCAACATAAAAGGAGAAAATTCCACAATGGAGGGACAAGTCCATACATAGTAATCGAGCAACCTGCGTCAGGGAGTCCGTCAGTCACTCACGGTTAGACCACTTCCGGTCTACCAATCGAGATAAACGAGAATTTATTTGGCGCGTCTCCATCTCTTGACGGGGCACAACTGCCTTGCGAATAAATCCAGAAAATCTTAGCTTTTCTCTAAAGAACGTGTTTTTAAATAACGGATTGATTTTATTGACTTACGTTACATAAAGTGATCATCAATAACTCATTCGATTCCACTCAACAAGGCCAGTGGATTAAAACAATTTTTAGCTGATTTTCTCTGATAATCTGCAAAAATCGAGAAAAACACGCATGTTTGATGATTTTAATGCTGCTATGAGTACTTAACCATAGAGGTGATACTCTAAGAACAGACCAGTTTGAAGAGCGGGAAACAAATGATCGACACGAAGGAAGAAGACATTGGAAGAGAGAGCGATGAAGTCATTTACAAGTCAACTCAACGAAAACTTGTCCATTGACGAATTGAGTGCATGGACCTAAACCGCAGTTATGATTCCAGCAGTACCAAGCAGGAGATGTCAAAACAGTTCCTTATTAGAAACTTTCTATAAAGTGCTATGAACGCTGTTATACTTTCTTTCAGACATTTGCATGGCCGTTTGGACTTGATTTATCACACTGACAATAATTAAAGCTCATTTTGTAAAGCCACAAAAATTTAAACAAGTACTTTAATTTATAGATTTTCATGTAACTTCCTGAAATGGACGAGTCGGGTTATCTTTAAAATGTACGCTTACCAAGTAATTGCAATGCACAAATTAAACTTTTCAACATGCCCGTAGGAGACATCACCCTACGCAAGTAAAAATAGTATTTAACTAACATCATACCTCGTGCAACATACGGTAATCTTACATAGTTCAAAGCGCAGACATTATACCAGTCCCAATCATTAAATCTCAAGTGCACACTTTCTATTTCACACACTGCCACGAGTGTATAACGACACTCCGTTGATCCATTGTGTTCTTATCATCCCTGAAATGACAGTGGATTACAACAAACGCCGTCAAACATGACAAGAGGTCAAAAGCGCGTCACAAAACGGACGCGCTCACACAACGGAGAGAATGCGGGACTGTCGAAACGGCTTCGACACACCCTACGCCACACCCACCCACGCACGCACCTGCCGAAAGAGACCACGCGAGGGAATGCGTCCTTGTGGCACATACGAATCGCAGGTCCACCGGCGCGCATAGCCAAAACGCACGAAGCGGGCCGGTGGGGGGGCGCGGGTGGGGTTTCTGGTGAGGGCGCGCATCTGCGATTCCGCGCGCGGAGCCGGAGCGGAGTGGCGTGGAGCGGAGCGGAGTGGCGTGGCGCCGCGCGGCGCATTTCGCGCGCCGCCAGCGTGTGTATGTGTGTGTGTGTGTGTGTGTGTGTGTGTGAGCGCGAGGTGCAATGCATGCCAACGACGCCCCTCCCAGCCAGGCGCAGGTTGTTGGGTCGAAGCAGAGCGGCGTCGGCGGCGTCACCGGCGGGTGCCCCTCTCCCCACCTCCCCCCACCCACCCACCGGGCACGCGGAATGCGCTGAACCGCTCTGCACAAGGAGATAATGAACGGAGTGTAGAGTCAGCGAGGACGAGAGAACGCAGCCAACGCGTTTTTTCCCCTCCCCTCCCCTCCTCCCCTTCTCCGCCCTTCGTCCCCTCCCACGTTACACATTGCGCGAACTCTATCCACCGTGACGAAGACACCGACACCGACGAAGGATGCTGCGAATTATCTCTCGTACTCCAGATCCTCTGAAGCATTTGCCGAAGGGGAAATTAGACACTTGTCGTGATTGCGAGTCCCCGAGTTTCCTTTGTTTCGATCTGAGAAAGCTGAAGCAATCTCAAATGGACCATTCATGAATTACGTTCAAGCTGATCTTCTGGGTTACATGTTTTAAAACAAGGCCGATAAGTAATTATACAATTACCAACCAGTTTCAGAAAGTAGCATTACTATCGGGAGTTAATCGATAAAGCGACCTTGTATGTGGTATTGTTCATAATGTATATCTCAAGAAAAACTAAATTCTGTAACTCAAATTAATGTTACGAAAGTTATTACTACAAAAGTTTTTAATCGCTGTGAGCGAGATTCTTTTCATTTAGTACATATTCGAAGATTCTACAGCCAATACTATTAGAGAGTTGATCAACAATCACTATTCAACCAGGGTTTCGACGCTGTTCTTTCATTTAAAACTGTTCAATCTACTACTCCCCATTGTACGCTCTGCAGAAAAATCGAAAAGCCCAAAGCAAACGGAATTCTATCAGGAAGCACAAAAGACGAAACGTCGCCAAGCAGACAGTTTATTCGCTCAGAAATGGCATTTCCAGTTAGCAAGAAGCGATTTGCAGGCTGCGCCGGCGGCGCTGCTCTGACAGACTCTCTGAATGAGCGAGTGTTTTCAATGAACGAATTCAAGCAGCTGCGGCGGTTTGATTCAACAGGGAGAGATTCAGAGCAGCAACTTTCGCGAACCGTGGCATCAGACAGCATTCGATTGTAAGTGAACGTAACCGACTTCAGATGATTGAAAGAAAAAAAAAGAAAGAGATCGTAATGAGCAGATTCTTTAGGTGGAAAACGCACTTCGAAAAGGGAAGTGACGGACCACAGACGTAACAAATGCAATTGTAATACTCTGCATGCATGAGCAGCCGCGACAGCAGTAACTAGCGCTGTCACCACGTGCGCAACTGTACCCGCCAGGCATTATACCCGTCTCCGCCACTTTCACATTCACTACTGCTTCGACCAACTTCGGATGTTGCTCGTGACGTCACATTATCGCAACCATCGTTAGCACAACCCCACTGCCACGGCCACGGACATCTATCGGCTCTCCACGTCCACGACGCATGGCGGGACCCCGTGCGTTACTTTCTGGTCATACAGCCAACTTGTGCCACGGCAACCGCCGGCGCCACAATACATTCTACTCCCATCACTTTCTCCATGGGCTACTCTACAATCATGCGATAAGTACTCAAGGACAAACTATTAGACGCCATTTCGCCAGAATCAAAATAGCTTTCAGTCGTGAATGAGGTCGAACGAAAAGGCCTATAAAGACATTCGTAATACAGATAACATAACGTAACATAACTTAACATAATATAACTTAACAGTAATGACTTCTATGAGCATATTTAAACCACCGTATGAAAGCTTAACAATAGAACCGGGTATAGATAGATTACTATAAGAAGGGAGCGTTTTGATAACTACCGTTTGTACCACTGCTGGCAACATAGCATCAGGTTACGTCCAAGCTCTCATTTCGACAGTACGTGCGTTTTCAGTTAGCCTACTTGTAAATGGCTTCATCGCTATCTCTCGAAATGTCTTCGCCCTTCGTACATTTGCTTTCCGACCAGTGGTTCCTTCTTGGAGTAACTCCTGTATACTTCAATTTTTCTACAGTGGCCGATGTGTTAGGTCATTGTTACAGCTCCTGCCTTATAAAATGAATCTTTTTATCAGTGGCACATTTCGGACCACGAGACCCATTGAGGACGTTTGCGAATTAATTAAAAATATTCATTTTATAAGGCAGTAAGTGTAACAATGACCTAATGCCATTGGCCACTCTAGAAAACTAAGTTTATGTCGGTTTTCCAGAAAGAAAGCTGTGTACCCGTTCGTCGTGCGGCAATCGCCGTCGTTATCGCAGTCGCCGCCACTGTTTCGCGCATGGGAGCTCCACCCAGCAGAGAGGGGGGCGGAAGGAAGGCGAGGGGAAACGAGTAGCGAGTCAGCAGCAGCAGCAGCGGCGGCGCCAGATAAGGGGGACACGACGCGTGGAGCCACCCCCTCCTCCTCCACCCCCTCCTCCTCCTCCTCCGGCGGCGGAGGGCGCCTGGGTGCGACGCCCTCCAATGAGGTCGGGCGGCGAATTTCGCGACCTCTCCTCTGCCCCCTCCCTCACGCGCACTCCTCCTGCCCGACTTTGCGCGACGCGACGTCGCGTCGCGTCGCAGAGTGTGTGTGTTGACGCGAGATTACAGAGGACCTTCAGAAACACGCAGGTGCATCCGGGATTCCCCTCCCCCCCCCCTCCGCGCCCGTCCCGCTCGGTGCCTCGCGGGGCCTTATCGCCGCGTGTTTACACACAAATAAGTGCTCAAGGAATCGAAAAACACACAAGGACGAGTCTCGCTACAAGGAACAAGACACACCACGACATCCCGCTTGCAACTGTGAAACAGACACTCGCTATCTTCAGGGACTACCACTAGTTTTACTAAAACGATAACAAATATTTTCTTTCTTACTAACTCAAATGTGATTTTGAAAAATGCTTGATGACTACGTAATGTTAGGATGTGTTCATCAATTTTGAACCTGAAAAGACACAAACTTTGCTACACACACAAAAATGCTAATGGACTGTAATATAAGCTAATAACACTAAAATGTCTCTGCTTCTTCACTGAAGGGCTATTAACTCCAGTACCAAACGAATTATCTCTTTTTTACATCGTTTCAGTATTCGCGTATGTATTTGTGCAACTACTGGTAGTACTACAAGCTGTGCATTTAATAAAATTTAACAAGCCTGAGAATGAAATGTAGTAAATGAACGGATACTGTGTTGCAATTCACACGTGTTAATGTCTCATTAATTCGTAAATATGTGAAACTTATACTGGAGTGCAACAGGAAACTTTTGCAGGAAGTTTTATATTTTCTTTATTTGCTCATCTACCTCGCGACAAGATAATCCAATCGAAAGAAGAAACAGAGTTTCATTATTTTAACAGTCAGATCCTAGATTCTTCGGCCATAGTCGAGAAGAATATTTTGATGGATCGGTGATAATAAGATTTCAATGATGAATTGAAAGATTGTAGAAACTTCAGAACCTCCAGAAAACCTGGTGCTTCCATCACATGGATCGACTGGTATTTAAATCACGGTGTTCAGGTGAAAAATGAGCTGTGTGATCAATATCATGCGGCGGCCCGACATTTGAAAAATAACGAGGGAAAAGAAATAACTTGAATATCGCCCGACTTCTGCATCAGTTACTCTAAGAAGGGACTCATTTAACAAACGGAAAACAAATGAACTTCATGCAAGGCAACGGCATTGCAAGAGATAGTGATCAAGCCATTTACCAATGATCTAACTTTAAACGCATTAGTGCATAGACATTTATTGCAGTTATTGCAGGTTATGTTGCCAACAGCGGCTAAGCAGCAACTGTCGAAGCAGTCCCTTCTTATAAGTAATCACTCTATGAACATGGATCTATGAGCATGATACATCTATGAGCATGGATGAACTCAATTCGCCACGCAGCCTGGGACTTAGAACCCTGGGAACTGAATCACAACTAGCGAGCCTTCGACCACACATGAAACATCTCCGTGTCCGTTCGGTCACCTCCACACACAGCCTCATTACAATCGGCGCCGCTCCCGGCGGAGGCCCAGGCAGCCGGCTCAGGGGAGGCGGGGGGAGCGCTTGGAGGGAATTCCCCGTTAGTGCGTGGGCGGCGGCGAGCACGAAATGCAAGGCCCCAGGGGAGGGGGAGTCGCTTGCGTCACGCACGCCACGCGTCTTCAATACGCGCACGCACGCACGCGCACGTACGCGCTCGGGCTCGGGCTCGGGGATCGCGTTGCACGGCGCGGCGCCTCCGCACGCAGCCGGAGCGCTCTTACTGCACAGAAGAAGCACGTAGCGTGATGCCATTGACCTGCTGACGAAGATTGTGGGAGAAACACAACGAAATCAGAAGTTGGATTCGAAAAATTACGCACTCATTTGCCCTTTGCTACTTTTTGTAACTCTCTAACATGACAAACTTTATAGTAATTATAATTTGCACACGATTTTTTCCAAGATCTCGCCTGGGCATTTTAAATTTTAAAAAAATGGCTTTTAAATATTCTTTTAAAGGAAATCGCTGGGAAGAATAATTACAATGCAAACTGGCTCTTTATACTACCGATTGGTGAAAACAATGCACTTTTAAGATACATATTTGTTTTAAGGAATCGTGTATATTTTCCAAACAGCGAACATGAATGCATCTGAATTCTTACGTATTCTCAAAGTTTTTATATTTTTAAGACGGCACTCTTTCCAAATACCTCTTTAGTAATTTTGACTTACTCTTCTTGCTATTTAAATCTTCCATTAATTCTTGATAGATACCGTTTTTTCAAACTACTTTCTTGCATTAATATCTTATTGATGACGGTATTACACTCGGATACTGAAAAATCTTTAACTTCTCTTATGTCCCATTTTTATGTCGCATTCAGTGTCATTCCTCAGTAGTTATTCGTTGTGCCCTTTTACTAGCACCACAACGCTTTCCTTTTTCGGCAGCTAGACGGACCGCATCCCTCTCCGGTTGTGTTGAGAGAGCTGTTTGTTTAGCGGGGGGAGCGAGAAGGGCGTGGCCGTCCAGGGAGAAGGCGAAGGATCAGAGACCCGAGGCAAGTGCCCTTCACGAACCACCCACGTTTCGTGGCCATTCGACAGCGCAAGACAGGCTGTCTGTTGAGGCACGCACTCCAGCTCGCTCTCTGAAATAATGCTTTGGGAAGCAGCGAGGTAGCCTCAAACATTGAAACGTCGTGCACACACGCGCACAAACACACACACGCACACACATACACAGAAAATTTTCCCTTTCGTGTGTGGTCTTCTGACCATCCACGCGCATATGTGCACAGCACTGAAGTTCGCGTGCGTAGGATGCAAGAATTTTACTCACTCGTCTATGCCCTGGGCGTAGGTTTACATTGCACTTTTGGAGTCAGGAAATTCCTCGTCTGCAACGCCTGAATTTTTGCAGAGGTGAGAAATTCCTTTTTATTATTATCGTTTATCAATATTCTTTTTATTATTCTTAATTATGTGATGAAAACAAAGAAACTGAGGATGAGTAGTTCGTATTTAAAGTCTTATTTACTTGTGAATTTTGGCGGATTATTGTGTGGAAATAAAATCTTCCAAGCACTGAGCTATTTATTACCTACTACTTGTAATAAACATTACAACTTCTAAAACTTTCCAAGAGACTGCGGTTAGTTGATAATTATTGTGAAAATCGTAAAATTAATTACGATATGCAACTGATGATTGAACTAAAGGATGAATACCTAACAACTGTATTTAGAATAATTAAGGAGATCCCTATGTATCTCATCTGATCGCCAATGTATACAATTAATGGATAACGAGGTGTTACAATGTCAGCAATTGAATTTAAAATTAAGCATTTCTATTTCCAAGGTACTAAATTGTTTCATATTCTAATTACAATACATATAACGTACCAGATATATCCATGATCAATTTTCATTCACACAAGTCACAAGTAGAATATTAATTAACAAATTCCATCATATTCTGATGCATCATTGCTATTCCCACATGATTCCAATTAACTTCACCCAGATAGCGCAGAAAGAGTTGAGGCAGTTGACCTCCTTGCCGCCCGCCTTCGTTCCGAGCGAAGTTGCCGACCTCCGCCTGGGCATTCCTCTGCCGGGTCTCCCGCCTCGAGATCACGCCCCTGATCTCTTTCCCGGCGCATCTCCCCCCCTCCACCCTTACACTCATCTCCTCGCCCCTCGCGTTCGCCCCTCGCTTTGCAGGCGACGTCGTCTTTTACTGCGTTCCCTCGCCTCCCCCCACCCCTCCCCATCCGCCCCCGTCACGCGAGCCCGGAAGTAATCGGCACGGCTGGGGCGCAAGAGCACGTCGATTGCAGCGCACCAAATGGAGCGGGGGGGGGACCGAGACACGGCGAGTTTTGGTAGGAAGGTGGGGTGGGGCGGGGCGGGGCGGGGCGGGGCGGAGCGGGGCGGGGCGGGGCGGGGTGGTGTAGAGCAGGGCGCAGTGGATCGGGCGGGACACGGAGGTGGGAGAACTTAGAATGCAGACTCGGGATATCCTTAGGGGAGTGCTTTGCTGAGATTTCGTTTTTCTCTCTTCTTCTTCTCTCTTCTCCTTGCAGAAGCTGGGGCATCAGCATTATAGTGGCATCTTATGAAATAGCTTCATTTCCTTTGTTCCGCGAGCTTTTTGCTTTAAATAGCAGCTATCAGTAATCCATGGTACTAAATACATGGTCTATTTACAGGTAAATGATCTTTCTCAATGAGTTACTTGAAGTTTTAAAAAAAATATAATTTTTTTTTCCCCAAAAATTGTTACAAATTTTAACTTGGAAATCACAAAATCTTTCTAAGTAATCAAAAAAATTGCCATATGATTTTTCTTATATAGTTCATTTTAAAATTCAATAGGAAATGGAAACCGATTTGTATCTCTTTAGTGGATGTGGTTAGATTCTTTCAAGGATGTATATTTTATACTCTGAAAACGTCAAGAGGAACATAATGTAATATTATTTAAATCTATTGTTGAATGCACACATACTAAAAGAAATATTTTTTTAAAATTATGTTCGAGTAGTTCTCGGAATTAATATTACAGATGTCGATCAGTGCTCTACGGGATTCACTTATTGGTATCAAAAACTAACAGTTAACTCTGGTAAGTATAATAGATGAGTCTCATGATTAAATGACATTTTGATTTGCATATTAATCCTCAGGCAGTAGCTATGTTTAATTGTTGGGTGGATTTCAATGAACTCGTCACCAATACATCCGAGATTAAAATAACAGGAATATTGATGACAGGTTATTCGTCCAATTAAAATTATGTCGCCATTTGGGGATCAGTACAACGAAACTCCCACTCTACAAGAGGCGATAATTTTCCTTTTTACCCCGTCGTCTATCAATATTTCTAAAACACTACTGAAATAATTAGGGAATTTTTTAAACGCAAAAACGATAACATGCCTTTCATCTTATTAAATACTACATGGAATTGGTAATTAATGATTCTCGTCTAGTTCACGCAGGAAGATTTTCTGAAACTTTTCATGCCGGAGAAATGTTACTCAGGGAAATTGTACATCGAAATAGTACCAGTGAAACTCACCAAGTAAATAGCTGCACCGAATTCGGTTAGAAGAGTATCATCTGCCGTATTAATTCCGCAATTTATATTCGAGGGAGATTTGCATATTAATTTAAACAGTAAACAGTAGACTACAGCACATTGTACACGATATCCACGATACAGTGTTGCACTGTTCATTTTGCCATCTCACGCAGCAGTAGGTCGAGAAAAAAAAATCTTGAATGGAGTCTTTCACAATATTCTTCGTTGAATGAAATGTACTGCAAAAAAACAATTTTCACACTCCACATCAGTAGAATAAATAAGTAGACAGTGGCATTCCCTGTAATTATCACACACTACGATTCAAATCTTGCTTCTTGATAGTTTTTACGTCGCCATTCACTTTAGCAGCCTTGTAATGAGAAGCAGGAGAGAGAATGGATTCGCTCGATATCATCATGTCGCAAGTTTTAGGCTCTTCTGGACATTGGCTGAACATTGTGTGAACTGGTTGAACATTGAATCACTGGCTGAACAATGAATTTTGAGAAAACTACAAGAGTCTACAATTTGCGGCGAGACCATTTAATTAGCCTAAAATTATGAGTTGGTTTTCTTTGTGTTCTGCTCTGTGTACAGTCTCATGTAGCGCCCGCACAACGCTAGTGGGGGAGCAGGTGGTATGCATTGCATCCGCGACTTCACACTCGGCGCATGCTGATGCATCTCGCTCGCAACAAAGACGTCTCCCCGCAGCGACAGCCGCCAGCGCCCGGGCGGCGTAACAACGGCGGCGCTGATGGGCTCCGGCGTCGGGCGGGTTGAAGAGGCAGAGCGCGGGGCGCTGAGCGAAGTGCCGGGCAGACGTGGAAGAGAAGAGGGAGGCGGCGGGGGCGGGGGCAGCGGCGGAGACGTGCTTTTTGCTTGGCGCCGACTCAAGGGCGCTCGTCTCGCTCCCGCCTCCGCCCCCGCCCCAGCTCCCGCCGCCCGCCGTCGCCCGTTCTGCGAACAATGCTGTTAGTCGGGCTGAACGGGTTTCACCTGCCCGGGCGAACATTCCAGACAGCGCAAAAAAAGAAGAAGAAAAAAAAGTATGGCCGCCGCCGGTACACTTGTCCGCAAGCACGTTTCCCTCTCAGGGTGACCGCATCAAAAGACCTTAACAAATGGCAGCGCCAAGTGCCATTGTAATTTTCTCCGTTTTGCCAGTTCCATCGCCCACTCGAATGGAGTGGCCTTAACAGCAAAGGTCATATGCATCACTGCACTACCTCTGACCAAGAGGATTTGAATCCTGACGCTGGCAAGATTTTCGATACTAGGTTGTCATTTCGAAAGTAAGTTGAATTCAGCCGCTGTCTGGAGGACAATTCAAGCGACCGAATGCTCTCTGATCGGTGGTTTTCCGTGGTTTAGCTGATCAACATCTGACGAATGCCGGAGCGGGACCGTAACAAACGGGCCACGGTCCGGGCGCGATCCTTTCTTTCTCTTTCTCTTTCTTGTCCTATCTTCAACCCTCATTTAAGCACACACTTACAAGCAGTACACCACCACACATGGCGTAAGTCCAGTCAGGAGCATAGAATATGTCAAGGTGGTGGCCCACTGATGGGAGATACTTGGTTGGGGGAAAATCCCGCAATACGACGTAGGTCGGCGCCAAATTTCGCCAGACAGCGGGACAACATCATCGCCATATCCCACGATAAAAAAGCATGCACTACACTTACGGAAATCATGACCTTAACAGCTGAAACCCCCGGAATCACAAACCAAACAATCATGACTGATGCAGTGTTCCTATATTTTGAACGTATTTACGCATATAATTCATGAACTTTTTTAAAAGTTCAATGAAAGTAACTTATGAGAGTGCTGATTTATAAGATTGAAGTAACTCCAAACTTCAAATTTATGCTGCTTTATCTGTCATAAGGAAATTCATTTCATATACTCCTTCTCTTCACATGAAGTATAGTTGCTAAATAGTACCTAATAGACACTGAATGGTTTAATGAAAGCAACACCCCGTGCAAAGCCTATTTGAAATCAAACTCTTGAGCGCGACGTAAGCGGCTTTCTCGGAAGCAAGCTCTCGCCCCTCTCGCACGCGCGGCCGCGGCCGTGGCCGCGGGCGAAAGAACGAAGCGTCCGGCGAGCGCGGGCTCCGCGCTGCCCACCTGCGCGCGGCGAGGGCTCTCGTGGAAGCGACTAAGCGGATCAACACTCCAACAACTCCGATCCGATTCCTCAAACTGCCAGCGGCCGTCCAAGCGCCCGGGGAACCGCGCCGCAGCGCACTCGAGACCGGGGGCGAGGGCCGCTGGAGGGACGGCGGAAGAGCGGGCCAAAGCGAACCGACAAGACGACGAAGCGCCCGAAGGTCTGGAGGCGGAACCGCGACTTCGCATCCTCCAGACCGCGGCCTCCGAGACCGCGATCCGGCCCTCCTCCAGCGGTCGCCAGCGACCCCGGCGCGCGGAGGAATGGAGGAGTTGGCTTCGCTCTCGACTCTCACTCGCCACCGCGCAAGCGAGCGGCGTTCACCGGGAGACGCCGCCGAGTCGGGCATCCGTCATGCTGGACAGCGGTGAACGCTGAGTCACGACAGCTCAGGCATACGCAGGCGGAAAGTCCTAGGAGAGAGAGACACGCAGAGAGAGGGAAGAGAGAGGGGGAGGGGGCGGTGTCTCTTATGGATCTCCGAACACGTCCCAACTCCAACCGGCGCGGAGGGGAACGGGGGAGCGCCGCGCTCCACCGCGCGATTTGTGGCTGCAGGTCGCGTGCTCCCCCACGCCACGCCGCGGAGCGCCAGCGCTTTGGCGGGCTGCTGCATGCGACGGGGAAACCCGCGCCCCGCCCCGCCCCGCCCCGCCCCGCCCCTCCGGCGCTGGCACGCCGCCAGCCGCGCCGGCTCTCGAGGGCCAGGCACGCGAAATTAGCCCTCGCCCCCTCGCAGGCAGGCACGCACGCACAGGGGAGCGCGCTCGCGCCGCCCGCGTCTGCGTTGCATCTGCGCCGGGAGGAACATCGATTAGGCGACGGGTAATTACGGCAGCCGCCTCCCTCCCCCCCCCCCTCGCCAACGCCTCTCGTAGATTATTCCAACAGTCAGGTTACACAATACTACTACTAATAATAATACGTGGACTAGCACTCTTTCGCTACCTAATCTCAATTTCATACTGTATTTCCTTTTGTTTTCTTTTTCTGCAGTTTCTGGACATTGGGGTAGAATACGAGAGTGTTCCTCAGCTTCGAGTTTCTCTTCTGCAAGACGTCAGATTTTGGAATAGCCCCAAAAACCTGAAGAACAAAAATGTGCATGCAAAGTAGAGGTAACGCAAATGAGATATAGTCTCATATATCCAGGTGGTGGCGTTTGGCTATCCCCACCATTCTCCGACATTCAGCCAAGACAGCAGGGTTGAAGGCAGGGAACAGTTCAAGCACCCGCCTAAATCATTCCTATTTAGAATTAACAAAGCGCAAGACGAGATGCAAAGAAAGTATAGCGTCATAGAAAGGTACATTGAAAACCCACAACTGCTCTCTTAATATTATACAATACGACACAGTGATAAAATTTAAAATATATTGCTAGAGGTAGGCACACATATATGGTATGATATCTTCAACCACATCTCTTGTTCTTTGTTCTGAAGATTTTGGCTGGTGATGACTCGAGTGAACACGAATTTAATGCTCGTTTTTATTTTCACCCATAAAAGTATTTTTATCTTATTACAACAATGGCTATTCTGCAACTTGGTCTGCAGATAATATAGCGAAACAAACCGTTTAGTACTGCAATGACAGCAAGTTGCGAGTGGCAGCCCAACTGCTCACGAAGAACAGCATTTCAAGTGATTTCAGCTCTTCGGGAAAACGTAAAATAACGAAATTGTGAGTTCCCAGGCAGGCGGAGGAAACCTTCCCTCACGAGATCGCTGCTGAAAGGGAAGGGCTTTCAGCGTAATGAAGTCGCCTAGTGACAGTCGTCACGTGGCGGCGGAGGCGGGGGCGGGGGCGGGGGCGGGGACGCGAGCACAATGGCGGGCGGGGGCGGGGGCGGGGCGAGGTCGCGATCTGTGCCAGCGTCCGCTAATGACGACGCATCAAAGGCGCGGCGACCGGCCAGCGGCGCGCCCAGCACGCGGCCAGAGCCCCTCCCCCCCCCCTCCACTCCCCCTTCGCCCATCCCACGCGAACAGTTTTGCTTTTGATGCGACAACCTGCAAAAGAGACCTCCAGGTCGCCCTTCAGAAGCGCGCCGTACGGACACAAATAGTATCTTTGCATTCAGTTCCAAATGCTGCCTGTGTAGGCCGGCATACACGTGATCTCATGCGTGTGTAAGATTGTATTTCGGCGGCAGCTCTGGAGACGCCCTTGAGACGCCCTTTCGACGCCCTTGTTAACGCCCGGACCTCTCTGGATGATGCGATAAACTAACACAATTGACTCGGCAATCTGTCGTAAACAGCCAGAGAACCTTCACTTCCTATGCAGTTATTACACAAAAATAGTCTACAAATTTGAGTTCACACCTCAATACAATTTGGACATATACGATTTCTGAAACAGCGAGAAATGTAAAGCAATACACTTTTAAGGGGTATAATTTTGAAGTTGGTTTAACCCAATAACTGGTGTTTAAACTTGAAACTAGAGAACATTTATTATCCCTTCTAACATTCATATTACAAGACGTGCAGTGGTAGATAACGTACAATACAATGGCATCGCAGAAGTGTGAGGTTTTAGGTATCTATATTCAAAGATATAGAAATTAGAAACTTTAGAAGTGAATTATTATTATACGGTTATGATTAAATTCGAATTAAGCATCTAAAATTGTCTACATTAAATTATTTTTAAATGGTGTATTGAACTTCAAAATGATAAAACGGTGTATGAATGTGATTTTACATCAATCCTCTTATTTCAGAAAATGCAAGTCTCAATATCTCCCTAACCTATTACTTACAGGCAAATGGTTTTGTTTTTGAACAACATGCACGGACATTTTGTGTAATGTGATTAAAATGTGAGTAGGTCAGGAAAGGCTCTTTCCTTGTAAGTAATCTCGAGGCAACGAAGAGTACATACGCGAGTTAGAATATTTGTTGTAGAAACTCCTTGACAATATAGACCTTCACTTGTAACATAATCCATTAATATCATACATTTTTATTAATGATCTAATATTTGGCAAGCTACCACTCACAAGTTGCTGCTGGGAGGGTTGCCTACAGTTGCAATTATGCCCGTAGCTAGCAAAGCCAGCAATTTTTGGAAAAACCGTTAGAGAGAGAAAAAAAAAAAAAAGATATTTGGAAAGCAATAAAATGCCAAAAATTGCGTGTAAAAAGTAAATGTGTTTTTTTGAAAATGTCTCTGCTAGCTCAACGGACTTTCTGTAGCCACAACATTCACCCAATCCATGAAGGACACCGTACTCAAATTATTTTCAAGTGCGTATTCTTTCACGCGTTTGTATAGTGACAAGCATTTCCACTGCCTGTGAACTACATTCAACGTAACATGTTTCGGATATAAATATAAAATAAAGTATGCAATACCCCCAGGGCTAACAATCGTGGGGGATAAAAATCGGATCCAGCTAAAAATGCTGGTCCCCCCAAAAATTGTCGCAAGCACCTGCCACCGTGATAATAAATAAAAACTGAGCCACGGTAAATGCAGGATGCTTGCATGCGTGGTCCTAGTCGGCCGATTAACGAAAAAAGGAAGAAAAAAAAATGCAATATCTGATAGTGAAATTGCAACCACTGTCACGTTTTCTCCGAAAAATATAAAATTCAGACTGCAACAATTCTGAAAGCGCATCATGAGCGGTTAATCACCGCGAACTGAAGACCGCAGAGGAGCAGCCGTGGGCGAAACGAGAAGCGAGCGAGCGAGCGCGGGCGTGCAAGCGCGCCCTCTCCCAAGGCCAGTGGGCTGGCAGCCGGCGCGGTGGCCACGCGGTCAGCGTGTCTACGATCGCGTAGCCTTGGACTCGGAAGGGGAGGGGAGGGGAGGGGGCCCGCTGGAATGCGGCGTGCGCTTTGGCCGTCGCAAGGGCTACGTCTCGCGTGCCCCGCTCAGCCTCCGCCGCAATTCCTCACCACAGCTCCTTGCTTCGCTCAAAATGCGGCCGTTGCTGTTCACCCATTGCTATTCACCAGTCCCTGGCCTTAAACACGGGGGAAGGGTTGCGTCTCCATCGAATGAAGGAAGAGGAAAATTATTTAAAGAAATTGTCGTGTGAACTAATAAAATGTTCTTAGTTTCAGATTTACAGAATGCGTCTTTCCGTTTCGATCACGATTAAGTTTGTATCAGCAAAAGTTAGAAGCTGACTTAATTAATTATTTGTAAAAATGTTGATCAACTTATGAATGCAATTTCAATGACTAAGTGTAATATTGTTTAATAAACAAATTTATTAATACAGATTACAACTTTTCCAGTTTTATTTATAATTCCACCACGACGAAACCACTTCATCGGACGATAATTATGAAATGAGTGACATTCACAGTAATTAACATGATCCAACGACTTTCTCGCCCCAAAGATAATCCACAGTTGCCACTGCTCCGTTAAGGGCACCATAAACGTCGTTACTTCAAACGAAAACCACCTAAATTCCTTCCACTTCCATTTGCCCCACGCCTCGTCCGAGTGCTCCGGCGCGGCGCCGGCATTGCAACCCTTCCACCGTCCACTGCCTGGTCTGGTCCATCTGTCCTCCACGGCCTCCGCCTCCGCCTCCGCCTCCGCCCCCGCCCCCGCCCCCGCCGCGCGCGCCGAGCCGCTCGGCCCGCCGTGATTCACGGAGGTGGAATGCGGCTCCTCCCACGCCGCCGCGCCGCAGCGCGGGTCGCGCCCCGCGATGCCCGGGTAATTGTGTAGTGGCTTGAGGCAGGGCGCGCGGCGCGGCGCGGCGACGCCCCCCTGCCATCCCACCGCAGCCGTAGCGGCTCCCGGGAGGCAAATTAGGCGAAAAGAAAAATGAAAGACAAAAATCAGGAATACTACTCCCCGCGCGCGCGCTCCGAACGAGGCCTCGCGGGGTGAGGTGGGGCACGACAGGGTACGGCGGGGTGGGGCGAGGGGAGGCATGGCGGAGGTGGGCGTGGCGGAAGTGGGCGTGGCGGGCATGGCGTGGCGGGGGTGGGCGTGGCGTGGTGTGGATAGGCGTGGCGTGGCGTGGCGTGGATGCGCGTGTAGTGGCACGGGAGGGCGTGGCGTGGCGGGAGACGGCGTGACGTGGCAGAGGTGAGCGGGGCGGCGCCGCGCGGGACCGGGCGGGGCGGAGCAGGGTGTGGCGGAGCAGGGCGGGGCGAAGCGGAGCAGGGCTGGGCGGGGCGGGGAGGCCGGGCCGGGCAGGGCGGGGCAGGGCGGCGCGGGGCGGAGCAGGGCGGGGCGGGGCGGGCAGGCCGGGCCGGGCAGGGCGGGGCAGGGCGGCGCGGGGCGGAGCAGGGCGGGGCGGAGCAGGGCGGGGCGGGGCGGGGCGGGGCGGGGCAGGTCAGGGCGGGGCGGGGCGGAGCGGGGCTCTTGGAGTTGCGCCGGCGCACGCGGTCCTCGAGAGCTCTCGTTGCCGAAGGTAATCTCCGCCAAATAAAACGCTTCGCCGACCCGCGGTCGTTATCTTCCATTTTCCTTGCCCGCCCTCCCGCGCGGCGTGGCGCGGTGCGGTGCGGTTCGGGAGGGGGCGGGGCGACGGAGAAATAAAAAGCTCGGAGTGGCCGGCGCGTGGTAGTGCGCTCCAGGTGCGGGCGACGGGGGAATTACGGACGCGGGGCGTTGGTTTATGAGGATCGTTTCGGAGGCGCGCACTTGGCGATCCGAGGAATGCTGACTGCCCGCGTCGAGAAGGACGTAGTAGCTGACTGCAGGATTGCCTCCCGGAACAAGTAACTAATGCTACTAGTGTAATGTGAGCTCATTTGGCGTCATTGAACAAGACCAAACTGCGAATGTACATTCCTTTAAATATGACACGTTTAAAGGTTCTAATCACTGAAAGTCGAAAATTTAATGAATAATTGTTTGACCTATTTACAATAATCAGATTCGAACATGTTAGAATTTGAATAATAAGTATGTTTTATATTTTTATGTAATGCCTCGATAAATTGTTTTGTCTTTTTCAAACGCCGATATTTTGACTTACGAACTGACCAAATCTCGGAATAATTCGCAGTTTTTGCCTCAAGACAGCCTCAAGGTAAAGAATCTGTAGCCTCGGATATTGTTACAACAATTACACAAAAAAGCGATGACAGCTAGACCCTGAGCAATCAGGCTTGGCGCTTGAAATTTCACGAAGTCAGACTTCACAGCCAAGAATCAACAACCCGGAGCATTTTTACCAGTCACACAAAAAGGTGGTGACTGCACAAGCAGTTGGGAAATCGGGCTTAAACCTTGAAATCGTAAATACCGCACATATCATCCTTTCCCTGAATGACTAGAATGTTCAAGCTCTTGGCAGCGAATTACAGCGAATGGACACTCTTGGTTGCGATGCATCAGGCGTCTGCAAGGGCACCCATCGGGAGGCGAAGTTTAACGCGAGGAGATGGGTCGAAGGCCGCGCCCGCTGCCGCCGCCGCCGCGCGCTCTCAGTGCTCTGTATGCGGAACACGCGCCGCGGAAAAAATAAAACCGGCCCCGCGCCGCATGACTAGTCCGCCCGCGAGGTGCGAGAAGCCTCGAAAAGAAAAAGAATAAAATAAAATAAAAAAGGCAACTGCATTTCTTCGTGATCGTATTCCCAGAGTGAAATATTATCGGGCTTGCGTTTTACAGTCGGTGTCCCCGCGTCGCTTGGACAAAGAAAACGCGGTTCGCTCCTCGAACAAATGAGAGTTAACAACACGGAGGGGAAAAAAGTTGCAAAGGTTACCAAGACAAAAACAGAGAAACGGCGAGATGAAAATATCGCAACTTGAATTTTCTCCGCCTGTTGGTTTATTGGAGAAGCAGAATGAAAGCGAATTTCGAAGCACACTTCACGCCAACAATGGTGCAAATTGGAAGAATTCAGGTCGAAATTAAAAATACATCTCGATTAAAGAAGACCACTCTCTTCGAAAGGCGTGAGTAACGAACTAGAATCAAAACGGTAATTAGCGATTGAAGAATCAGAAAACTGAAGAATCCATCATCTTGGTGTATTGAAGACACTTCTACTTCGATACTCGAATTTAGAATTAGGATTTTAGGGAGATTAAACAATTCAAAGAAAGTCATTGTATCGAGCAAGTCTACCGAAACTTTCTCATTCGAAGCAAATTACCAGAAAAATAACATTAAAAATATTTCAATTAAATTTCAAATTAAATGCTCCTACGGTGTATCTTCCTCAAGAAACTCTTGAGGTATAACGATGGAAGTTGGTGAAAAAGATTTGCAAAACTTTTCTCCGATTAAACTAAGAATGTGATTAGCCCTCCTACTGAACAATCAATCTCCAGCTGCCCACTCCGCATTCATTTGAGCTCGGTGATTAGAGGTTTCCTTGGAAATGACACAGCGTCTCTCTCAATCACGTGCTTATGTTAATGGGGGCCGTGACACGCAGTTTCCCGCGTGAACGCGAAGGTGACGCAGGCATCCCGCCTGCCTCCGTGCACTTGCCTACCTGCCGGTATTTGCCCTCCCCCCTCCTCCCCACCGCTTCGGCTCATCAGAGGTACTAGGCACCGCCATTCATCTCCGCTAATCTCATTCCGAGCGGCGCCTGCATTATTCAGGAGCAGGGGCAGGCAGGCGGCGGAGGCGGAGGCGGAGCGGGAGCCCAGGAATGCAGATAGAGGATCTAAAACCTGGCCTTTTCGGGCGGGCGCGACGCCCGAGTCCCCTTCAGCAGACACCGTTTGTCACCCTCCCCACCCGCCGCCCCGCCCCCCCCCCCCCCTAGACGCCTCGTCCCTCGCGATCCACCCGCCCCAATTGTAGCTCCCGCCGCAGCAAGTGATGCAGCGCTGCTGGCACAAACAGAATCATACCGGTGACACGCGGTGCTGGAAGTAAGGATGAGACATCGATGCCGATGTTTTAAACACAGATATTTTGAAACAGTTGATTTTTTAATATTGATGTTTCGTGCTCGATGTTTTTACGTTTTTGATGTTTTGTTCGTGGATGAAAAATTCCCATAATCATAATGCGTAAAAGTTAAAATGTGTAATGATAACCGACAGTATCACTGTCTATGTGTTCGAAGCAAACGAATGCTTTTTGTATGTACTACCTTCATTGAGCAGACTGTTCCGCACCAAAGTTGGTGCTGATGCCTCTGTATTCCCTTCGTGTTTCCAGTATATCGCACATGGAGAGGAGTTTTTAGCGTTTAGTTTTAGCGTTTTTTTATTTTCAATTAATTTTTAATTATAAATAAATGTTCGCGTAAGGTACTGGTGCATCACACCGGGGATGGTAATTAATTATCGGGCCAGCGGTGGTGGTAACCAGGGAAAGTTCCTTCTTGTAACGGTTAACTTCAATTGTAAATATTGTATATAGTGTTATGGTGTCGGAATATCTTATTTCTAATAAATACTAAATATTTACAAGCCGTTCACGTCTGTAATTATTTGCCCCGGCAAAGACGCCACAGACGTAGGAGGGATAGAATGGTTACCACCACCGCTGGCCCGATAATTAATTACCATCCCCGGTGTGATGCACCAGTACCTTACGCGAGCATACATGCGAGTATGCCGCACCTGCTGTCACGACGTAGCACGCCGGCTTCGATTCCCCGCCTCGGTAGCCTATGCATTACCATGCAACGCCGCGCACAACCCTCACGACGCCCTACCGACGCGCTCACCTCTGAAGAATCATAAGAATAGAAGGCTGCTTTCAAGTCGAATTCTGCTTATATACCCTGTGGCAGGTTGACGGAAGCGCGTCACCCGCAGTGCCCGCCAGCGCTCCTCCGCCGGCTTTGGGGTTCCCAAACCTGCATTCACGACACGGCATACCTTTGTGCAGCCCCGCGTCACTTCCGCCAGCGCTGTCCACATGGCTGCTATAGTACGTTTGTACTGGCGACAGATATGACGCCACACAACAATGTTCTAACAGCTTCATTCATAAATATTCGGCTTTGATCTCGTTTAGTAATGAGAACTTACTGAACTTGTTCTTATTGAAACGTATGTCTGTTTTGAAAACGATACAGCAACAGCTCTGAATGCGAGAATCAGAGAGAACCGCTATACCACGAGCCATCCAGACCCAGTTCTGCATGCAAACATCGGTTATCGCATCGCCTATTTCCACACAAACCGCGTTCCGCCTGCTAACTGCATCGCGCCAACGCAACGCATCACAGCGCACCGCCCGCAGGACGAAGCCCGTCAAGCTGACATGCGACATACTCCTTTTGGGGGAGGGGGAGGGGGAGCGGCGACGGCCAATACGACTCCCCCCGCACACTCGTCAGCTTTACAATCGCAGTAACACACTCGTGATCATCGATGAAATCGCCGGCAAAGGTGGTTCAGGGCATGAACTGATGTCACTCCAGTGCCTCTGACCGGGAGGTCCTACGGTTCCACTCCCGACAGCAGCAAATTTTCGACACAAGCTTGACAGTTACGTCGAATTCAGCCGCTGTCTGGTGGAGAATTCTAACGTCCGTGTGCTCTGAGTGGTACTCTTCCGTGGTTTCTCCGATAAATAATATATATATATATATATATATATATATATATATATATATATATATATATATATATCTTAATATATATAAATCTCGTGTCACAATGTTTGTCCTCAAAGAACTCCTAAACCACTTAACCGATTATAATAAAATTCGCACACCATGTGCAGTTCGATCCAACTTGAAAGATAGGATAGTTTAAATCTCAAATTATAGTCGCAATTTTAATTTATTGCTAATTTATTACAAATTTGATTGTTGTAATAATTGTAGATAATTGTGACTGTCAAATAATAACAGACAAATAATTAGCAATAAATTAAAATTGCGACTATAATTTGAGATTTAAACTATCCTATCTTTCAAGTTGGATCGAACTGCACATGGTGTGCGAATTTTATTATAATCGGTTAAGTGGTTTAGGAGTCCATTGAGGACAAAAATTGTGACACGAGACGAGATTTATATATATTAAGAATACAACAATCAGCTAGCTGACCCGGCCACGCGTTGCACGCGTTGTGCTGCCACGGAAACAAGGAAAACCACATCCTTCCATTACAGGCATATTCAAAGCTAAGACATTGGGGAGACTTTACACGGTACATCCAAAGCAACGTGAGTACTTCTATTTACGTTTGTTATTGGTGAATGTTCCCGGACCAACGTCTTTTGAATTTTTACGAACAGTTAATGGTCGAGTATTCAATACATACCAGGATGCATGCATTGCTAGAAGACGATAACCATTGGGACTTAACGCTTGCTGATGCTGCGTTGACATCAACACCGAATAACATTCGTCAGTTGTTTGCAATTATTTTGACGACATGTTATCCCTCGCAAGCACAAACTTTGTGGGAAAAATATAAAAATTGTATGACAGAAGACATATTGCACCGAATTAGACAAACAAATCAATGGCAAAACATAGATTATACACCAGAGATGTACAATGAAGCATTGGTCTTGATCGAGGATTTATGTGTTCTTATTTCAAATTTACCAATTAATCATTATGGTATGCCATCACCTAATCGTCCAGCCACCTACTTAGTCAATACCGATTTACAACGAGAAAATCAATATGACCATGAAAGTTTAGCAACAATTATCATGAACAGTGAACCATTACTGACAGCAGAACAAAAAATTATTTATGATCGGATTACGCTGGCTGTTGCTGCTGAACAAGGCTTTTTTTTTCTTGGATGCACCCGGTGGAACAGGTAAGACATTTTTAATATCGTTGATTCTTGCCAAAATACGGTCGCAACAAAAAATCGCATTAGCAGTAGCATCGTCAGGCATTGCGGCTACTTTACTGGATGGTGGGCGAACAGCACATTCAACATTCAAGCTGCCATTGGACGTTCATAATAAACCAGATGCAATGTGTAACATCAAAAAGAATAGTGGAATAGCTGCAGTGTTGCGGAAGAGTTCTATAATAATTTGGGATGAGTGCACAATGGCACACAAATATTCACTTGAAGCATTAAACAGAACTATGCAAGATTTAAACAGCAATAATAAACTTTTCGGTGGTGCTATCTTACTTTTGTCTGGTGACTTCCGGCAGACCTTACCGGTTATACCTCGCTCTACTTTCGCGGATGATATTAATGCATGTTTGAAACAATCATTCTTATGGCGAAGTGTTGAAACACTTCGATTGACCATAAATATGCGAGTACAATTGCAAAATGATCCATCAGCACAAATATTTTCCGAACAACTACTAGATATTGGGAACGGTAAAATAGAACTGCAACCAAATACGCAATGCATTAAACTACCAGACAATTTTTGCACTGTTGTTCAGGATAAAAATGAATTGATTCAGAGTATTTTCCCGGATATACAGAATAATTATTTGAATCATGAATGGCTTAGTCAACGGGCGATTTTGGCAGCCAAAAACGTTGATGTTGACGAAATTAACTTCCAGATACTACAGTTATTACCAGGCGATATGATGTCTTTTAAATCAATCGATACTGTTGTTGATGAAAATGAAAGTGTAAATTTTCCGATTGAATTTTTAAATTCATTAGATATCCCTGGAATGCCACCACATAATCTTCGATTAAAGATTGGTTCCACTATTATTCTCCTCCGTAATTTGAATCCACCTCAATTATGTAACGGTACGCGTTTGGTCATCAAAAAGATCACCGGAAACATTCTTGAAGCAACCATTTTGGCTGGGAAGTTTAAAGGAAAAGTGGTCCTGCTGCCACGTATTCCGATGATACCATCAGATTCTACCATACCCTTCAAAAGGCTACAGTTTCCAATTCGTTTAGCTTTCGCCATTTCTATAAATAAATCTCAAGGTCAAACAATGTCCATTTGTGGTTTAGATTTGGAAAATCCATGTTTTTCTCATGGGCAACTATATGTTGCGTGTTCACGTGTTGGGAAACCGTCTAATCTATTTGTGTTAGCTAAAGACAGGTTAACCAAAAACATTGTGCACCGATTGGTGTTAAATTAAATTGAATTTGAAAGTATTTATAATTGAATAGTACTTATATTTGTTATACAAATAATAAATCTGATAAATTTTTATTTTGTACCTATTGATTTCTGCTTAATATCAAGTGTAAGAACATTTTAATTAATTGTGTTCAACGTACTTCCCCTTCAAATCTCAATCCAGTGAATTTGTATACCAACATCAATATTTTCGTCTTTATTGGTAAATAATTTCATTGTACTAAAGGGTTATAGTAGTAGAAAGTCTAATAAGGAGATCACCATATTTTTTTACAAATACCATCTGTGTGAAAAAGCATAGTGGACTCCGTGACTGATGTTCTCTTATTGTTCCTCTTAGATTGTTTACTATAATGTAATATAACAAAAACTTTAGCCACAGCAACGCGTGGCCGGGTCAGCTAGTATATATATATATATATATATATATATATATATATATATATATATATATATATATATATATATATATATATATATATATATATATAGACGAAAGCATTAAATATGGAACAACGTGTCCCTATCAAACTGAAATGACATCCTAATTTCAAAGATCATGATAAGTTCTATCGTTAAATATTCATTATGTTTATTATAACTGAGGGGGAAATTCACCTTATTTACATGTACTTACTTACATTGTGTATAAAAGCATGCATGAAACTTCTCTGATTCATACAAAGTGAAGGAAATCTATTTTACGTCAGTGATATATATTTCACAATTTTATTCCCACCTAGAGCTTCGAGGGCAACCGTGTGGTGAATGTCCCAAACGTGTGAGGGCATGTTTACGAAAATGTCGATAAACCCGACCGAAAGATAGCAGTCGCTTCCGAGAATCTGACCAATCAGCATTTGCGGGGATTGTGTCCGTGCCGGCGTAGTTCACACGCGCGGCCGCTGTAATAGCGCTTCGCAAGAGAGGAGCGGGGCTGGGGATCGGCCGCGCGACGCGGGCGGCGCGGGCGGTGGGGGAGCTTTATTCAGGGAATTCGATAGCGCTCGCCAACGCAGCCGGCGCGGCGGCGGACGACCGGGCGAACGGCAAAGGGAGGCGCCGATCGGGGCAATCGTTTCAGCGGGGGGGGGGCGTCGAAGACGATGTCAGAGGGAACGGAAACGCCGGGCAGACGCGGGTTGGAAGGAAGCCCCAGGGGAGGGAACCGGTGGGGCAGGTCGACCGGCGCATCAGAGAAAGAGAAGGCTGGAAGACGAAGGAGCTTGAACGTGCTAGTTGCAGGAACCGTGCTGTAAACAAGGATACGGGGCACCAGTACACGTGTATAGCGAGGATATCTACAAAGTCCCGAGGAGACGCATTAGGTGCAAAAAGTGGTAGAGACAACGGGGATGAATTATAACGATAACCGAGGAAACGGATAAAGAGGGGCGGGGCGTGGCCGGCACGGCAGAGGGGCGGGGCGGGTCGATGGGGATCGCTTGATGGCGGCGTGCGCAGGTGCGGGGGAGGGGGGAGGTTGGGGCGCCCGCCGTCTCTCTCCCCGAAGGGCCTGCGGCGTAACGACCGGCGGTGGGGGCGGGGGCGGGGGCGGCGAGGCGAGCGGCCCCGCGGGAAAGGTCAATGCCGCGTCGCATCAGCAGAGGCCGCCCCCGCCCCCGCCCCCGCTCCCGCCGCCGCCGCCTGCCGCAGGGCTGCCAAGGCCATCGCCGGCGGAAATGGCCTGCCCCCAACGCGATACACCACAGCACCGCCCCTAATGAGACTCAATTGCTTTTTGTTTTTTGTATTTTGTTTTTTTGTTTTTCGGACGGCAAACAAATGCTATTGTATTGCGATGTATGTCTACCATCTACTCACTTTTGATTAAGAACGACATTTAAATAACGATAGGAACACTACACACAAACCTGTTATTCACGTACGCTTAGCAAGCCAATACACGTACCAAGAAAACTTTTTAAACGTAACGACCGATGGTAACTAATATCACCTCGTTTCTCAGCAGTTTACATAGAGTAAGCGGGCTACCTGCTTGGCGTCCGTCTGCCCGTTACTTACGGTTAGACCACTTTCGTTCCACCTTTCCGGGGAAATTGAGGTGTAATTCGACGCGACGCTGTTTACTGTCAGACAATTAAGAATTTTTTTCGCATAATTTCAGAATATTTTATGAGAATACTCAAAGGACCTTTTAAGGGGAGGACGTATACACCTAAAACGCGTTTTTTTCTGGAGTGATAAGGCACGTTCAGAGGTGATCAATAGCTCATTCATTTCCTATCGACAAAACGAAATGATCGTCAGAAGTATTGTTGTGCTATTCTAATCAAGAGTTCTCAAAATCGTGCTTTTAAGGTTTTACAACACACCTCCACAAGTGGAACGCTGTGAATTACAATTCAGCCTTTCTGACACAACAGGAATCGTTTGAACCTGACTCACATGATTGTCTACAATTAAGTATAATTTTTTAATTAAAAATGAAAGAATAGCTTTTATCGATACATTTAATGCACTTTTATACCCGAAGGTAGATGTGCCGAGCAACTGTGCTACGTTTAAAACTTCTTTTTATTACGAACGTCAATAGCATAAATAAAACATTTTGATGACACACATAATTTGAAAACAAAATGAAAACACCCACACATGCTTCACACTAAACTAGTAGGT
The DNA here is from genome assembly GCA_038098605.1 of Gryllus longicercus. NCBI lineage: Eukaryota > Metazoa > Arthropoda > Insecta > Orthoptera > Gryllidae > Gryllus > Gryllus longicercus. Next base: position 61,928 of record JAZDUA010001031.1, on the reverse strand, counting down.
AGGGACGGCACCAAAGGGCAAACTACCAAAGTTTTTGGGGAAAAAAACTTCCCTTTCGAAACACAACAAGAGACAAAATCGAAAGAGGGCAGTGTTTACAACTTTAGCAAGGACGCATATCTAATAGTCCAATTTGAATGAAGAGGCGCGTCGCGTCCCAGCTGCAATGCAGAACGAAGCTGTTGAGAGAAGCGTTGGCGCGGCAATGGCCTGCATGGGGGGGAGGGGAGGGGGAGGCCGGTTCTAGTCGCCTCATTCATGTATTCATTCATGCAGCGGCGGCGGTGGCGGCAGCGAGCTTATACTTGTTGCTCCGACGCCGTGGCCGCTACTGCCTCTGCCGCCGCCGCCGCGGCCTCGGCCGTTGCAGGCTCCATAAATGTTAATTTATGGAGATGCGGCCAGCGCAATTGGACGGAACGAAGCGAAAACACCTGTGCATATTATACAGCGATTAGCAAGCACTTCCCGACCGCGAAAGCGGCGAGGCGGGTGGGTGGGCGGGCGGGCGGGCGGGCGGGCGCATCCATCGATCTAAGGGCGAGGACAGCTGACAGATGGGGCGGGGGGGAGGACATCGGAGCGGGGGTGAAGACGCATATTGCAGGTACTGGAGGAAGTGGCGATGAAACTGGAGGTGATCGATGTAATGCGGATATTTGTGATAGTGATTCAAAAGGCAAGGCAATTAACGATGTACAGTCATCATGCCGGAGGTGGTGATGGTGGAGGCGGCGGCGGCGGCGGCGGCGGTGGCGGTGTTGTTGTTGTTGTTGTTGTTGTTGTTGTTGTTGTTGTTGTTGTTGGTGGTGGTGGTGGTGGTGGTGGTGGTGGTGCTGGTGGTGGTGCTGGTGGAGGTACTGGTGGAGGTGCTGGTGGAGGTGCTGGTGGAGGTGCTGGTGCTGGTGGCGGCAGTGCCGTTGGCGGTGGCGATGGTGGTGGCGGCGGTGGCGGTGGTGCTGGTGACGATTGTTCTGGTGACGATGGTGCTAGTGATGATGGTGGTGGTGGCGGCGGTGCTGGTGTCGGTGATGCCGGTGACAGTGGTGCTGGTGGCGGGGCATATGTGATGTGCACGCCTGACAGGAGGATAACCATGGAGATGATAGGACAGGTCGTTCCTTAGAGAGGAAGAAAGAACTAGTTGCATGGATCTCGCGACAGAACTAGTATTGTTTGCTAATGTCGCAGCCGCTACAGCGGTGTACTACTGCCTCCATAGTATTCAACTCGTCTAACCTTTTTTACTTACCTAATATTCGATGGATTACATTACACCTAGTTATCTTTCAAAAATAGAATGCTTCATGTTTTAAGAACCATTAATGATGTTAAAATCCACATCACATAATTACGTTTAATCATAAATTAAACTATCTATAAATAATATCGTATGGCAAGTCAATTTAATTGAAATCGTATCTTCTTACCATCATTAGAATGATAATTAAGTAAGAAGTTGATGGTGATGATTCATTCAAAAAAATATTTTTTTTTAAATTTGTTGCTTCATCGTCGACGCAAGGCGTCTCCAAACCCTTGTTGCGTATGGAGTTTGAGTAATCCTCCGTTATGTATATCTGTCTCGTCTCGTCACGGCGCCGTTATTAACCGGGGATCCAGATGGTCCCCCAACTAGGAATTCGCGGGCTTTCGAATTACTTAACTTCCATGACTTCAGGGAGCGAAATTAAGCAATTCGGCTAGCGACGCCGGCTGTTTGGAGATTTGGAAAGTGCCAGCTGTGGAGACTGTAGACTAGAAAATAAAATATCTTTGCATGATCCGTATTAAAAAATCTATGATACATCGTACGCCATTACGGATAATAATTACCAAAATCAATTGCGAATGATAATGTTATTACATTTTATGAATACGGCTTAGAAGGTCCTCTTCTATGATTCAATTCAAATTTCATTCTTGACGAGTCTTTTTCTGTTTTTGCACTTCCCGTTTTCTTCAGAAAGATCAAAAACCACTAACAATTATGCAACAATTCAACACCGTGTGTAACAGTTAATAAGGCAGTAGTATGAAATATTCTACACCCAAATATAATGTAGTAATGTACGGATCACAGAAAGTTTAAATCCAAAAAAGGAAAAGAAAGTATATTGTTTCGTTGCAGATAAATCTGGGGCAACACAACCCAAACCTCACAACTGCACACATGTGCTGTCTATGTACACATCTTTATCTTAACCTTCTTCGTCTTAACCTTGCTATATTCTTCGCTTGTAATAGAATGAAAGTGGTTTGGCTGCAATGCATTTAGAAAAATTTCAACACTGAACGAATTCAATGAAACATTCGTTATTTCGAATATCCAATATAGAAATTAAATACCACAAAAACTGGAGTGAAAATTGTTAATTAATTCTTGAATCACTTGCAACATGCTTATTAGTAATAAAAATTGATATTCAATTCAGGGATTTAACATTTAATTAATGGACGTAAAAATATTTTTGAATGAACAGAAAGGGATTGTGGCTTAACAAAATGATGTTTAATATGCATTGGGATCGCTATTGTTTTCGAAGCACTAGTAACTATTTCGAAAAAAATGTTGCGCACAATGAATTAAATGATCGTTTTTGGTAAAATGTCAAGGGGTAATTTAATGGGACCGCATTCCAGCAATTATTTCTAGAGATGTGTCGTGGAGTCGATGTCATCATTTCAGAAGTACGAGATGCAATTGGGCAGCAGATGCATTTCAGCAGTACGAAGAAAGAATTTAACCATAAACGCTTCTCGATAAATGTTCAAACAGATTTTTAAACTCAACCACTCAAACTATTCCCCGAAGATACGTTTTCTTTGTCAAAAACAACGTAATTATAAGTAAAATATAAGCAGGATATTTTACTCTTTTTATTTTTCTAAAATGTCTTGCGAATCATCCGGAGACCAACTCTACCTCTCGCAGATGGCAGCACATCCATCTGCAGCCCGCTCTGCCTACCGCGGGCAAGGAGACATCGCGACAAAGAACAAGTCGGCGAAACGGGGTTGGGCGCAACGCGTGGAATCTACTACGAAAAATGCCGCTGAACCCGTCATGTCGGGGCGACATTCCGGGCCTCCCAAGCAGTGCGTCACCCGCCCGCCCGGCGCGCCCTCCGTCGCTGCTGCGGGCGGCCGAAGAAAAAAAAATAAAGAAGAAGAAAAACGAAAACCCGGCCCGTTTATTCTGTAAAAATAAAAGTTGTGTCTTATGGTAATGTCCCGGCGCAAAAACAACGCACGAGCCGCGCGGGCGACGCGCACGCGAGTGGGCGATCAGCGCTTCCTCGCCCCGTCGTCGCTTTATCGTCGCGCGAACGCGATAACAACTTTCTCGGTCCCTCAGGCATTAAAACGGTAAGTCCTTATCGGGATCGCTCGACATGTGGAAGGGACATTGACTCCACCAGCATTTCGAGATCAATGAACGCGCAGTCACCTTCGTTTTCTCCGAATCCTCCTTTCCTATTTTCTTCGCTTTGACAGATCTACTATGAGATTTTCCTCGAAATTTGTAAGTTATTGTAGGGTAAAGGGATTATTGATTGTAACTAACTATTACATCGTTTAACTAATTACTAATTTCGCCTCTCGTTCTATCTCAGTGGGGGACTAGTTACTAGACTAGCCACTCGAAACCCGTTAGACAATGAGTACCTAATAATATGTCTTTATTGATACGGCGAGGCTCTTACCTTACCTTACCTTACTATAATATAATATCTTCTCTCAAAATGGATTGTTAAGGAATCTCTTTTTGAAACGAATCAATATACAAATCCTCTGTTCAACATACAGCAGGAGAGAAGTAAAGATGTTTTCACACAATATCCAATTTCTGTACAAGATGTGGCCAGTATTTCAAGAATAAAAACTGGTATTATTCCTTCACAAAGGCCAAGAATCACATTCTAGAGATAGATTACGAAATACAGTACGATAACATAATTTTATACTTTTTAATATCATCTATTAAAATCAGAACTCACCATATTGAAGTGTAATTAATAATTCTGTAATTATTATTATTATTATTATTATTATTATTATTATTATTATTATTATTATTATTATTATTATTATTATTATAATTTGTAATAATGCTGATAACATACAAACGTGAAGTTATAATGGGTCTCTTTTGCAGTCATGAACATTACGAGAAACGAAACAGGTCCTACTTCAAAATCAGACCAAAGTAGATCACTGATCTCCAAAATAGTTTCTTTTATTCGATTATGTAATCGTTCATAATCATATGCGGTACAGCGTAGTTAACATGCTTTACATCGTTTTTATTATAATAATTCAAATATTTATTAATGCAAATTTCTCTCCAAGTAAAATTAAATGAATTAGAATACATTACAATACGGAATAATGCGCGTGAATTAAATTTAAATAATTAAAAACGAAAGTAAATAAATACAATGATCATATTTCATTACCAACAAAGGTTCAGTAAATGATATTTCAAAACTCAGCAGTGATATTATCAGAAATTATTGATATGGCCGCACAAAGAGCTAACATTTATTAAATGAACGTAGTAATTCAGGCACCTCAACAGAAATTGTTTACTAAGTCTATGGCACCATTCTTTTAACAACCAGTTGTGATAGTCACACCGCCGATGAATTTTTACTTGCAGTGCAGACCTCATTTGGAAATAATCTGGCTACCCTTATACTATCGACATTTTTAATCTAGAGCGATCTACACCAATGGTTATGCACTTTCTTATTACTTCCAGGATAACTGCAAACGAACACTTCAGAACGCCAGCATTGTTCGATAATTAGGTACAACGCTGCCCTTTCGAAGTCCGGACGCTCCATTTTACGGCTGCCGCCCCTCACACAAGGGGAAATTTCCGCGCGCAGGAGCCGTGTGGCGCAGGCAGACAGGTCGCTCCCTCCCCCTCAGCTCGCGCTCCGCGCAACCTCGCCCGCACTGTTTGCGCTCTCTAATGAGATTAAGGCGACGGACGCGTCCGCACGGGCCGGCTGCGGTCAGGGATCGCCGAAAAGCCGCGCGCCCGGCCTCGTCTCGTCGAGCTCCGCCTCGTCTCGCCTCGCCTCACCACGCCTCGGCTTGTCCAGTCCAGGACCCGTCCCGCGACGCCCATCCGCGCCTCGCTTCGCCCTCGCTACGCCCTCGCTTCGCCCTCGCTTCGCCCCCGCTTCGCCCTCGCTTCGCCCTCGCTTCGCCCTCGCTTCGCCCTCGCTTCGCCCTCGCTTCGCCCTCGCTTCGCCCTCGCTTCGCCCTCGCTTCGCCCTCGCTTCGCCCTCGCTTCTCCCCCGCTTCGCCCTCGCTTCGCCCTCTCTTCGCCCTCGCTTCGCCCTCGCTTCGCCCTCGCTTCGCCCTCGCTTCGCCCTCGCTTCGCCCTCGCTTCGCCCTCGCTTCGTCCTCGCTTCGCCCTCGCTTCGTCCTCGCTTCGCCCTCGCTTCGCCCTCGCTTCGCCCTCGCTTCGCCCTCGCTTCGCCCTCGCTTCGCCCTCGCTTCGCCCTCGCTTCGCCCTCGCTTCGCCCTCGCTTCGCCTCGATTCGTCTCTCTTCGCCTCGCCGCCAACTCGAAACCAGCTTGGCACTCCTCAGAACTGCCCTACCAACCACGACCCGCCCCATTCTGCCGGCCGCCTGATGGCCAGAGCCCAGCATGGTGCCGGCGCCTGGCGACGGCCGACGCGCACAGACGGACGAGCGGTCGGCCGCACCGACGCGACTCTGCGCCACCACCCCCCGCCTCCCGCGCGGATGGGCAGTAATTCAATTACGAGGGATTTCGCATACCTGCCGGCTCGTTAACTGGCCGAACGGAGCGGCGGCCGGCAGCGGCCGACCACACGCCTTCACCGCCGCCCCGGTCCAGCCTCCCCGTTCGTCACCGCCTCGGTCACCTTGGCCGCGCAGCGCTCCGCTCACGCCAGGCGGGCGTATACCTACTGCATCCCGTAGTCAACTTTTCATAAACTGATTAAAATCTCCCCGAAAACGGCGTAGTCAGACTGCATCCGTTTCCGTCTTCCTCCCTGGTGGAAGGATTGGTTTCTACGTTTACCGTGCTCTGTTTAGTATTGTCGATTATAAGTTGATCCACTTCTGTTTTCAAGAAATATTTGTACGTTCTTTTAGAAAACTACATCGTTGATATATGAACTTACAAGGTCGTGGGAATGAAACTTGAAATCTCTCATCACAAGAATCTTCTTATCCCCTTGACTTAGCGTAAGCAGCAGTAAGCAATTTGGACATTCTGCCATATTCACCTGTGTTCGGGGATTTCTCAGAAAATGTTCACTCCTTCCTAATCACCGGTTGAACGAAACGGTATGCAGTCGGTCTATACCTTTTCAGATAGCAAAAAGCAAATGAGGATTAACTGGAAGTGAGGGCGAAAACTGACCGCGAAATGCAGCCTGACGATTCCCGCACAGCGCGTCGCGTCCTCCTAGCCCACCCATTACCCCCACAAAACTAAGCGAATCAACTCGCTAGTTGTCGTAAAAACGTTTGAGAACGTTTGGACGGATGGACTGGCGAACTTCAACATCCATGATGGGAGCTAAATAGTACTCTTTCAGTGTAACAGTAAAAGGTTTGGAATAAGTGTACGATTTTATTACACCATAAAGGTATTTTACAATACTTTGTTTCTCTACTGAACGTTCTTTTTAGATAAATTGATCGTTGATTTAATCGCCATTTTCACATAAATTAGCAAGTAAATACCCACAGCTTTACTCTAGAATTTATGAATTTATACATATTCTGAATAACAACAACAACAACAATAATAATAATAATAATAATAATAATAATAATAATACGAAATTCACTTATAGGAAATTGTAACTGATACATGGATGAGAGAAAATTCGTACTATTCTCAATCTTTCAATATACTTTCTCGACCAAATTATATATTCACAAAACTTAAATATACTGTTGATCGAGTACTGATTTCTTTTCGTTAAAATACAATAAAAACTGTATGTAACGTGTCAGCATGACATTTATCCATATGGTTTATTTCATTTGTCCATTGTATAGACACACCAGGAAACATTTCTAATCATACAATTTTATAGGAATCATAAAGTTACGATGAAACATATTGGGTAATTCTAGATATTAAATATTGTTTGTCGACGAACTTTTCCCAGAATGCAGGATTCATCTTAGATTTACCGTCGAATTTGGCACGCCCATTCCTGCGCAAGCAACTCGCAATGCGAGTGTTCTTTTCTCAATGCGTCGAGATATTGACAGTGAGGCCGATAAAGGCGCCACGTGAGAGGAACAAGCGACGCATTGAGCGGCGCCGTGGGTTGCGCGATACGATTAGCAAGTTTGCGCCGGCGCGCGCCGGATCAAGCGCTACCTGTGCGCGGAGTTAGGGACGCACCGCTTTTCCCGGGGCACGCGGGCGGCGTACTTGGGAGTTGCTGGCGCGCGCGGTAGGTCCACACCGCCACGCTCCGTCTCGCCCCGCCCCGTCCCACCCCGTCTAGCACCGCCCCGTCCCGTCCCGTTCCGCCCCATCCCTCCACGCCTCGCCCCCCCCCCCACGCCTCACCCCGCGCCACTACGTCTCATCCCAAGCCGCGCGGCGCCTCGCCGTCCCATCCCGCTCCATCCCGCCTCCGCCCCTCGCCCCTCCGCCCCACCTTCCTCCCTACGTTCCGCCTCCTCATGCCCCGCGCTTCTCCGTCTCGACCCGCACCGTATCGTCCCATCACATCCTACCTCCGCTCTATCCCTTCACTCCGTACCATCACTCTCCGTCTACCGTACCATCACTCTCCGTCCCGCTTCGCTCCAAACCGCTCCGTCCCTCCCCGCCTCGCCCAGCTACGCCCTACTCCTACTTGCTCCACCCGCATCGCCCCTCCCCGCTCCGCCCCCACTGCTTCGTCTCACCTCGCTCCTCTCCGACCAGCCCCACTGTCCCGCCCCACTAGGCCCGGCTCCGTCCCGTCCCATCCCAACCCGCACCCCCTCTTCGCGCCATTTTGTCCCAGGCCGCCCTGCCGTGCCCCGTCCTTCCTCGCACCACTCTGTCCTATCCTGCCCCGCCCTGCGCATTCCACGATGCGCGGACGGCTTGTGAGCGAGGCTGATTGTGTATGGTAGGGACGGCGGCGGCGGGGGGGGGGGGGGAGAAACACGCCTCCGGCGGTCGCTGAGTCAAGTAGAGCGGACTCGTCGGAGCCCCTCCCCCCCGCTCCACGCCCTCAGCTCCGGCCCGAGTTTCGGTTTATCACGGCGCGCGATTCCGAGCAAACAGGCCGCGGGAGGGCGGCGCGCAAGGGCCCTCTTCCTCGCCTGCCTTCTACGCGCGACCCTCCCAATTAAACATCCTCCTGGCAGCCGACCGAAGCCAACGGAACCACCTTTCCGACTGCCTCCGCCACCGCTGCCTTCTTGTCCACTTTCCTGCGTTCTCCGAAGCTGTATCTGGTCTGGCGAAGCCCACACTCTCCCTGGCAAGGGCAAGGGCAAGGGCAAGGGCGAAGGCGAGAGTAAGAGCGACAGCGAGAGCGAGGGCGAGGGCGTCAACAAGTCCAATTGAGAGTGCGAGTGCTGGGGTGTGCGCGGAGGCGGGGGCGGGGGCGAGGGCGAGGGCGAAGGCGAGGGCGAGGGCGAGGGCGAGGGCGAGGGCGAGGACGAGGACGAGGACGAGGACGAGGACGAGGACGAGGACGAGGACGAGGACGATGGCGAGGGGAAGGGGAAGGGCGAGGGCGAGGGCGAGGGCGAGGGCGAGGAGAAGGGCGAGGGCGGCGCTGCTTACTACCGCTTGCTTACCGTCTATTTGCTCATCCACCTGTTTACTTTCCCAGGCGGGCAAAAGCATTCAAGCAATAGAAGTGTTTCTCAGTGTCTGCCGCCCGCTTCCTTCCCCCCTCCCACCACCAGATCCCCTCTCCTCGCTCCCCCGGCTGAGGCAGATCTCGAAAGTTTGTACAAAAACACAGAGCCGCAGTCAGTGGAGCGCGCACGCTCACTCTCGCGAATGCACGCACGCACGCACTCACACACGCACGCACGCCTGCCTGCCTGTCTGCCTGCCTTGCGGCAGCGGCTCACGCGCGCGCGTGCGCGCGGTCGCAGCCGCAGGGCCAGGGAGGGGGCGAATGTGTTGCCACGCAACATGGCGGAACTCTGCCTGCATCCGCCCTTCCCTCCTCCACCCCACCCCTCCGCCAGGCACGCGACTGCCTCCCCCGACCAACACACGGGCGCCCGCCAACTTGCGCCGGCCAACTTCCGCGCAATTTCGACTAACTCGGCTATATAGAGACTATACATAGCCGGATGCGGCGGGGCTGGGGAAGGAGGGGGGGGGGCTGCGTGCGACGCGGAGCGGCGGGGGCGATGGACAGACACGCGCAGCGCCGTGCGGCACCCCGCGCCCCGCGCAGTCGGGCCCCACGGAGAACCGTAAGCAGCCATGCGAACACACAGGGCCGACTCGCGCAGATGGAAGTCCACTACGTGCACACAGCGCAACTCTCAGAACTAGAACTTTCGCTCTTTCTTGGGTTTTACTCGAATATCAAATTCCTCACTCGTGGAGTAATTTCAGGAAGTTAGTTTCCCCCCAATTAAAAGTTTTAGGAAGTTTAAACGCGTCGACCGATACTTCAGGAACTTGCTTTCACTCTTCAATTGGTTCATGAAAACATTAAGGGATAGACAAAAGAAAATAGATTCGAAATGGAAGAGAATATTTTTGGGGGAAACTCCTTCATAACAAATGCAGCAGGGCTGTTGTAGCCACAATAGGGATTGTGTATGATGCAGTATGTCTAGTACTCACCTGGACCTTGGGGATTTCATTTACCATTAAGGCAAACAGATTAAATAAAATCATGCGAAGCGCTTGGGACAGAAAGAAGATAAGCTACAATTTCACCAAAATCGAGACATTATTTTCGTTTAGCGAGAAGCTTGCTTAGGCTGGTGTGAACTATTACCTTATGCTACCACCTTATGCCCTTCGTTTCATTACTTCTCTTCTGTGGCTGAACATTTCCTTGCTTCTTTTACAGTAAACATATGTTACAGTTCCGTGGGAATGAAAGGAGAAACGAAAGTATTATGAAAAACGTAATACGCACGTGGATAAATTCTCATTCTGTATTCTGCTGGGCTGGCGTGAGCCTTCATGTTTTACATTTTACGAGATTCGTATAGTGTCTAACTTTGAAAGTTCTGAAGCAAGGCGAGATAAAAATGTGCCGCGAGGCCCTTCTACTTATAAAGTTGGTGAAGTCCCGAGAAGTAGGAAAAAATTACATACGTAAGAAAGTATTCATTTAACGCGTTTTTAATATAGTATCACTTAATTACTTTCATTAAATTAATTTATTCATTATTAACGAAAAATACGAAAATTAGTGGCAAAATGCATTGGACAATTATTTCATTTGGACATAACAATTATTTCTTTGATTCATTTTCTCATATAGAAACACTAATCTTTGGGTGCCAATATATTTTTTTTATTTTCTCAGTGTTCATGGACAGTTCTAGACGAGGCCTTGAAACGGCTCGACCTCAGTTCACCCAGTCCTCCCGGAGGTGCGGAGGATCCATCCGTGTGACGCTCTCACGTGGGTCCGCAGTTGCTGCTGCCGCATTCCCCAAACAGATCGCACGGCGAGCGCCCCTTCGTGCCCCTCGACGCCCGCCTCGCACGCGTGATTTATGCGCGCGCTCTCTTTGCAGATCGCTCTCTACCCGTCGCCATCCTTATTTATCGGCGCAGTTGCATCGCGCGTCGGCCTCCAGGATGAAGCGGGGCGGGGCGGGGCTGGAAGAACTCTGAGCGAAGCGGGGCGGGGAGGGGCTGGTGGGACAGGCGTGACAATGCGAGGAGGGACGGGGTGGACGGGGGCGGTAGAGCGGTACGACCGCACGGGGCAGGGGGGAGGGCTGCACGGGCGGGAGGGTGGGACGGGGGGGCGGGGCGAGGCGGGGCAAGGCGGGGCGAGGCGGGGCGAGGCGGGGCGAGGCGGGGCGGGGCGAGGCGGGGCGGGGCGAGGCGGGGTGAGGCGGGGTGAGGCGGGGTGAGGCGAGGCGAGGCGAGGCGGGCGGGCGAGGCGGGCGGGCGAGTCTTGATGGGCCGGGCCGGACCGTGGCGGGCCAGGACGGGGCGTGGGAGGCAGGGTGGGACCGTGCGGTGTGGACGGGGGCGGGACAAATGAAGCGCGGCGTAGCGGGGCAGAGCAGGACGGAGCGGGGCGGAGCGGGGGGGAGCGGTTCGGAGCGGTTCGGAGCGGGGCGGGGGGAGCGGGGCGGGGGGAGCGGGACGGGGGGAGCGGGGCGGGGGGAGCGGGGCGGGGGGAGCGGGGCGGGGGGAACGGGGCGGGGGGAGCGGGGCGGGGCGGGGCGGAGCGGGGCGGGGCGGGGAGGAGCGGGGCGGGGCGGGGCGGCAAGTGGCGGGGCGGGAAGGACTCCGGACGCGGCGGCGCACAGCCAACAGCTGATGCATTGCGCGGCCGCCGGCATGCGAGCCACTAGCCGGAATCTGGGTCAGCGCCTCCTCGAAGCGCCTTTCCGAGAGACTGCGCGCTCCGTACCTCCCTGAACCCCCCTCGCCGCGCCACCCACGCCCCTCGCGCGTCGCGTGTGCGAATCCCGCGGGAGTTTTGTGGAGAGGCTACGAGGCGGAATGACCCATATGCACTCTGCTCCACGGCGTGGATGGGTACTTTCAGATCCTTCCAAAACAACTTCGTTCCTTCCGTAGCAGGGCTGAATGGATTGACAATACGTAATACCTTAATCACAAAATTGATTAATTCGTATTTATTTCTACCACATATCTCTACCATTAGAGCAGAATACGAACCGTAGACGCAAGAAACGAAAAAATAACAATTTACTCATGACATTTTTTTGACAGTAAGATCATTTGTTAAGCAAGCATTTAAATAAAGCCCTTGCCAACGTGAAATGATCGGTCTTCAAAAGTAGAATATGCATATAGTATTTAAAAAAACAAAAGGTAAACATTCCTGACTAGCGATTGACGTCAGCTCTCAGAGAGTGACATTTAACCGAGCTGGGTATGAACGCGAGCAATACACGCTGTAATCACTGTTTCCGCGAAGGAAATCTACTTGCATCGCCCAACGGTCGTCAGCAGCGCCCACCGGCGTGGCGGGGAGAGAGGAGGGGGGCGGGGCGGGCCAAGCAACCGGGCCGGAGCGGAGCTGGCGGAGCACATCCGTCATGGCGAGGCCGCTCCCGCCCATCACCCCTCCCCTCGCCCACGCCGCTTTTTGCCACCGCTCCCGCCCCTCCCCCGCCCCTCCGCAACGTAGCGGCGGCAACGGGCCTGGTATTAATCAAAGGGTGTCGGCGGCGAGTGTGGCCATCCATCTCCTGCTCAGCGCAAACACGCGGCCGGGCTTCGATACCCACCCACCGCGTCGCTCTCCTCTTCCTGCTCTCTCGATTCTTTCTCCCTCCCTCGTTCTCTCTCTCTCTCTCTCTCTCTCTCTCTCTCTCTCTCTCTCTCTCTCTCTCTCTCTCTTTCTCACCCCTTTGCGCGCAACGACGGAGATAGTTTGGGTGAGGGTGGGTTGGAAGGGCGAGGGAGGGAGAGCAAACTGCAGGGCGTCAACCTCTGACACAGGCTGGGAGAGTTCGTATCGGGAACACTGGTGTAGAATGTCGGAGGCAGCGGGGCGGGGACGCGGGCGGAGACCTAGGCGGTGGGCGGTGGGATGTGGGCGTTGGGCGTTGGGCGTTGGGCGTTGGGCGTTGGGCGGTGGGCGGTTGGCGGTGGGCGGTGGGCGGTGGGCGGCGGAGGACAGAGGGGAACGCCGGAAACCCGCCAGAGGCGCCGTGAGCGCAGAGGCGACGTGAGTGGTAGTTGTCCAACACCGCGGACTCGGCGGCCGCGGCGGCGGCGGCGGATCCCTCGGCACGCGTTCTACCTCTCAGGGCGCAGCGCAGTGCGAGTGAAAGGGCAAACACGCGGCAAAAACGCTTGTCAAAGCCTCAGGGATTCCGGATGCAGATGTGTAATCCAACCGACTCATCGGGGGAAGTAGTACGCCCCGCTGCTTTTTCAAGAGGTAACGGAAACAGTGTTTGCTGGAATAGAGCTAACATTTTTAGTTTTTGCCAAAGATCAACAATGTTAGAGTGCTGATGCACTTTCAGTGACTGTTGCTGGTAACCGGGGACAAGTGAAGAAATGCTAACAGACAAATGGTTCTTACAAGCGGTAACACGAACGAAACAGAAATGCAATAACATAACAATAATAATAACAATAACAATAACAAAACAACAACAACAACAACAACAACAACAACAATAATAATAATAATAATAATAATAATAATAATAATAATAATAATAATAATAATATTCAATAAGAGCGGTCGATAAGAAAGCAATTTGAGCTTTTTACTCAACCAATTTTTTTTCTTTAAATGAAAGGTAATATATCTTAGATGTGACATCACTTGCTCTTATTAACTGATTTTATACCCAAAATACTAACTATAATAATATATTAAAATTAATAGAATGAGCGCTTATCTGTCGTCATTTGTTCATCACACCATTTTCAAGACAAAATACAATACGATTAAAATAGAACAAACTGATATACTTGCATCATAAGGTTTTCATTGTCGAAGCAAAAATACCAAAACATTAATTGTTTTTAAATGAAAATTATAGTACGTATAAATAATCTCAATATCCAGCAATCGTATGACACGTGTGAATTTACAAACACTTTTCAGTGATTACATTTATAAGTGGTGCATTACGCTATTACGTTATGGGGGATTGCAGCATATACTACAATAGTCCACTGCAACATTCATGTTACGATCTAGGTAAATATACATATTCTGTGTTCGCAAAGAATAGTAATTATATTGTTACATAATGTGCAAAGTTTCCCCATTTCATTCGTTTTGGAGAATAAGAACACTAAAAAAACCTTAGTTTTGGGATTTTCGATTTTTCGTAGAGTGCATATCTAGTACTTTTGATTTTGATTCCTTCACTAAAGAATCTTTGATTCTACAGTTCCTCCTTCACTGCAGGGATTCAGTTAGTTAATTCCATTTAACCAATAATTTTCATCGTAAAACGGATGTAAAGTAAATATAATTCAATATCGCCTACATCTCTACTATAACAGAAAGTTCTTCACTCCGAATCTCCTTCAATTCGTAGAAAATGTAGTTAGAAATTCTCACGACCTCGCACTTCTTCTATTTTGCTTCAGAGTTCCTTCAGAACCACCGCAATCTCCAAAATGGACGTAACGCCCGAACACCGATTTTATTTCCCAACAATGCACTCGAGGATGCAATTCAATTTGCAGCGACGACGCACCTTTCGAATTCCCTCCCACCCCAGTCCCACCTTTCGGTGACGGAATCTCAAGGCGCTTTGGAGGTCGAGCGCGGCGGCGATGGGCATCCGAAAAGCACGCGAACCGCCCTCTGCCCCGTGGCGCGCCGCCTCCTCCCCCGCCCCGCCCGACCAACGCCGCCCCGCGCCGCCCCGCGCCGCCCCGCGCCGCCCCGCGCCGCCCCGCGCCGCCCCGCGCCGCCCCGCGCCGCCCCCGCGCCGCACCCGCAACCGCAACCCGCCCCCCACCCGCCCCGCCCCCGCCGCTCCTCCACCATACCAGAAGCCTCACGGCTACTCGCCGCTTCGCCCTGCCCCGCCACGCCTCTCCCCGCTACGTCTAGTCATGCCAAACGCCCTCCATCCCCGACCTGCCATGCCATGCCAGCCACGCCCCGACCAAGCTTCTAAAACGCCAAGCTACCTCATACCCCGCCCCGCCCCGTCCCCATCGCCGAAGGCCGCACGCGGCACTGCGGGGCGGGGCGGGGCATGGTAGGGCGGGGAGGGACGGGACGCGTCCTGACCTCCCGCAAGGGACGTAAAGTATTTACGGGCGGCGACGGCGGCGGCGGCGGTGCGGCGCTGGTGCGCGCCTCTATAAATACGCGAGGCGTCCCCGCCCGCCCCAGCCCCACGACGCCCTAGTCTTGCGGGGGGCGGAGCGAGGCGGGTGTTGTTTTATGGCGGCCGCAGGGGGCAGCGCCCCCCACCCCCGCCTCCGCCTTATCTCCATCGCCAGCCCCGCCCACTCGCCCCTCCCCCACGCTGCGCGCATGCCCTGCTCTTGTTCGCGGCCCGCCCGCCCGCAAGCCAGCGAGCGAGATAAAGGAACTTGACGGATGCGAGGGGAAACAAAGCCGCGTACTTCTCTCTTCAAATGCGGTGTACAGAGCTTCATGATCGCCTAATATAATAAGGAATCACTATACTTTTGGGCATCTGTTCGTGGCAGTGAGACTATAGGGTTGGATAGTATTAGAATTTCAATAAATACAATAAAGAACAGGCAGTAATATAAGTACCCTAGCAATAATATAACGACTATCTACTTCTTCCAACAAACGTACGATATTTTGCGTGCTACTAGAAATTGAAAGACGTCAAAGAAACGTTTTTTTGGGAGGAGGGGTTATGAAGTATTTTATTTGACAAGAATAAATAATGAAGCTATACTATTTCAAGGAGAAATATTATAATATGAATGTTAATGATCCTGCATGGGCATCTGAAATGCAATGTTAATAAATTGAGAACACTTTCTTAAAATTATACTGGTTGCAAATAATCAGTTCCAGAAATACAACGAAATCATTTCGATAAAATGTACAGAGATCATTCTTCACATTTATCGCTACTTTAAACGTATCAATGTATTCGATGCACGGACGTATCGCCGCCGGTCCTGACCCAATAGGACCAACACGCCCGAGTTCACCCGCATTTCAGTTCCGCCCCCCTGTAGTTCCCGCACCCGCCGCACCAACCCGAGTCGCTGGCGCGGAGCCAAACAGCCGCCCACACCACCTGCCCCACCCTGCCCCACCCTGCCCCGCCCCTCCCCGCCCCTCCCCGCCCCTCCCCGCCTCGCCCCGCCTCGCCCCGCCTCGCCCCGCCTCGCCCCCGCCTCGCCCCGCCTCGCCCCGCCTCGCCCCGCCTCGCCCCGCCTCGCCCCGCCTCGCCCCGCCTCGCCCCGCCTCGCCCCGCCTCGCCCCGCCTCGCCCCGCCTCGCCCCGCCTCGCCCCGCCTCGCCTCGCCTCGCCTCGCCCCCTCCTCGCCCCGCCTCGCCCCGCCTCGCCCCGCCTCGCCCCGCCTCGCCCCGCCTCGCCCCGCCTCGCCCCGCCTCGCCCCGCCTCGCCCCGCCTCGCCCCGCCTCGCCCCGCCTCGCCCCGCCTCTCCCCGCCTCGCCCCGCCTCGCCCCGCCCCAGCGGAGCACCCCCGAGCGAGGGTTGATTCGGGCCGGGGGCAGGGGCGCGGCGGGGTGGAGTGGCCGGCAGCGACCGCCGCGCCTCCAGGGACAAGTCCGTACGAGAATAACAGTTGCAGCTATTACCACGGAATCCGAAGAACACAGGAGTTCGGATTATTCATCCCCCCACCCCTCCGTTTTAACTTCAATGGAAACGCTGACAGGCATCGTGATCAATAACGAAGAGCCGGTGAGCCGACCTGGCAACACGATGAATAATCTCCTCGCACTGAGGTACGCGGTTTCGGGCGAAGTACAACTCATCATCATGCTTTTTTGATACGTCGAAGGACACTGATACGTATCTCAAAGGAAACATTCTCTTAAAATGCTGATAAAATTTAAGAACGATATGCCATTTCGATCGCTCAATACTCCTAGTTTTAAACTAACGTTAGAGTACCAGGGACATTAAAGAATGTAAATGATATTTATGAATAAGAAACAAACTTTTACACAAAGGTTCATCATTTCTTAAAAGACGTGGAGAGATAAAAAGGACTGTACGATATAAAGATCAATGATAATAAGAAGTGGATTGCAATAAATTAGTCGTTCCTCTCAGCGCAATGTTGCGTAAGTAAAGAGAATGAGACGTTAAGCACCGAACAGAAACTTTACGCAAATCAGTTCCAGTAGTTCTCATTCTCTCCAACACTGTTAGCATTCCTGAATGACGCACATTCAACTTTCAAACTGAATTCCTGTACCTTCGACCTTATCCAGCCGTTATGTTGTCCGTAAACAAGTCCTCTTAACGGGTAAAGTCATCAAATGCAAGAACATGAAAGGCTGGAAACATTATGGCCAGCTGGTACTCGTAGTACTTTTTGTTCTCGAGCAGCTTGACCTTACAGCGCAACTCGATCCGAAGAATACGTAAGTAATGTACAGTATTTTCAATTCTTGAAGACAATAATTGGGTTTTTATTATACGTTAGCAGATAATATAAAGTGACCACGATAGCTTTTATCTTTTAAGTTCATTAAATTTAACACAACCACAAGATGCAACATTAATGTTCCGTATCGAACAGAAAGAAGCCTCAACTCTGTCGACCACTAGCTTGACTCAGACAGTGGGTATAGGAGAAAATGGCATAATTAATAATTTGTGAAAGCGTTTGCATTCTGATTCATATTTACTTAATAACTTATTAATTAATTTTGGTCAAATGATAGCATGGATTGATCTGATTTACCTCACTTTTGCTCTACTCCCAACATGTCACTTTTGCAATGTATGTATTCACAAGAATCAACAACTTCTGAGAATAGGTACTACAGTGTTCGTGTCGTCGAACACTTTGCAACCACCTTTCTTTTATTCACAATGAACGTTTCAGAGCACTCTCGGCACGGACAATACAGAGTCAAAGAGAAAGAGCGTTACTGCATGAGAGCTAAGTTTTGGAAGTGAAGTCAGAAGAAAAATACTGGTCTTAGAGAACAGATGGACATCGACATGGATGAAGTATATTAACTGTCACATTTTTACATAGAAACGTGGTCAGGCGTCGTTATTATAACGCTATTTTCACACTAGGTTTATCACGACATGGGGTAATAGTAAACTTACTGGCCGATTTACAAGGTATGCAAACTTTGGCACAGTGATGTAGCCTGAATAAAGTACTAATAAGCTAATAAAAAATCGCCTGTCTGTTTTATTCTCGAATGGAAGGCTTGTAATTAAGCAATAACGACGAAATTTTTCCTTGAATTTTCTAAAGAAATGTCTTGGACATCTCTATTGCTTTCCTGCACCCAGCTCTACTATACATTCATCTACAAATACAGTGTTCGTCAAAACATATCCGCTGTAGAAATGTGCATAATTTTTTGTACACATCTGTACCGCTTAACAGCATCCGTGAGGAAACGCTCGCATGGTAAACTATTACATGTAACCTAGAATGCTGCATCCGTCGAAAGGGGATATTATGTTTTGCGGTTGCAGACAAAATGGGTAAATTAAGAGCACAGATTTTCATTATATATATATATATATATATATATATATATATATATATATATATATATATATATATATATAACAATAAGTTTGCAATTACCGCAGAGAATGAACATATTTTTTCGACATTTTTATCTGAAAATTAATTGTCGATCCCAAATATAATTACAATTGCGTATCTTTTAGGACCAGCCTGAAAAGTGAATACTGAATCACTGGACTTCATAAATACTGACATACTGGACTACATAAACGGCGACCAAGGGGAAGAGGGCATTTTTAACTCGACTAGGACGAGGCGAATGAGACACTTGTGGAACTAAAGGACATTGCACTTTCTACACAGTTTCACTTCAGTAGCTACAAAACAATTGATAGCACAAAAACGCATGTTTGCATAAGAATTACAAGTTCCTCGTGCCATGGTTTCCAAGGTTCCCTTGTTGACTTGCGACTTTTTTTGCGAGGATATTTCAAAACGCACTTCTGTATTTTCACAAACCTCCTGAATTGAACGAGGTAATCAAGCAGTAAGTGACTCCAACTGAACGCGAGATGTTGGGCAACACATACAGCGATATGCAGCGAAAAGCTTTAATTCTATATTCAAGCAAGTGGAGACTACATATGTGGCATCACGTTTATTCACCTAATGAATTTGAAATGGGTCGTAATATATCTATACATAAATAAAAAGGAATGTGCGTATGTATTACACATAAATGGGAAAACTACTAGGCCGGACCTGGTGACTGAATTTGCTGAAATTTTCTCATGTTGTTATTATTAATAATTGGAGTGTTTAAACAGTAGTTTGAATTAAATCGGACATGTGGGGGCATTGCTGATGTCTTTCATCTATTAGAAATTTTGTACAGAGTAGTGTAAAACGTGATTAACAATCACTTTACTAGTAGTGTGTGACGTGTAATACACCACAGTAGCGAAGCATTGCCAGGGCCTCTAGCTTGTACTAAAAGGGGTTTATCGCGAACATATAATTTAGTAGTGTTCGTTTCTGGCCCCATTCAAAATAAAATTATCTCGCCTGTTAAGTAACAATTACTATAGTATATTAGTATTAACAAAATTGATCTTAGTGTAAGTTAGTAATGCCAAAGTGCAAGTAAGTCAACTTTAGGACAAGAATGTAAAACGTAGTTGTAAGAAAAAGCCCCTTCTCTAGCTCTTTAAGCCGGAAGGCAGCAGTTCAATATAAAAATTTAAAGTAAATAAATTCCCTTCTCCACAGGGTTACTGCGGAGGGGTCAAAGAAAAAAAAATTCTGGCTCCATTCGGTCGGCCGGTCCATCCAGGGTACTGTGAAGAGGCACGTACCTTTGTCGGCAGCGAGGGACGGCGGCGCCGGGACGGCGGCCGCGGCGGCGGCGGCTGCTGCTGCGGCGGCGGCTGCGACGGCGGCTGCTCCGGAAGCGGGGGCGGGCGAGGCGGGGGCCGCCGGCTCGGAGGCAGGCGCGGGCGCGGGGGCGGCGGGCGGCGGCGCGGGCGGCGGCGCGGGGGCGGCCGGGAGCCTCCGCCCCTTGCGGCCGAGCGCTCCCCGGGCGGGCGCGAGGGCGTTGGCGCGGCCACGCGACTGCAACACACACACACACACATATATACAAAACTCTCAGTTGCAGGAGGCGAAACACGCCCAAACTGCATCTTTTCACGGGCACTAGGTAAAAGTGTGTCAGTATGTGTGTGTGTGTCAATTATGCAGGAGTGTGTACATGTGTGTATGAGCGAGTGAGTACGTGTAGGAATGTGTGAGCTGTTTGTGGGCGAATGTTGGTGAGAGTTTGGAGGTGGTTGAGAGAGGGATCGTACAATAATATTATAATATAGTTTCCTTTAATAATAATAATAATAATAATAATAATAATAATAATAATAATAATAATAATATAGTCTGAACGCCTTTAGTTGGCCGAACTATTTCCCCATTGCCCTATTACTGCTACGTACTGACGCTGCCCCTTGTATCTCCGTTATATTTTCCATTAGACGTTCATTGGCACAATGTAATCATTTCGAATACCTCAAAATGTCCTAGAAGTTGGCAACATTTATTCTGAGACATCTTATAGTCTGTATGTATTCTCTCTACCTTACAGACTACATTCTAATTTCATTTTATGTTCTAAACTTGCGTTTGAGACGTACCACATAGAAAGCAGAACATTAGCTACGTAAGTAAACATATAGCAAAAACAATATAACAATATAACAAAAACATATAGCAAACAAACTGCTTCAATGTGTATTAACAAGAAGTAATAGAATATTAGTAGGTAGTTATTAACAACTGGTAATTAAATTAATAAAGTACCTTCAGATGCGAAGTACTAACTTTCTTCACAATCATTGAGAGGGAAATATTACATGCTGAGCCAAATCGCAACTGGCGCCCGTTTCGTGCCCTGAGATTCCGGGAAACACCCGAGTGGAATCGTGAACTCGGCACTGGCAATTCACACGGTCTTCCGGGAAGCGGTGGTCCACATCCCGCCCCCGAGCAGCACGCGCGCCGCACCCTCTCGCTGCGCGCTCCTGTTCCTGCGTCACAAAAACAAGCGCCGGCGGCGGCGGCGCCAGCGGCGTCTCACTCGCCAGCCGACCGCTCCGCGGACCGATTCCGAGAACTCGCAGTCGAGAAACGCGAACCGGCAGAGGCAGAGGGAACGCGACTGACGCGAACAACCAGCGCGCAGCTCCGAATGGGCACGGCCGCACCGCGAGCTGGCAGACGAGACGGAGACGCGAGGACGAGGTGGACGAAAGTGATGAAGGTAATGAAAAGAATAAACATGATTGTTCGTGATTTCGGGTGCGTCAACTGAAAATGTCATTCAACCTGTAAGTGTAGTACATTTTTTCTTGTGTGGAAGGTATCGATGATCTTCCTCCGCTGAATGGCGAGATCCGGCACCGACCTACCGTTACCTAGCGGGATTTTTCCCAACCAGGTATCTCCCACCAGCGGCTCCCACCAGCGGCACCGCCCCAGCCGGGACCGGCTCTAACCTACCGACTGACCGGTCTCCTGGTAGTTGCGAGTGTGAGAGTTTATGTAGTGCACGTTAGTGTGTATGCGTGTGTGTATATGTATGTGTGTGTGTGTGTGTGTGTGTGTGTGTGTGTGTAAGGGGTGTGGATAGGGGAATGCAGAAGAAGGAAAGATCGCTCCTGGTCCGTGTCCCGTTTGTTAGGATACTGCTTCTGCATTTGCCCGGAGTTGATAAGAGAAATGTAGCATGTAATATTTCAGCATGTAATATTTCCCTCTCGATGATTGTGAAGAAAGTTAGTACTTCGCATCTGAAGATACTTTATTAATTCAATTACCAGTTGTTAATAACTACCTACTGATATTCTATTACTTCTTGTTAATAAAACCACCGCTCAGAGCAGCCGACTGCTAGAGGTCTCCTCCAGTCAGCGTCCTAGCTACACGAATCGAGGCGGTGTCGATAATGCACCGCCGGGACTCGACCCCTAGGGCCTCGGGGTCAGACGCACTGCAGTGACATCACTTGCAGTTATGAGACATGTCTGCTGGTGAAAGCAGCTGTAATAGTATACCAAGCATCTGCAGGCAATTTTCGTAGGAAATGGGTCTTCGAGCGGTGTTACGGCAGACAACATCGAACTCCATTTTATCTTTCAGTCGTTCAGTTATGATCACAATTTATGTCTCATAAAGTCGTTTGTATTCGCACAACTAATGGTTTAGAGATGTGCAACATCGTAGTAAATAAAAATACAATTCATGTAAATAAAAATATCAAACATTTTTTGTAGAGATTGGGTTAAAAAGGTACCTCTAATTTAGTGTCGCAAGACATTCGTATTATAATTCACTCACGCCCAGGTAAAATGCAAATTAAAATGCGGCGAATACAATACTCGAAGTCATAGCAGCAGGCCTCCCGACGAAACGTGTTATCTTTCTGAGAGGAATGAGTAAATAGACGTAGGACTAAGGCAGCAAGATGTTTCTTTCGCTTTTTACTCTATTCACACATTCTTAGAGGAACATTATGCAAAGTAATAGCAGCAGCAGCAGACGCAGCAGCGGGCTACGACAACGACCCCCGGAGAAGAGCAGAAGCGAAGGGCCCGCGGCAGAAGGAAGGTAGTGTATGGAAGGGGAAGGGAAGGAGGTCAGGCTGCTGGGAGGTCTTCGGAGCCATCACCGTCCGCCCCGCCCGCTTGTCCTCTCGCTCGCCTCGCTGAGCACGGAGGGAAGGGGGAGGCAGCGGTGCTTGGTCGGTGAAGGGCGCGGGCGGGGCGGGGGCGGGGCGGCGAAGGAGTGGGCAAGTGCCGGCGGCCGCGTCCCTCGGATGTTGTTTTTGCTCGGAAGTTCGTCGGCGCCGCCGCCGTCGGCTCCGCTCCGCCCCGCCCCGCCCCGCCCCCGCCCACGTCGGCGTCCCTGAGCTCCCATGGAGACCAGCGCGCCCAACTTGGTCTCCCGTTCCAGAGAAGTCTCGTTTAGCGTAAATTGCTGGTGGATTTTCTCCTCGTTGTTCCGCTCGCCTCCTCCCCCTCCCCCTCTTCCACCCCGCCCGCGTTGCTTTGCCTCCCACCGGCCGGCGACCCGGCGCGCCGCGAGGCCTCTCCGCCCCCGTCCGCTTACGCGCGGGGCGGAGGTGGACGAAGCCCCGCGCCGTGGGCGGGGTGGGGTGGGGTGGGGGCGAGTGGATGAGGCGGAAGGAGGAAGCTCGCCCGCGCGAGGGGAAGGACGGGGTGACTAGCCGAGCGAAGTAACAAGACGGTCGCTGAGAGGACTGGAAAAAATGAGAGTGGATCTGGGAGGGGTGGCTCAGGTCATTAACTGATGTCTCTGCAGTGCTTCTGTCCGGGAGGTTCTACGTTCGAGTCCCGACGAGGGCAGGTTTTTCGAAACTAGCTAGATAGCGAGGCCGAATTCAGTCGCTGTCTGGAGGAGAATTCTAGCGGCCGGCTGCTCTGATTGGTACTTTTCCGTTGTTTCTCCGACTAACAAAAAGTGAATGCCGGAGCAGTACCCTAACAAACGGGCCACGGACCGTGCGTGATGTTTCCTTTCTCTTCCTTTTTCTATTTTCACTCCTTACTTACACACACACACAACCACATATGCTGTGAGACCGGTGATCGGTCGGGAATGCAGAGCTTGTTCCGTCTGAGGCGATGCCACATTGGAGGCAGATACCTGGTTCCGGAAAACCCCGCCAGCCGGGGTAGGTCGGCGCTGAATCTCACCATCCAGCAGGGGAAGATCACCGCCACTTCAGGGGGAAACTATGCACTACGCTTACGGGACGAACTAACTTCGATGTTGATCCGACCGGAATCACCAATCAATCAAAAGGAGCGGAAAGAAAGTTGGCGAGTTAGAAGTGTAACAGCACGAGTGGAGCAGAAACGAACTTGACAGAGGATAACCAAAAGCGGAATAGAAAGGAAGACGAAAAAGAGGCGACATGTGATTATAATTATGTAAGTTAAGACTTTCCGTGCGTGCAATGGAGAGTGTACGGGGATATTTAATTGTTGGGGAGTCTGTCGATGTGTAGCGCCTTGCAGATTCGCCGGGTACCATTGAATGGAAGCATTTCGTGTTTCCGGGCACCTTATCTACCTCACTTTTTAGTCCTTCAAGTGTAGAGCGTTTGATAGCCGGGAGGTAGCGGAATTTTTCCCCAGCAGGAACGCGAGTCCCGACACGCACCCACATGTCGTCTAGCGGGGTCTGCCCTATCTCCCCAGTTCGACTCTGCCCCAGCTGGGAAAATCTCGAAGCCTCCGACGACGTGTGTGTGGGTTTAAAGGGAAGGAGAAGACAAGGACGATGAAGGAACAATCGCGCGAAATTTGAAGCCCATGTCAGGATACTGAAGATCTGAACGTCGATTGTTATGGTTCTGCCCCTGTATTCGCCTGGGTTTGCTCCGATAAACCATGGGAAACTGCCGATCAGAGCAGCTGGCCCCTAAAAATACCCTCAGCGATAGAATACCAGTAAAAAACAGTCAGCGACTGAATTCGACACAGCTGTTTAGCAAATGTCGAAACTCCACCACCATGGACTCGTACCCTACGACTTGCCGGTAGGAGCTGCTCCTGGGACGAGTACTGTCACAGAGCCATGTCAGCCCGTGAGTTGAGCAGGGAGCAAATGAGGTGGAAGGGGTGGCGATTGGCCTGCGCGTCTTACGCAGCGCTTGGCGGGGAGAGCACGACGGGGCGGGGCGGGGCGGGACGGGGCGGGGCGGGGCGGGGCGGGGTGGTCGGAAAGGTGAGGGCGGGGTCGCGTGGAGCGGGGCAAGGCCAGGGGCGTGGCGGTCGAGACGGTGAGTGGAGGAGCAGGGCGGGGCGAGAAGCGCAAAGGAGGGGATGGGGAGTGGAGTGGAGTGGAGGGCGGGGTGGGGCGTGACGGGGTGGGACGGGGCCGAACGGGGAGGGCAGAAGAGAGGACGGGAGGGGTTGGGGAGGGGTGCGGTGGGAAGGGACGGTGGCGGTTTGTTCCCGGAGTCCGCGCTCAACTTGCGCAAGCGCCCGAGGGCTTAACTGGCTTTAACAGGAGCTTCGGCGTAGTTTAACTAATGGCCGCGTCCCGTCTTGCACCGCGCCGCGCCGCATCGCCTAGCAGAGCCACGCGCCCCGCCCTTGTAACGTATTGCCACGCTGACCCGCTTTCGCACGTATTACGACTTCCCTGTCCTCGCGCGTTGTCTTTATTTACGACGCGTGCGCACGGCGACGCGCAGAGCGCAAAGGGACGAAAAGAAATGTAGCAGTAAAATGTCGCGAGTTTTGCTAGCATAACTCATTCAACTGCAGTGCGAGGTAATAAAATGAACTTGGACATCAAAACTTCGCGTCTTCGTAGCAATGAAGTTACCCACGTATCGCAACGACTCAAAAGCAAAGAAAAAAGTATACGTACAATAACGTCTTGACATTTAAACTTCAGGTGAAATCTAAACCCACTAGTTGAAAAAGAACAGTTTGATTGTTTTGGCAATGATAGTCATCACAACCTTAGATTAAGTTTTTTATGAAAGGACATTAGACGGAGATGCTCTTTTTCTCTAAATATATTAATCGAATAAAAAAGTATTTATGTTATTTTATTTCTTCAGCCTAAAACAATTTTTGATTGTTATCCTCAATTTCTTGTATCCAAAGAAAAATCAGAGGCCAAATCCCTTGCCTTAAATTCCACTGCCGGTTTATCCCCATAACTTATAAAAGAAATTAACTTATATTCGACGTAAAGGGATGTAAGTACATTGATACAGTACAAGCCACTGGAATTCAAGAATGGATAGGTACCACGATAATTTTGCGCAGAGCTGTGGCGACAAGCTCTCGTCTTGAGAGTACATGCATTGGAACGCATCATCATTGTCTTGCTACACCGAAGTTCATTAACATAAGCAGAAAGGACAGAGAAATAAAAAGAATATAATTGAACGAACATAGTGTTGACGGTTAACAAAACATTAAATGCAATTATGATTTGCATTTGAGAATGTCCTAATTTGTTGTATGTCACTTATATTAGTCTTTAAATTAAACTTCTCTCAAAATAAACCAATTAGTTTTTCTCACACAGCTCCGACGCATCAATAAATAACAGATTCAATCAATTTACACAGAATATTAGTCAGATACGAGATAAATTTTAAAAAATACCTTATTAAAAATTGCAAGAGGATTCTCATTTCCACAGCCAGTGGGACCCTTGGCGATCTCAAAAGTTGCGTGCCCAAGTGAAAGAAACGCAGAGAAGAGAGAGGGCGCGTCCGCCACCGCAGCGGTTCTCGTCCGCGCCTCCGGGGGTCGACTGCTATCGATCTCCGCTCCGCCCCGCCCCGCCCCTCGCCGCCGGAGCAGACGCGACGTCGCGCTGGCGACACGTGGCGACGGCGCCGCCCTCTCTCACCCCCTACCCCACCCCCTGGCGCCAGGACGCGAAGAGGAGCGAGCGGGCGGACGGACGGGGCGCCGCGGACGTTCAGCCGCGGAGCGAGACGCGGCAGGCGACAGGAGATAACACACGGAAAAAGTGTCGAAAGCCCGTTTTACACGCTCATTTTTTTTTCATCATTTTTCTTCGGTACAGAAAAGCGATGGAGCAGACTGCATGTACTTTGTAAGAAAACACGACGCATGCTTTATTTTTTGGTACGGATTTTCTTTTAGTTTGACTACCACTTTCCTGGCTTTGGGAATTTTTTCTGATTCGCAATGCGTGTGGTGCGATTTGTGCCTTTTGTACAGTTTTGAGATCGTTCTAATCTCTTGAATTGTAATGTGAAGTGATTACGTACTCTGTTCTAATATTTCGTTCCCCGATCAGTCCTAATATAAACTAACCTAATTTGTTACCATAGATACTATAGATGCTATTTTTCAACTGTTTGACCTTCAGCGGTTTTTGCGGCGTCCATGACGACTGCGTACAGAAAACGAATTAACTGTGAAAAACGCTAGTTATCGTTTATTCAGTTTTGACATCGAAACAGTATCGCGAAGAAATAAACTCGCCTCTCCTTTTCCATCAATTTTCTGTAAAAAATGCTGTGTAAAATGGGCACAAGAGGCGAGTACTACTTCTAAACCAACAATTCTGTTACGTCTCTAAGACGGATTAAGGACAGCGTACTAGCTAACAGCGGTGTGATCCCGGTATCGATTTGCAGTCGGGGCAAAAGTAGAATCATCTAAGTTTTTGTAGTTGTATGACGTCTCAGCCAGGCGGATTTTGGCAATAATGCTGAAGGGAATACGTCCTGTCCGCCACATGTCCCTATTACCCCCGAGCCTGGGAATTAAACCAGGTCCAGGCAGGAGGATACCGTTAGCTAGTCGGCGAAGCCGGACTATCTACCCTAAATGCCAAATAGTTATCATAAGGGCATGTAAAGGAATCGAAAATGGTAACTTTTTAACATGTGGAACTCAAGCATTTGTTAAAATTCAAAATATCCAGACCCTCAATGAAACACATACATTAATCTATAAGTTCTATTCGTAAAGTTCCAAGTTTGTTGAGTTCCTGCGATGAAAATACAGACATATCCTAAAATATATTCTCTTAAATATTTTACCAGCACACCGACAGACAATATTGGTCCCATTTAACAAAACTTAGTCAATTCATTAACCGAACCCGCCAGCATTGCCTCGTGCGCAACAGAACACCCAGTGAATTGGGGCCACCGAATAACACAATGTCGCACGGAGCGAACGGCCGTCTGAAGCGGCGAAGTGGTCAGAGAAGCCCCTCGCACCGTGTACTCGCCACCGCGTATCGCCCGCCGCCGCGCCTCGCAACCCCGAGCGCCCACCCACTGCCCGTCGCCCCCGCCCCTCCGTCGCCCGAGGGCTCCGTGGTTGCGTAATTAACCGGAGGCGAATGGGCTCCCGGGCCCGTCGTCGCCGCCTCAATTCTCGGGGCGGGAACGCGCAGCCGTCGCCGAGTCCTGGCACCGCCCCGGGGACCAAGAAAGTCGGGACCGACGCGGTGAGACGGTGGGGGAGGGCGGAGCTGAGCGGAGCAGGGCGCAAAAAGGGAGAGGGTTTGAGTACAGGAGAGGGAAAGGAGTTCAGACAGGTGAGGTCGCAGGGCAAGCAGGTGCCTCAAAGGGCCTGAGGCGGAGAACAGTGTAGAGTTGGGTTGGCAACTGAGCGAAAACAGGAGTGTGAGCGCCGTCGGGGTCGAAGAGCGAGAGCGGAGCCGGAAAGCGAGAGCTGGGCCGGAGAGCGAGGGCGGGGCCGGAGACCGAGAGCAAGGTCGCAAAGCGAGAGCGGGGTCGCAGAGCGAGAGCGGGGTCGCAGAGCGAGAGCGGGGTCGCAGAGCGAGAGCGGGGTCGCAGAGCGAGAGCGGGGTCGCAGAGCGAGAGCGGGGTCGCAGAGCGAGAGCGGGGTCGCAGAGCGAGAGCGGGGTCGCAGAGCGAGAGCGGGGTCGCAGAGCGAGAGCGGGGTCGCAGAGCGAGAGCGGGATCGCAGAGCGAGAGCGGGGTCGCAGAGCGAGAGCGGGGTCGCAGAGCAAGAGCGGGGTCGCAGAGCGAGAGCGGGGTCGCAGAGCGAGAGCGGGGTCGCAGAGCGAGAGCGGGGTCGCAGAGCGAGAGCGGGGTCGCAGAGCCAGAGCGGGGTCGCAGAGCCAGAGCGGGGTCGCAGAGCCAGAGCGGGGTCGCAGAGCCAGAGCGGGGTCGCAGAGCCAGAGCGGAGTCGCAGAGCGAGAGCGGGGTCGCAGAGCGAGAGCGGGGTCGCAGAGCGAGAGCGGGGTCGGGATCGAAGAGGAAGATCGGGTCAGGGAAGAAAGAACGGGAGAGGGAAGTGGTGTTGGGGTCGCCGAGGGAGAGCGGGATCGGGGACAAAGAGCGAGGGAGGGAAAGCAGAAACAGGGAAAAGTAAGGACATTCATAGCCGACGGATTGCAGGACGCGAGCGTGCAGAAGGATCGATGGCTGAGAGATGGACTTCTGCCGCTGTAGAGCCAGCCAGCCGCCGGGCGCCCGCCCGCTCTTTCGCCGACCTCACGCCCTCCTCCGCCCTCGGCGCCGTCCCCTCGACCCGACGGGCGATTGAACCGCTGCTGCGCCACTCGGGCACGCGACAAGCCGCGTTTTTCCCTTTAAAGAACCATTGTTTAAAGAGGATAAACAACTTTCTAAGCGCGTGCGTTGCTAAGCGGTTCAAGAAAAACAACCATAACAAGTGCCTGAATTACAGAGTATAAACACACTTTGAAATGCGCTCTGAACATTACGCTTGTTATGAAGAAAAACACGTGATGATGATGAATTACGTTTTCCGGATTACCACAAATTTACAAACGAAATAAACTGATATTTGTCTTGAAGATAATAATTATTTTCAACACAAGTATCCGCTTATTTCTTTTGTAAATTTGTGGTTAATATTTGTATATTTTGTTCACTTCGCGAACTGCTCTATCTCCCTTCATGGCTCGGCAATGACATAACAAAGTAATGAATTTGTAATGACGTAAGCCCAACAGCTGGTGTAGTAATGGCATGAAAAACATCTCGTACGCGCTAGAATATTATCTTAGGCAACGGCATCTGAAGCGGTACAGTTTACTTTGGTCCCGGTACACACATTAACGTCAATAAATTCAAAAGCTTTATACTAGATGTTCCACGTCCTATCCCGACTATTTCATATTTACATGAATTCGGTACGTTACATATACGTCTAGCCCATCGGACAGTTAATTTAATTCAATTCTTCACAAATAAGATCGCACTGGATTCAGTTGATCGTAGAATATTATTGTACTCTCAAATATCAATCCCCTCTACTTTCGAAATGATTTTTTTTTTGTACGGGAGACCATTACCGAAAGTCAATTATACATAAGTAACAGCATAAGTTACAACACAAAAACATCTTACCATTCGCAAAATTGTTCACATATACTGAAGATATTTAAGACAGAAAATCCTAAAATCTTGGTTGATAAGGCGACAAAACGACTACCCAGTACGCAATGATGAAGACCGACCCCATCAACGTGGTGCAGGGAGTGTTGATTCCTTGCGGGAGTGGTTTCGCGTGCGCAGCGAGCACGGCCTGGCCTTCAAACCGCAAGTTAAGCACCACGCTCGCCCAGCGCCTGACAGAGGGGGGAAGGGAAGAGTGGGCTGGGTTGGGCGACGAGACGATGGGTGAGGTTCAGCGGGTCGAAGCGGAGAATGGGCGGGAGTGGATGGCGATGGGCGGGGCGTACGATGGCTGAGAGGGACTGAGTAATGTGTGGAGGTGGGCGGGAAAGGGCAGGGAGAGAAATGGGAAATACGAAGATGGTCAGGGGGACGTGGAGCGGAACGGAGAGAGGCGGGGCGAGATAGGATGAGGTGTGGTGTGGTGGAATGAGGTGTGCTGCGGTGGAATGAGGTGAAGTGAGGTAGGAAGAGGTGGGGTGAAGTAGAATGAGGTGGGTTGAGGTAGAATGAGGTGGGGTGATGTAGAATGACGTGCGGTGAGGTAGAATGACGTGGGGTGAGGTAGAATGACGTGGGGTGAGGTAGGATGACGTGGGGTGAGGTAGAATGACGTGGGGTGAGGAAGAATGAGGTGGGGTGAGGTAGGGTGAGGTGGGGTGAGGTGGGGTGAGGTAGGGTGAGGTAGGGTGAGGTAGGGTCAGGTGGGGTGAGGTAGGGTGAGGTGGGGTGAGGTAGGGAGAGGTGAGGTAAGATAGAGTGAGGTAAGGTGGAAGTGAGGTGAATTGTGGTGTGGTGGAATGAGGTGAGGTGCGGTGATGTGCGCTATGGTGTGGAGTGAGATGGGATGGGACGATGAGTGGTGGGCTGTGTGAAGTAGAGTGAAAGGGGGTGGGATTACGAGTGGTGTAGTGTGATGTGGAGAGGGATGGGAGTGGGATGATAAGTGGTGGTGTGGTGTAAGGTGAGCTGAGGTGACGGGTGGCGCAGCGAGGGGAAGGGCGAGGTGGGGTGGACGTATTCGGGATTCCATCGCGCGGCGCGGCGCTCCCACTGCGCTGGCAGCGCCTGCTTAATAGCAAACACGATCCCCCGCGCGCGCCCCAGGCGGCTCACGAGAAATTGAACCACTTAACCCCGCTGCCTGGGGAGGGGCGGCGCGGGGCGGGGCGGGGCATGGCGGGTCGGAGCGGGGCGGGGCGGGGCGGGAATCCGGCTCCAGACCCTCCTCCGCCGCCGCCGGCGGCACGGAACTTGGCCGCTTCATTAGCCGCCCAAGCTCACACTGCTCCACACAGGGCGGCGCGACGCTACCGCTCGCTAGGCCGTGCCCAGCGCCGCGCTCTACTCCCATGCGCCTCAAATGGCGCGCGTGGTACGGATGAACAAATATATAATGAGATCCTTCGTCATATTCGTGGCAAAAAAAATAGTCGATGCTGGGAAAAGACAGATAATACAAGCGAGTAAGGAAAGACTGCAATATTTTGGCAAAATGTTACGAAATAGAATAATGAATAACAATGTGAGAAAAGACTAGAGTATAGAGAAGATGGGAGTATACACGAGTAGAAACGAAAATATCAGAAGCTATTACTACACCAGAAAGCTAACAGGCTCCAGCGTATTGTCAGTCTTGGAGGCGACAGTTCTGGAGGAAAAACAAGGAAAAGATGACCTTATTCTAAAATATTGGGACAGTCAATAAGCTACGTACGAAAACATAAAGAAAAAAATCTTATTCACTAACGCATTATATCGGAAAATTAGACCTATCAGCATACGTCTGACGTTTCCCTCTTTTGTTAGTCATCTTCAAATTTCTAACGGGCAGTTTGCAACCGTGTGTCAGAGAACCACTACTTGAGCGAAATGCGAGACGATTAGTTTAGATTTCCACACCACAACCATGAGGTTGAAACAACACACCATTACCATGGGGTTCTTTCGTTCGGCACTATATGTTTATTTCTGCTAAGCATCTTCAGATGTTTAGAAAAAAACAACAACAAAATAATTATTTTGCACTATTACAATACAGCAAGTAGTAATTAGCAGTTATTCCATAACATATCGTCATTCTCATTTTTCAAATAAATATGGATGTGTATTTGGTAAAGTAAATTAATAAAAAGGTGTTCAGTAAACAACAAATGTTTATTTTGTAGAATGTGATTTTTATGTGGTTGAAGGGGGGATCAAAATAATTCTATGGTATTTTTTCGCAGTACCACATGGGGGTTGAAACGCCACGAAAACCAACACTTCTCTTTTAGCCGAGTAAATGTTGCGATTTTCTTCACCTCGTTCGCCCTGCCTCTCGCATAACGGAGCCTACGAACTCTATTATTTCCGGCGCTGCTGAGGGCGTGCGAGCCGATTGACGTGGCTGTCAGAGCGCCTTCCGCGCCGCATCGACAGCTGCGCCCCCGGCAAGCCCCCCCCCCCCCCCGTCACCAGCGCATGGTGTCACCTCGACGCTCGCCCGCGGCTATGGCAGCGGCGGAGCTGCATACGCTTCGCCCTTGCGTGCCTCGCGTCCAACGTCACACCTCCCTGCCACCCTCTTATTTGTTTGCGGATCTCAGCTAGCATATTCTCAAGGTGCGGTTTCATCTTTTCACTGAAAGGTTATCGTTCTCTTTATTAAGATTGTTATGACCTAGGGGAAATGTCACATGAATAAATGCAATTCCCCATACCATTATTATTATTATTATTATTATTATTATTATTATTATTATTATTATTATTATTATTATTATTATTATTATTATTATTATTATCTATTTAGCGGTTTTTTACAGCCTTGGCCGTTTTCCGCATCCCAATTTCCATGCCTCTTTATCCCATACATCGTTTTCTTCCATTTCTCTTTTTTCCATGGCTTCAGTTATTGCCATGTTCCATGTTCTTCTCGGTCTTCCCCTGTATCTTCTTCGATTTGGTATCCACTCCCAAACTTTTTGAGGAAGTCTATCCGATTTCAACCTTCTCATATGTCCATACCATTTTAGTTGTCTCATTTCGATTGTATCGTTCAAGGTTGTTTGCACTTTCATTTTATTTCTTATTTCATCATTTCTTATTTTATCTAACAGAGAAAGTTTACAACATCTTCGCCAGAACCTCATTTCTGTTGATTGAAACTTGTCTTTCAATTTTTTTGATAGTGTCCAGACTTCTGCCCCATAGAGTGTGGTACTCTCTATGAACGAGCTATATATGCGTTTCTTTGTTTTCATTGAAATAATTGAGTTCCATAGCACTGGGTTCAACTGCCTCGTGGCTATTTTTCCTCTTATATTTTTATTTTTCACATCCTGTTCGTCTCTACCATCTGCTGTTAGTGTGACTCCCAAATACTTATATTGTGTTTTACCTTTAATTATTCCTATACTAGTCTCTAAATCATGGGGCATACCTCCCACCACCATATATTCAGTTTTGTGTAAATTTATTTCCATCCCTCATTTTTCATACTCTTCTACTAATTTTTTGAACATATAAGTTACATCGTCTTCATTTTCAGCCATTATTATTATTATTATTATTATTATTATTATTATTATTATTATTATTATTATTATTATTATTATTATTATTATTATTATTATTATTATTACTATGATTATTACTATTATTATTATTATTATTATTATTATTATTATTATTATTATTATTAACAGTAGTATTTTTACGACATGTTTCTTAAGTAAACAACTTGAAATTTCCGTTTCTTTATCTTGAGAATGATGAACCGTTTAGGTTGCTTATCTAAAACGAACTTGATAAGAAATGGAATTCTTAGGATTTCTAAAAGTATACAAATCTCTCACTTGATAGTAATGAAATAGTAATCTAACAGGAGTAGAGCATATGACATACTCCTTATCTGTTGGTAAATTCCACCGGCTTTTATCTAATCAACAGAATATTTATCTAGTAAGTGCATCATTCATAAAGAAAGACGCCCACTATTGTCAAGTTGTCTCAAACATAGAATAACTATTGAAGTTTTGGAATGTCCGCCGTGACTAAATATAGATAAAATGATGAAATTATCTCTCTGATTGACATTTTGGAGGTACTATGAATAAAACTGAGTGACGAGATAAAATTGATAGCGGATAAGATAAGGAGAACACAAAGCTTATTGGAAATGATGAACTGTTAAATACGTCCTTAATAACCACGTAATGGGTCGTTGAAGAATAATCTTCGCTGTCAATATTCACTCACAGGATGTTACAAACGTCGAAGACATATAGAGGGGTCTAAAATGATCACTTTTTATCAATGAGCATTAGTGAGAAATTGCATGTAACGAAATTGTGTGCATTTATACATTTGCCCCTGATTTTAGGCAACCCCACAAGCACAGGACCTACCAAAAGTCTATGCATATTTTTACCAAAAACCTATTGTTATCGTTACCTGAACTCTCCATTTGTAAGGCTACTTAGTCTTGGGAATATAATATCGTGCAGGGTGGATTTATTTGATGTCAATTACATTCTTTCGAAATAATTTAATGAAGTATTATATGTATTATTATACTAATTTATGTACGATATCAACCTTACTGGTAGTACTTTAACAAATCATTTACTGTTTTATATAGCTATCTCATAGATTCTGTCTTTTGTATTGTAACTACGTGTAGGGAATTAATCCTGAATATTAAATAAGTAAATAAATAAATCATTCAGGCGCTAATATCACATGTATAAATGCATTTTCCCATTATTTGTATTTTTTCATTATATGACCAATAATTTCAAACCCCTCAACATGACCTAGACGTTTGTAACATTTACTCCGAGTCATCTGTACAATTCTTACTGCATTATGAGTTCAATTAAATAAATTTATTCCGAAATAAACCTTATTGCTAGAATTGTAAATATGATTACTATTTCTTTGTATTTAGTTTGCAAGTATTTCTAATGTTTTGTTCTGCTTGAATCATCGATGGTCTTAATTCCTTAAATAAATTCGCATGTTCTAAACGTTTCTGGATGAACTTCAACTTGCAATTACGAGTAATGTCGGACCAGTTTCTCTGGAAATAGAAAGCAAATAGTGAGATGGTTGTTTTACTTCGGGTATCAAGAATATATTTCAATTTCTTCTGTACATCAGTTACTGTTTTGTTTGTTTTTGACATATATAAGAAATTAAATGGTATGAAGGAATATGTGAAAGTATTAGAAATTATCTTTCCACATTTACAACAATCTGTTTTCACTTAAAAGCGATAGAATGCATGTAAACTAGGAATACCGAAAAGATAAAAATACTCCTAATATGTGTTCACACATTTGATACAATATTTGTTTGGAAATACTCTTCGAAATCCATTGCCTAGTAAGTAAATATTACTGATTGGCGAAACGACATCCATTCATTATGCAAACCCTTTGCCCAATCAGGGCGAAGAGTCTGTATCGTATCGAAATATACAATTGAAAAAAAAATTCCGACAGTACTGACGGAAAGTAATAGAAAAAGAACTTCAACAATATTACATCCGAATGTTAAAGCCAAAATATTTTGGTGGAGATGGAGATACGAGACTGTCAGGAAAGCAGGAAGCCTCTTTGAGTGGCCGGGCGGCGCCCGTTCCCGTCATGCAGAGCACGTTCTCGTGTTGCGTGCCGTCAGAATGAAGGCGTTCGGTGTGGGGAAGGAGGGGGGGGGCGCGGTGGGGCGGGGCGACGCGGGGCGTTGTGACGCGGGGCGGGGTGACGCGGGGTAGGATGACGCGGGGCGGGGCGGGGCGGAGCGAGGAGGGGAGGCGAAGCGAGGCGTGGCGAGGCGGAGCGGGGCGGGGCGGGGAGGGGCGGGTCTGACGACGAGGGCGCTCGCTGTCGCTTTTGCCGTGTCGCCGCCCCGTGCCGCGTTCGGGGAACCAGAGCGGTGCGATCAAGCGACGACTACTCGGAACGAGGAGGGAGAGCGGGAAGGCCTGTTGGAGGGAGGGGGCGGGGCGGGGCGGGGCGGGGTGGGGTGGGGTGGGGGGTGAGCGACGCGGGCGTCGCGCCGCAAACGAGCAAATGGCCGGAGAGGTGGAGAGACCTGTCAGCTAAATCACGATAAATGAGCGCGGCACAGAGGAAAAGAGTTTTACGGCTTCTATTTCACGGGATGACTGTATCCTGAGCGCTGTTACGGCATGTCGCCGTGTCAATGAACGCTTGGGCAACGCTGCGTTTGAATGCGCCGCTATTGTGATATCAGTGCTCCGGGAACGACTTAATGAGCAAGAAATAGGGAGTGAGGGGGAATAATAATGCAGGCATTGTTGCTTCAAAAAAGAGCCGATTGTCTTCCGTGGAATTACTACGGTATATTTATGCACTATGCGAAGTGCCAATTGAGTTGATATTCTGAAGCTATGCGCCAAGTTGAGGAAACGACCCTTTCAGTTGTCTTTAAAGGAATATTCCATACGAAAAATATTTTAGCAAAAAGGTTATAACATCAATATAATTTGTTATTTAAATTTTTTATACTTTGTAAGTATTAATTTATTAGCCAAAAATAATTAAAACGTAATGTAAAACATTCGGAAATGGATAAATAAACTACATTTAGTGTACAGAAGAGGGAAAGCATTTTTCCAGGGGATGAAGAGAAACATTCCGAAAACCTGACAACACAGACGATAGCATAGTTGCAAATATAGGCTAAAATGCAATCGATTCTTTGAATTTAACATGCATTTATAGCTAATTACTTCCATTCACAATATAATGCAATTCCAAGCAATTAAAATTGTACCTGGAAGCGTTAGCAAAAGTGCATTATATGCTGAATAATCAGTTCTGTGAGAAGGCACACACGGGCAATACTGATTTATTACAAAATGTTTAAATCCACACATACCCTTTTTTACAATGATACGTGTTCGCTTCCGGGGCGTAATGTTTCATTCATCCTGAGTAAGAGAAGCAAGTTTTCATCTACATCATGTTTCTCTTCTTCATTTCTGGAAGCACGCCTGCCGGCGCACTCTCCCGTTAAAAACGCGCAGGGAATTAAAACCCGGAACTACAGGCTAAACCCAACCTCCCCACTCGTGCTTCCGACAGTCTGTTCAACGCAGATAAGGAACGGAGAGGCGAAAGGAGGCAAACGAAAACCGGAGAGGCAAGGAGGAGCACAGGAAGGAAGGAGGAGGAGGAGGGCGTGTCAAAGCGAGGAGGAAACGGGGCACGACGAAGCTGAGCGAGGCGAAGTAGGATGAAGTGACGGGGCGGAGCAGGATTTGGAGTGCGCGGGGGAAAACGGGGTACGACAGGCATGTACGGGATGCGTTGGGAAGTCGCGGGAAGATGCGAGTAACCGAGATGAGTCGTGAGTGCACCGAGGTGCGATGGGTCATGGGGGATTGGATGGAGCGGGGTCGGGTCTGTCGGGGTCGGGTCTGTTCGGGTCGGGTCTGTTCGGGTCGGGTCTGTTCGGGTCGGGTCTGTTCGGGTCGGGTCTGTTCGGGTCGGGTCTGTTCGGGTCGGGTCTGTTCGGGTCGGGTCTGTTCGGGTCGGGTCGAGTCGAGTCGGGTCGGATCGAGTCGAGTCGGGTCGGGTCGGATCGAGTCGGGTCGCGTCGCGTCGCGTCGGGTCGGGTCGGGTCGGGTCGGGTCGGGTCAAGTCAGGTCGGTTGAAACAAGGGTGGGGAGTGTTGGGGTGGGTCGAGTGGAATGTGGACGCCACACCATGTGTAATGCAGGGCGCGTGTGCGCCGCGGAGGAGATGGGTCTGGTGGTCGGGAGGCACCTCGGAATGCGCGGCGCGCGCCTCGCGTGACGCCTCATCGCGCGTGCGGGCGGCGCCGCGTCGCGTCGCGTCGCGTCGCGTCGCGTCGGGACGCCCCGTGTCGCTCCTAGCGCCATACCCCCTCCGCCGCTCCTGGCGAAAGGCCCCGCAGCACGCTACGGAGAGGGTTCGTAATGAGTTACGTGCAGCGCTTACGTCATACAATTCATGGCATCTAGGCTCTGCCTTCCGATAAATCTGCAGCGATGGAAATGAAGGGTTTGGAGTAGAAGCAAGATAAGAACACATCAACCGCAGTAAGCCCAGACCTCTTCGCAAATGTTAACATCCCGATTTCGCACGAAATGGGCTCATCTTGTGACCTGAAGCCTTTCATAACTATAAACAACACATACATAGTGAGGAAAGACTTTTACCAAAATCGAGATGTTAGCATTTAGGAGTAGTGGGAGGCCTGTTGATATTGATGTTGCTTGTCTTGTCATTGGCTCAAAAAGCTCTTCGAATACACTGTATTGATGGCAGCACAAAATCTGGTTGAGGACCAGAAGCAGACGGAGGGGAGCAAAGATTTCTTTCTTTCGCTACATAATACACAATGGTGTATTTCCGTTATATATATATATATATATATATATATATATATATATATATATATATATATATATATATATATATATATATATATATGAATAACGGCACTGACATATTGATTATGCAAAGGCGAATTAAAATTTTAATATTATTCATGAAAGAGCTACAAACATAACTACAGAACTACTTAAAATATCAACGTTTTTTTTGTTTTTGTTTTTAAATTCTGTAAATTTTGAAGATGATCCACATGACCTTGCGTGGAGATGCACTGACCATCGCATTAACGTCGTCAAAACACAGCGGATCCAAAGAGGGGGGGGGGAACAAGGGTACAATGCTCTCCTCACTACACCCAAAATTCTTGTAATTTTAGTAAATTTATTCAAAATAATTATCACTTATAGAATGTATCACATCTATAAGTATTTCTTTTTATCAATATTATATTTTAAGCAAATTTATTTCAAGCAAACAATTACAAAAATATCATCTAAAAAACATTTATAGGTGATCCGAAATAAAATTGCCCCCTTCCCCTCAAATATTTTTTAGATCCCCCTGCCTGGAATAGAAGATGCGCCTAAAGAACAATACAGAGCACTTGAGCGCCAGCGGCGCGAGCGGCGGCAGGGGCGGCAGGGGCTGCACAGCGGGAGCTTCATGAACGAACAAGTGCCGGCACCTCGCACTTCCCTCTGGAGAACAGCAGTCGCTTTATCTTCCGGCAATTTCAAGCTGAAGTACCGATAGGAGGTCAGACCACTTCCGCTCGTATTTTACTTTCTCGAACTCCTCGCGCTGCGATATTTACTCGACTTTCCTTCAGCATTCGAACACGCAGAACGGGACGTAAAACGGAAAATAATAGTTCTCCTTCTACTTGCAAAATCTATTCTAGTTCTTATTATATTATATTCAGAAAAGATAATATAAAAGGTTCTGAGACAACTGACGAATCTATGCAGCAAGCTATGCACACCATAAATATTTCCACCCCTGGCAGACATTTTATACATTACATACAAGCAGTCATTTTATACATTATTTTGTAACTTTTTCGTCCCAGCCGACATATTTACAGCTGCACTTTCACAGCGAATGAAATCCGTCGAGGGGAAGAAAGAAGAACAATTATGACACGACCCTTGCGCACAATAGAACTCTACGAATGATCAGGAGCGGAGGGGGCATTCTTGAAGCTTCTTCTGACAGCTCGACATGATTCGGTCCTCGGCGCGAAACGAGGCCGCCACACACCTGCCTGCCGGGCTGCGAGACCGTTTTGATCCTCATCCATCACAGTCGAGCGGCTTACTCCGGGTTCCGTTCTCTGCAGGGAAACCCATCGCCCCGGCCGCTCCCTCCCTCCCTCCCGACGCCCGCCGCCGTCGCGCACAGACG
The DNA here is from genome assembly GCA_038098605.1 of Gryllus longicercus. Lineage (NCBI taxonomy): Eukaryota > Metazoa > Arthropoda > Insecta > Orthoptera > Gryllidae > Gryllus > Gryllus longicercus. Next base: position 22,329 of record JAZDUA010001031.1, on the reverse strand, counting down.
CCCCATTATGCGCCCCCATTCACGCGCGCGTCAGGGCCACACACGGCTCCCCGCGCCGCCAGAGGCCTGCCCTCTTCTTTTTTTTCGCACGCGCCTGGTGGGGGCGGGGAGGGCTGCCGCGCCCACGTGGCGGCGGAGCGGGGTGGAGCGAAGGGGTGAGGAGGGGCGGGGGATGAACGCTCCCCGGACCTGTCGACGCCCCTGTGCGCTCCCCTCGTCACGCTAATGGCTACCCCAGCGCCAGCTGGGTCGTCTGTCCTGGAATCGTGCTCGCTCGGTGATTCGACGACGGTGGAAATGTGGAGGGTGCGGAAAGAAACCACACGCTATAGCGACAGATACAGATGAAGAGTAGTACGAATGAAAAAGATGTGTGCAATTACAAGAAGATTTAAGAATTTCATTTACTGGCTTAAATACCATAAATTGTTTCAGGTTAACGTGTAATATTCAGCTCTTTGTTAATGAAGGCAATCAATCCTGCTTGAAAACCAACTAAGCTGCCTCTAATTGTTGTCATTCAATGTTATAAATTCATTGACATCTGGCGCTGACAAGCCAGCCCACTCTCAATTTATGACCCACGTAGGGTATAGTGTTTACTTGGCAAAATATATGATTATTTCATTAGTATTGACATTGCAATACGGAAGACATCAATTTATCAACCATCTGAGAGTATTTAAGTAAAGTTCTTATCACGTGAATATTGAAGTTCTGTCATTCCAGGAAACAGCCAGCACTGACAAACTTCCTTTCTCGAATTATCGACCTTTATAAAATCGATGCTAGCAAGTTATAATAAACAGAAAATTGAAATACAGTTGACCTTCCTCTTCGCTTCAAAACTCATTTACTTCTCGTAAATGTGATTTCATACGATGCAGAGATATTGGAAACAAATGTTTCGCATTAATGTGAAAAATATAACATAATTAAAAGAGAATGACGAACGGTTCTAAAAGTCCGTCACAAAGAAATATATAAAGATAAATTCTGCTCAATTAATCAACGTGAGGAAACGAGTCTTCTTTTTTTTGACGTTTGGCGACGAATAGACGTATGGTTCAGTTGACAGCGCGCCTGCTGTAGAGACGAAGCCAAAGGCGCGTCAAGCAATACACTGAAAGCCTCCGCCCCTCGAGCGTGGGTGGGAGTTGGAATTCTCGCGCCTGCTCTGCCCTGGCGGCGGCTTCCGGCAGCTGCATCGCGGGGGCGGGGTCCTTCGCGGAAAGGGCACCAACACTACAGCCACCACAGCGCTGAGGTTGCGGCGGCGGCGGCCGAGACCTTGGAGCACGTTCCCACGCACGCGGTGCGCTCGCGCGCGTGCACGCCTGTCCCGCCACGCCACGCCGCGTCGCGTCGCGCCACGGGCCTGCCCCGCCCCCGTCACGCCTCGCCTCGTCCCGCGTGTGAGTCACGCCACCGCCGCCATGCCGTCGCCGTCGCCGCCGCTGCCGCGGTTTGTTTGCGGAGAGAGGTCGTGTCGCTGACGACCTCGCCGCCAGGCTGAGGCAAGCGGCGCAGCCCACACGTGCGCGGGAGGCGGTGGGAGCGGGAGTGGTAGCGGGAGCGGGGAGGGGACGCTTTGAAGCGCCGCGCCGCCATCACGCACGCACCCACGCACGCACGGCGTGTGGCAGTGACCGCTCGCCAACCTCCTCATCGCCAACCACCTCATCGCCAACCTCCTCATCGCCAACCTCCTCATCGCCAACCTCCTCATCGCGAACCTCCTCATCGCGAACCTCCTCATCGCGAACCTCCTCATCGCGAACCTCCTCATCGCGAACCTCCTCATCGCGAACCTCCTCATCGCGAACCTCCTCATCGCGAACCTCCTCATCGCGAACCTCCTCATCGCGAACCTCCTCATCGCGAACCTCCTCATCGCGAACCTCCTCATCGCGAACCTCCTCATCGCGAACCTCCTCATCGCGAACCTCCTCATCGCGAACCTCCTCATCGCGAACCTCCTCATCGCGAACCTCCTCATCGCGAACCTCCTCATCGCGAACCTCCTCATCGCGAACCTCCTCATCGCGAACCTCCTCATCGCGAACCTCCTCATCGCGAACCTCCTCATCGCGAACCTCCTCATCGCGAACCTCCTCATCGCGAACCTCCTCATCGCGAACCTCCTCATCGCGAACCTCCTCATCGCGAACCTCCTCATCGCGAACCTCCTCATCGCGAACCTCCTCATCGCGAACCTCCTCATCGCGAACCTCCTCATCGCGAACCTCCTCATCGCGAACCTCCTCATCGCGAACCTCCTCATCGCGAACCTCCTCATCGCGAACCTCCTCATCGCGAACCTCCTCATCGCGAACCTCCTCATCGCGAACCTCCTCATCGCGAACCTCCTCATCGCGAACCTCCTCATCGCGAACCTCCTCATCGCGAACCTCCTCATCGCGAACCTCCTCATCGCGAACCTCCTCATCGCGAACCTCCTCATCGCGAACCTCCTCATCGCGAACCTCCTCATCGCGAACCTCCTCATCGCGAACCTCCTCATCGCGAACCTCCTCATCGCGAACCTCCTCATCGCGAACCTCCTCATCGCGAACCTCCTCATCGCGAACCTCCTCATCGCGAACCTCCTCATCGCGAACCTCCTCATCGCGAACCTCCTCATCGCGAACCTCCTCATCGCGAACCTCCTCATCGCGAACCTCCTCATCGCGAACCTCCTCATCGCGAACCTCCTCATCGCGAACCTCCTCATCGCGAACCTCCTCATCGCGAACCTCCTCATCGCGAACCTCCTCATCGCGAACCTCCTCATCGCGAACCTCCTCATCGCGAACCTCCTCATCGCGAACCTCCTCATCGCGAACCTCCTCATCGCGAACCTCCTCATCGCGAACCTCCTCATCGCGAACCTCCTCATCGCGAACCTCCTCATCGCGAACCTCCTCATCGCGAACCTCCTCATCGCGAACCTCCTCATCGCGAACCTCCTCATCGCGAACCTCCTCATCGCGAACCTCCTCATCGCGAACCTCCTCATCGCGAACCTCCTCATCGCGAACCTCCTCATCGCGAACCTCCTCATCGCGAACCTCCTCATCGCGAACCTCCTCATCGCGAACCTCCTCATCGCGAACCTCCTCATCGCGAACCTCCTCATCGCGAACCTCCTCATCGCGAACCTCCTCATGGCGAACCTCCTCATCGAAAACCTCCTCATCGAAAACCTCCTCATCGAAAACCTCCTCATCGCCAACCTCCTCATCGCCAACCTCCTCATCGCCAACCTCCTCATCGCCAACCTCCTCATCGCCAACCTCCTCATCGCCATCCTCCTCCTCCTCCTCAAGCTCCCTCGCTCGACGTGACACCATATCACGTGTCTACCACCGTCTCTCCTCTCCTCTACGTTATTTCACAATTTGGATACCTTTTTTTGATTATCAAGTCTATAAAAGTCACCTTGTATAAGACAAAGATTGAACATTTATTTACATTTATGGAACTAAGTTATGACTACAAATGCACAAGGCAAAAAGATCATAGTAACAGAGAACGAATATTAGACACGCTATTGTTACGTCCTCAGACAATCAATATTATTAAAATATAATTTTCTTACGACTTCATGCTTCAAATGCTTAATAAGAAAATGGAGGGAAAATTATAAGATCAGTATATTTATAAGTTCCGTGAGAGAGAGCAGGTTGTCTTGATGACTTGAGTGTTGTTGTGGAGAGGCACTTTTGAAGAACGTGTGAAAGTGCATGACGTCGCAAGCTGCGCAAAAAAAAATATGAATCTCCTGCATGGAACACTTGAGGAATTAATTGCATTTGAGCTTCTAGAACTCTAGTTTCATTTAAAAGCGGCGCAAGAAGGTAACACTCCTCGGGCGACGTGCGGCAGAAGACAAATCAAGATTAAAGTTGGTTCTTGGAGACCTCCTCAGTCTAAGTTCGTAACAATTACACGAAAAGAAAGAAAAACAAACAAACAAATAAAAATATATATTATTTCTCCCTTCTTTTCGAGCAACTGTTAGGTCTAAGACAATAATGAAACCGAAAAATTGTAGATACAGGCATAACAGACACGGTAGTACAAGATTACTATTTGAAGAAAGAACGTAAGGAGAAAGACGAGGAAAGAAATAGGAGGGGAAAGCGACAGCAATGATTTTGGCTGGAGGTAAAGTTTGAGAAGAAATGAAGATCGGTAGCGTTAAACGCCTCAGCCGTAAACATCATACTTTAACTACAATTACTTGTTACTCTCTCAATTACACTAAAACTAACCCTACTACTACTGCTACTACGTTTTCACTCCATGAATGCGGTTGCGTGTGAGACACTCCTTAATATTTTGATTCAGTACGAATAACTAATACGACAGATCCCGTCTAATGAATTAACTTGGGTGAACTTACGAGCTCTAGGAGCGAATGAAGTGGAATTTTCCCCGCTAACGAGTGGTATGTCCATTGTGAAAATTACACGAAACCCTATCAGGCATTTCTCTCTTCATAGTGCTGCCACCTCCGCAAGACTTAGGAGTTTGGTTGGTGAGAAGTATTCCCGACAGTGAAAATACTAAATAAATGTGGCAATTAATCCAAAGCATGAATGGAAGCTCTGTTTATCAGAATATGCACAAAACAGATTAAGAGAACTGCCCTGCCAGCAAGTTAATATTAAATTATTTTGTTAATATTCACGTGTCTGTTCTTGTTCATTCATAAACTAAAGGGCCAAATAGAACAATTATGAAATTAAATTATTTTCTATGGGAATTAGAACCTTTATATTAACAAATATAAAAATATTTAAAGTTTTTTTTTAATTTCACCAGTTCACTACTAGCAAACAAACCTGTCAAATACTTCCCGCTAGCTTCAAACGGTGAAACGGAAAAAGGTCTAACAATGAGTGATGGACGGACGGACACACGCAAAGTACCTGATAACTACGAGTATATAAGAATATTCAATTACGTCCTGACCAACGACGAATGTAAATGCAATAAGTTTGCGTATATCTAGAGATGAACGCGAAATGCAAGTAATCTAAAACTGTATTCAATTTGAGAATCTTAGTAGAGAATGAAAAAATCAAAACATGAATTGTTCAAACGAAATAAGTTTTTGGAAGGCACTCGTTAACAACGATATAATTAATCTTACCAAATTTCAAAATTTTATGGAGTAGCGTGAAAAATACAGAATAAACAACACATCGGTATGTGATAATTAATTCAAAACTAAATCTTTTTGTATTATTTTACTTATTTATTCACGGTAGTGTCTGATTGTTTCATAACTCTTGACATCTCTAAACCCTCTGACTCCAATTTGTACATTAATTAGCCCACAGTTCATTTTCTCCCGCCTTTCCGTCCCCCTTCCCCAATAAGAGGGTGCTTTAATTAAGAGTAGCGAGGGAGGGTTCGAGCGGCGCACGCCCCAGTTACACTCGACAAGATCATCGACCCTTTTTCGATTCAGTTTTCCTTCAGAACTTGAAAATGTCAGGCATTTTTTTAGAGTAAGTGATTTTAAGGCTTCCTTATACGTGTACACCACTTATAGACACAGATGAATATAATCGTAATGCTTTTTAACTGCTTGTTCACAATCATTCTTACTAGCAATGTGATCGATATAAACGTGACATTTAGGGTAAATTCGTTCATTTTGACGAGATTTTCTACAGCACGTGCGATTCTATAGAAAGAAGATTAAACCAGAAACTTTCCACGTCAACACATCAAGTGTTATTTCAGAAGTTTAAATTTTGATTGCTACTATTTATTTAATTTTTTTAAACTTTTAGAAAGAAAACAGGTCTGTAAACATTTTAGGCATAATTAACGAAAAGTAATGAACAATTCAGAAAGTGACATACAATTTTGAAGCAAACTCTGAGATGTCCAAACCATTTGTGTGCGAAATCGTGACTTAACCAGTTCTACCGCCGACGCACAGGATGGAAGCTACAGTCCGGCTCCGCCCGTATCTTAGGCCCGCTTCACACGGCGCGGCCGCAGCGCGCTTCCTTCAAGGAGCAGAGCTCTTCAGACGACGCCACCGCCGCAGCCACCGCCGCCGCCACTGCGCTTGGAAGAGGGAGGATTACGACGTCCGCTGCGTCGGTGACGCGACGAGGTGCAAAAACTCTTGATAAAACTTGAAAATACAACTATCCCCACCGAATTTTTTCTTCTATCAAGTTTAATGAAATATTCTTAAGGCTTATATAAATTATCACACAGTATATAAAATCTTTGCCGATACATAATTTGTGAGCGGAACGCTCCTTATTTCCAATAATGCACATTGGATATTGCCGTCACACGCTCCTAAGAATTTTTTCGTAAAACATGAATATACATGACACGCAGCCAAATTTTCCTTTCACTCTCTATAAATTTGTATTTGTTGCATTGGGTTGTATAACTTTTACGTAAGTTATATTTTATATCTCATTGCTAGGAAACAGAATTTACTGTAGTAAAAAAGTAAAATCTATATCTATACATGTAGTTTTTTTTTCAAAATATGTAAGGGAAAATAGAAAACAATAATAAAAATTCATTATAGTGTTTGAAATTAGTATACACAAGCATTATCTGAGCACAGTACATCGTCGAAATGCTCTTAACATGATTTCGTAGCGGCGGAAAGGAAGTGATACCTCTACAGATGTAATTGTACATTAATTTTTACCATTATTTTAAATATAAAATACATTCGCCGCACATGCAATTTTTACAAGGAGCCGGTTCTCAAGTAAACTGTAGTACCGTGGACCAAGTGATGGATCCACGAAGGGGGGAGGGGAAGTTAAACGATACACTCCCTTCTCCCCAAATTCAACAATGCGATAAGGCAATAAATAAATATGTTCCCAACATATTACAATGGAAATATATTTCGAAATTTATTTAAATTAACATGATGTTTTTACTTACTACCAACATAGACATCTTTGATTGAAAAATATTTTAAACATTATTTTAAAGCATGGTTTTATAAATAAGGAAACCGCAGCGTACTATTTCCTGTGAAGAGCACTGACCGCGCACTCTACTTTCAACTTGGCCGTGGAAGGGGGTGGGGTCTGGAGGGGTAGGTTTCGCCGACCCTCCGGCGACGACGAACAAAGGGACCCGAGCAGGTAGAACGCCGCGACCGGCGGCAAGTGAGAAGGCTCCCATTTAAAGCTGTGTTCTGCTAGCGGTGGCGCGCGGCCCCTCGTGCGCTTCTGGTGGCCGGAGTTCGGCGTCTGCTGCCGCAGCAGCCGCCACCCGCTGCACGTGGGAAGGCCTCCATTCAAACCAATGCTCTGCTACGCGGCCCGCTGCTGCGTGGCGCGCCACCCGCTTCACGTGTGAAGGGGCCCTTAAGCCATTCAAAAGGATCGCAAGCTTTCCTTTCCCTCAGACAGCAATCCCTCGGGCAGCCACTCCCCCGCTTCGACAAGAGCCTCGAGACAAGGCCAAAGCGGCCGGGGGATTGGGCGCGGCCTGGCGTGCCGGAGCGACTGAGGTATGACAGAGAAATTGGAAAGCCGGACGACGACGGCGGCGGCGGGTGGGTGGGCGAATGTCTGAGGAAGAGGCGCGGCGTGGAAGGGAAGGGAGGGGAGGGCAAGGTCCGTGGCCCGTGTGAACGGGTGGGGAAGGGCGTGGCGGGGGAGGGGCCGGCGCACCGCGTTGACGCCCTCAGCGCGATCAATCTTGCGCCGTCCTGATGGATGCCCGGCCCTCGAGCGTATCCATCACGCCGCTCCGGGCACCGGCCGCCCCCATTTCCTCCCCCCCCCGAGTGACTCGGAGCCGCTCCGCCCTTGAGGGGCCGCGTTCAGCTGGCTTCTTGCAGCGAACTCATTGACACAGAGAGCGGGCGGGCGCTCCGTCGACACGACCGAAGCACGACGGCAAATGGGCAAATGTTACAACACAACACCCGCTTCGGCCTGTGACGGTGAATTATAATAATCATAATTACATCAGAATATTATACACAATATTTATACCATTATAATAATATTGATAATATCAGAATTCAAGTGGCAGGCTGCTCTGATCGGTAGTTTTGCGAGATTTCTCCGATCAACTCCAGGCGAATACTATTCTAACAAACAGATCACATACTGCGCGCAATATTTCTTTCTTCTTCCTTCTACTATTCTCACCCTTTACACATACTTACACTTACATGCTATACACTTTCTCACTTGTCGGGGCACTAGACGGAAACTTAAGAGTTGGGGCACTAGACGAGAACAAGGGTTGTCCCAGCTGGGGCAGTGCCCCGCTGGTGGGAGATACCTGGTTGGGGAAAAGCCTGGAAGTCGACGGGTAATACGGCTTCAGATCGCACTATCCAGCCGGAGAAGATCACCGACACCTCCAGCGATAAAACATACACTACACTCACGGGATTATTGACCTTGGCCATTGCTGTGTCCGGAAGCGTGAATCAATGAAGTCATAATCACGGTGTCTGAAAGGTAGGCTAACACACCAAATTCATCGTCTGCACTAAAGATTGATTTCTTTTTCTGGGAACGTCACAACTACAGTTATTAGACCCGCAAGTCTAATGGATGTTGTATAAGTGTTCTTCCCTAGCTACTGTATCACGTCGGCATCCACAAGTATCCCCCTCCAAGAATTTCTGTAACCGGGGCGCAGCTGCAGTCGAGACATGCTCTATGTTTGCGCCTCCCCTCACGACATCTCTGATAGTCAGGGGCAACGCATGGCATTTTTGAATAGCCCTCGCCACTTTTGACCCGTGTTACGGTTAATTTTTTGAAGCGAGAGGGCGACAGGCGGTGTCGCAATATCTTACAGTGTAACCTTTTTAACGCTCAAACCATTCTCATTTTCATGATTTCTTTCATAATTTGTCAATAAATATCCTAGCCTCAATGAAGCAATATTAAAATTTAAATTGCTTTAGGTATCTTTGGTTTGGTCGCATAGATAATAAATGTGAAATGATTTTTTTAAATATTCGCTCCAAAATTACATGAATATATTTTAATTGAATATCAAATGGGCCAAGATCAATAATACAAGGCTCGCAATTTCCTGTCTATAATAGTAGGTTACTATTTCATTTCTACACAATTGAGTGGTAATTACAGTAAATATTCATGAATTCAGAACGTGGAAACTCAGAAATCAGTTGAATAGAGTATACGAATCAACAATGTCTCATGCATTTGACATGCATCGCGTTGATTCTTTAACAAACATTTGGTTGAATAATTTCGAAAATTACAATCCAGGATTATGTATTTAAAGCAATCATATTTTAAGAAACTCGACACCGGTTTTTTGTGTGTGTAAGCTTGCTTTCCGGCTGAGCTGAGTAGATTAGTTCCCAAGGAGCGCGCGAGCCGCGTCGCCTCAAACCACGCGTTTGGCCGCCTCGCCCCATACATTACCCGGGGAATCCAATTAACGGCGCCGTCAGCGCCCGCGCCCGCGACGGAAGGGCAAAAATACCCGCGGCGCCTCGTGCGGCGTTACCAACAACGACCACGCCCACGCCCACGCAAACGCCCACGTGCTTGCCGCTTTCAGCTGCGGCCTCGGTTCACTGATTGATTGATTTGTGATTCCAGACACATCAACTAAGGTCACACGTCCTCTACGTATAGTGCATGTTTTCATCGCGGGTGGTCCTGGTTTTAGTGGCGGTGATCATCCCCCGCTGGACGGCGAGATCCTGCGCGAAGCTACACGTCGGCAGGCGAGGATTATCCCCAACCAGGTGTCCCCCACCAGCGTGGCACCGCCCCAGTCGGGACAAGTTCTAAACTTTGGACTGGTATTGTAGTATATTTTATGTAATATGTTTGCCCAGCACTAGGAGTAGTTATTTCATAAGACAACTATGCAGTTGCTACATTTAGAGTGCTGTATTATGATTACGTGTGGAGTCAGCAAGATATGACTTGCTTGAAATCCACGTGTTGTTAGGTCTAGGGCCAGAGTCAGGTCCAGGCCCAGAGCAAGGGCAAGGGCTACGACTAGGTATATGACTAGGACAATGTCCAGGACAATGGCGAGTGCCAGAGCGACGGCGAGGTCGAGGTCGAGGTCGAGGTCGAGTGCGAGAGCGAGGGCGAGTGAGAGAGAGTGCGAGTGCGAGTGCGAGAGCAAGAGCGAGGGCGAGATCGAGGGCGAGGGCGAGGGCGAAGGCGAGGGCGAGGGCGAGGGCAAGGGCGAGGGCGAGGGCGAGGGCGAGGGCGAGGGCGAGGGTGAGGGCGAGGGCGAGGGCGAGGGCGAGGGCGAGGGCGAGGGCGGGGGCGGGGGCGGGGGCGAGGGCGAGGGCGAGGGCGAGGGCGAGGGCGAGGGCGAGGGAACGCCGACTACACGTTCGTGCAGAGCAACTGCTGCCCGGTGCCCGTGCAGAGCATTCCGACGCTGGCGATTGCGCGCGCGCGCCATTTTACGGAATGCTGTGCAGATGCAAATACGAAAATGGAAAACGAGAATTCCGCCAAAATGTTGGTATTAATGCAGCAGCAACGATCGCATTTTCCCGATGGAACTATGGCAGTTACGCGTGGAATGGGATGGCAATCAGATGGGGATTATTACGCGCCGTTGTGAGCGCTCTGTGCGTTCGACCATTGCAGGCGGAGGGAAGCGCATAGAAAGTGCCGGGGTGGGACCCCTTCATGCATTCACTATTCTCATAAGCAATTTCTCAATATTTCAAGTTCATTAAAAATGAATGTTTTTATAATAAAGCAACACGAAATAATTCCCATTCGAACTCGCGTTATCAGAAGTATGAAGCTAAATTCCTGCATTACTTATCATAAGCTAAAATACCAAATGTATTGGAATATGGCAAAATCCTCAAATTCTACATTCAAAAGTCTGTCTGGAATGAAAATAAATGTCACAGAAAAGCGAACAAGATTTGTTTTCTCCCCAAAACGAACTTCGGTTGGAATCTACCGTTATTATTCTGAGCGTCTCAATTGATACATTTCATTTCATGATATGAGTATGTTTATTCACATGACAGAAAAACAAGAATTGCTTCACATAAATAAGATTACAAGCCATTTATTGAACTTTAGGGTATTATTATACAGGAAAGATTATATTTTTACAGAAATCACCAAATGCACGTTGAAAAAATTAATTCAAAGTGAAATATTCAGAATAAAATACCAACGATTTGCAAAGCAAGTTTTTTTTCCACTCTCATTAATTTTGAATTTTCATTTCCCAACATATAATTATTTGTGAACAACATCAACCTAAGTCTGCTTTCCGAACGCATTTTTGAGATTAGAAAAACCAAACAGTCAGTACATTGCCTCACTATAACAGCAAACTCGGCTGTGATTTGTTTCGTTCTAACGAAAATTTATTTTACGTACTTGCATCCCCACATGGCCTTTCTCCAGTTCGCGGCACCCGTCCACAAATCACGGAGAAGCTTACGTCAGCCGGCCTCTCGGGTGACGCCATAAGAAGCCTCCTCTCCCCCGGCGCACGCGAGTAGCTCGCGGGGAAATTAAGTCGTCAGGCGCGGTCATCGCCCCCGCCTCGGCGTCCGGATGCATCTCGCGGCAGCGCAGCGGCGACGGAGGCGGAGATGGGGTAGGTGGACGTGCATGAGAGCGTGGAGGCGAAGGTGTCGCTTCGGGCAGGGGCGGGGACGGAGCCGGGAGCATGAGCGAGGACGAGGACAGAAGAGAGGGTGAGGGTGGGGATGAGATAGGACGGAGAGAGACAGTGGTGAAAGAGGAGGTGAAGGTGAAGGTAGAGGTGGAGGTGGTGGATATGATGGAGATGAAGGTCGAGGAGGCGGAAGGGTAGGTGGAAGCTGAGTTGGAGGTGTAGGTCGAAGCGGAGGCGGAGTATTTGAGGCTGAGTCGGACGTTGAGGTCTAGGCGGAGGCGGAGTCGGACGTTGAGGCAACGGCGGAGGGGGAAACGGCGATGGAGGTGGAGGTGAAGGAGGCGACGCTGAAGGGGAAGGCAAGGGCAGTCCCACTAGACAAAGCACACACCAACAACAACGTGTTTTGGGTAATCAACATTCATTTACATGTGTATAAATCCTGCAGGAAATTTCCGTCCAAAGTAGTGTGCGATAATAGGAGTAATACTTTGCGAACTAGCTACCTTTTTGTGATTCTAAAAAGAAAAGTGCATGAAATTAATGATGCCCCCTCTCTTCAAAACGTCTACTACGTTTTCTTAAAATAGGGTGAACCAAGATCTTCTGGATAGATATTATAAAATCAAACACAGAATTCCCTTAATATTGTTTTTTTTCTTATTTGCTCTCATATTAATATTCTTTAACAAATCGAAGATCAGTTAAGATTATTAATCTTCTAAATAGGGAGAACCTTATCAATTATTAACTGAATAAGATATTTTATTGATCATTACTACACGGAATGTGATAACTGAATACAAGTGTTCCTACACACTTACAGCATAGGGCATCATCAGATAAGGGTATGTGATGACTGATGAGAAAAGGTTTAATAAAATTGGCTGAGGCAACTCACTCAACTAACTCTCAGAACTAACTGGGCAACCGTTCACTCGGAACTCAACTCTCAACTAACTTCACTCGCAAACTACGCACAATTAAAACTTGTATGTTAAGTATTAATAAATGTTATCGTTAAGCCAAGAACTACATACACTTCTTACATATAAAGTACATCAATAAGGACATTTGCAGAGCCAGGAAGATACGCTTTTGATATGCCTCATTTTATTCACATTTTCAAACGTAATAATAGAGCTAGTTGCAATACTAATTACAGCAAGAGCGTATAAGATAATAGCGTATGCATTTTTTTATTTTTTTTTAAGCGCAGCGCGAAAGACTGATAAAGTTTTGTAATCCACAAAACCGCCAAATGACTGCCGAAATGAGACAAAATAATCAAATATTTTACTTAAGCAAAATGTTACTTGATATTTAACGTTGTTCAATTTATTTTGACAGAAGGAATGAAAAAAAAAGATTATATATGCGAAGAATGTAGCGTGAATGTAAGGGTTGCAATGCATGTAAACACAAACCAATCCAGATCATAGAAGAACATGTTCAGTTGAGAAACCTCCTGCACGGTCTTCAAAATTCTTTGAATACTCCATCAGTGTATAATATGATCGAAATAAAATGTAGAAGATGATACATGTGCGCTGAAAAACTGGAAGTTAAGCGTGATTGCTTCTGAAAAGCTTTGCAAACAGTTTAAAGGTTTTCTGAAAACAGCTACTCTTTTCGAAAAACAAAAAGGTCGCAACTCGCTGTGCCCTAACCGAGTCGCTAAGTTGAACACATCACCAAAGAAACACTGCATTCAGACTTAAATCTAGCGCTGCGATACAATCCTCTGGGAGAGGAAAGTAAGTGACAAGAACTACATGTAACTGATTCTGAATTACATATCCGCTTGTTTTATCAGCTGAGTTCAAGACATCAAGTGGTGTACTGGAGATCCTCGTGTTTTTTCTCATCGTCTCTGGTAGTTGTCAGACGAGTTCTACGCTGAGCATTGCAGCAATGACAATCACGAGAGCAGTACCGCGTGATGTTTATAATTAAAAACGGCGGCGAACGCTTTAAAGTGGATGAAATAACGCAACTGTTTAAATAAAGCCACAGAAAAGCATGCTCGCACTTTTATACACGCATCAAATGCTTTCATTTTTACGGCATCTCCAAACAAGAAATTATCAATGGCAACTAAAGGAGATACTGTATAATAACCAGTAGGTTAATGATAAAATATACGTATAAAACTCGATTTATGTTTGTATGTTGCAGCGTAACTCTCAAACACGTAAAGCAATTTCAACTAAATTGGACAGGAATACTTCAGAAAGGCTTAGAAAGTACGTAAGGGTGTTTGCAGTTCAAAATATAACCTTAAATTTTGTTGTTGTTTTTCCGTTCGTTTTTATTTACAGCACATACAGTACATGTATGACACAGTGCACTTGTGTATGTAAGTATTGCACAGCAATGTAGAATGGGGGCGGAGTTGGTACGAGTCCGGAGGCGGCACGACTGGACGAGTGGGACGGGAACGGAAAGGAGCATGGCGGAGTGGTCGAGGAGAGGGGGCGGTAAGGGCCAAGGTTGGCAAGGAGATCGTGAGTCCTGCGAGGGGCTGGTTGGGACTGACTGGGATTGGGTCTGGGACTGGGACTGGGATTGGGACTGGGACTGGGAGGAACTGGGACTGGGAGGGACTGGGACTGGGAGGGACTGGGACTGGGAGGGACTGGGACTGGGAGGGACTGGGACTGGGAGGGACTGGGACTGGGAGGGACTGGGACTGGGACTGGGAGGGATGGGACTGGGAGGGACTGGGACTGGGAGGGACTGGGACTGGGAGAGAATGTTCATATTACAAAACTGCAACGGCACTCGCTCTCGACTCTTTCCATTCGTTGACAATTCAGCACCAACCACGTCCAACTCCTGACGAAGGCTATCCTTTTAGACACACACAGCCTCTAAAGCCAGGTAACTTTTAAGATTCCCCGAGGAGCGCGATTCCTGTTGGGAGAGGCAACAGGGGGCGGAGCGGCGCGAAGCATCGAACAGAGGCGCCGCCGCGCCGCGCCGCGCCGGAGGTCGCAAAGGTGGGCGGCGGGGGCGAGGGCGGGAGCGGGGGCGTGGTCCGGGCGGCGGCGACGGGGGGGGGGGCGGGGAGCAGCGCCAAGCGGTTGGCGAGTCGGCGCACGCTCGGCGCGGTGCGAAGGGCGCTGGCAGGCGCGCGGGCGGGCGGGGCTGCTCGACATGCATAGCTGCGCTCGCTCGCGTCCCGGTCCCCGCCCCCGCCCGCACTGCCGCTGTCGAAGCTCGACGCCGACGCTTCCTGCTCACGTAACGGCGCGTCTCTGCCCCGCCCCTCCCTGCCCTGCCCCGCCCCGCCCTGCCCCGCCCCGCCCCCCCCCCCCCCCGCGATGGTGCGATGAACACGTTACGGGAAGCGCGACGTGCCGCGCCCAACCTCCGACCGACGCGTGGGCGGGGTCGGGCGGGACACGGGACACACTCTGATTTCAGAGTCGTGATTTCAGGGACTATGAATGAATTGAGGGGTCAGGTTCAATGTCATCTCGGGCGAAATTAGGATCTCAAAGAGATTACACACATTTGCAACTGCCGTAATGATTATCAGATAATTTTAGGTTGGGAACTCTGGATGGACTCGAGGTTTTAAGTTTTACATACGGTTTTATTTAAGAGACGACGAAATTTCGGAGGATGGAAATTCATGGTCATCATAAACATATGTTGAAATTTTTAGAGATTTCGTCTTCAATAACAACAACGCTATAACCACTTGGTGAAGACGTAATTCCTTACACGCAATCTAAGACTTCGATTCCATATTCTTGTAAGTTGCTCGAAAGCCCTGTGGCACCAAGGCTAGCATACTTTTCAAAAGGAAACTTGATTTATTTTGTGCTACAGTATTACCTAAATAAAACCCAAGATACTTATTTCGGCTGAGTTTACCTCTCGAAGGCAAAAGAAATGGCAAACACAATCGGCGAAGTTCATATCGAATGCAATCGCAATGCCCTACGCGGGAGCGGCTTTAGCTACGAAACCCTCCTTCACAAAAACAGCCGACCGTAATACAATCTTGCCTGTTCGGGAAACACGGCGCCCTGGGCACGATTGCCAATATTTCAAACATCACACCGTGACCTACTTCAAGGCAAGCTTTTAGCTCTGAAAGAAGTCCATTAGTGCTCATGAAGATAGCATTTAAAGTTTTCAACGGAAACGCAGAGTTTTCCCGCAGCCCAACGGCCACCACGCAGCCGCGGAAGTCTACTTCCTCACCCGTCCTCGAGCGCTCCGGTGCGCGAGTAAGGCACCCGTTGCAGCGTTCCCCCCCGCCGACTGCGCGGCCCCCGCGCCCGCGAAAAGGTCTCCATGGCATCGGAACGCCACCACCCCCACCCCCACCCTCACCCTCACCCATGGCTAAGCCTCGACGAGGGAAAGCGGCTGCGAGGAGAAGACAACGACGCACGCGAGGGCGACGCCACTGAGCAAAAATTACAAACGAAACAAATGGAAAAGCGTGGAATACCGAAACTTTTCCTTCCTTTACTCAACAACCACACATATTTATGCACAGATAAATTTTAAAATTGAAGTGATTGTCTCTTGAAATACAGAGTACAAAACACAAATACCCATTTTTAAGACAATCTAAGGTAATTTATAAAATCCTCCTTAAGAATAGAATATTTCGCGTGAGGTTTACCCATTAGGTGTTCACATTTTCATATGAAATTAAAAATGACACACTTTTTTGAAGATTTTGATTACAATTTGTTTTAAACTATCAAAAACAGAATTAAAATCTTTAAAGTTAAGGTTTTGTGAAATAAGTAAGTAATAAGTACAATATATAAATTACGAATGTAGATGGAAGAGAAATTACCAAAACATCTTTAGAAAATCTTATTGTAAAAATACATGAAAATGTTGATGATTGTCTGTAAAAATGACTGTAAGGAAATTTGGTTTTATTGTGTAATCATACTTTTAAAAGAACATGACCTTATTTAAAGATTTAAAATAGAGGGATAGATTGCACGGAGAAAGATGTATTAAAGTTAAATATTTTAGATATTAAGACAGAATTATAATATTTGAACCATTGTAATTTTCGAAATTTCGGAAGTTGAAATGAAAATCAGAACCATACTTTAGTTACAAATTAGTTCCTCTATTTTAGAGAAGAAAATGTAGCTACTATTTTAATTTAAAAAAATGAAAATATCGTTGGGTCTTCTTCTAAGAACCCCCAATTATGATAGTGCGATGTGATGACAGGGTGATTGATGTTCGTAACGGTCTAGAAAATGATGGTAAGTTGTCACAAAGTGTGTCACAATTTTACATGAATCAACAGGAATTTGAACCTCTTACCCCAAATAGAAAAAGGTAGCATGGTGAGATCTAAGGGTTTAATTAAATGGAGTCATAGTACTTAGCGCAGCAGCAATGTATGCATACGACAGGCGGCTGCGAGGGGTCACTGAAGAACAAGGTCAATTCCTTGACGGACTTCGGAACAACTTGATCAGCTTAACGTGACTTAGCTTCCAAAAGCCCGTATCTGATTTACGTGAAAGGGGAAGGACATTGGAGGATTGATCGCCTTCAAAGTCAATGTAGCGTAGCATTAAAATTACGATTTCTCCTTTCTTTCTTCCTGTGCCTCTCCCTCGCATGTCTACCTACGCCATGAAGCCCGGTGGCACCTATCAGGCGCTAGCGTTCGAGGCGAAGAAACAAAAGACGCGCAGCCGGCGCGAAGGGAAGGACCAAGTATAAAAGTCGGGGACCAGGGACGGAAGGAGTCGAGACGCGGAAAGCGTCTTACGCGGGGACCAGGAAGGAACGAGTGACGTGGAAAGAGCGAGAGCCCCCGAGAGAAAAAAGCGAGAGAGAGAGAGAAAAAAGCCAGAGAGAGAGAGAAAAAAGCCAGAGAGAGAGAGAAAAAAAGCCAGAGAGAGAGAGAAAAAAGCCAGAGAGAGAGAGAAAAGAGCGAGAGAGAGAGAAAAGAGCGAGAGAGAGAGAAAAGAGCGAGAGAGAGAGAAAAGAGCGAGAGAGAGAGAAAAGAGCGAGAGAGAGAGAGAAAAGAGCGAGAGAGAGAGAAAAGAGCGAGAGAGAGAGAGGAAAAGAGCGAGAGAGAGAGAAAAGAGCGAGAGAGAGAGAGAAAGAGCGAGAGAGAGAGAGAAAAGAGCGAGAGAGAGAGAAAAGAGCGAGAGAGAGAGAAAAGAGCGAGAGAGAGAGAAAAGAGCGAGAGAGAGAGAGAAAAGAGCGAGAGAGAGAAAAGAGCGAGCGAGCGAGCGAGCGAGAGAGAGAGAGAGAGAGAGAGAAAAGAGCGATAGGGAGAGGAAGGGGAAAGGGAAGAGGGAGGAAGATGAAGGGAAAGAAGATGAAGGGAAAGAAGATGAAGGGAAAGATGAAGAGGGATGGAAGAAGAGGTAGGAGGAGAAGGAAGATGAGAGGAATGGAAGAAGAGTAAGGAGGAGAAGGAAGATGAGAGGAATGGAAGAAGAGTAAGGAGGAGAAGGAAGATGAGAGGAATGGAAGAAGAGTAAGGAGGAGAAGGAAGATGAGAGGAATGGAAGAAGAGGAAGGAGGACGATGAAGAGGAAAGATAAGAGGATAAGGAAAGAGGAAGAGGAAGGGTAAAGATGAAGAGTGAAAGGAAGAAGAAAGAGGACAAGGTAAGAAGGAAGAGTCAAGAATGAAAAAGGAAAAGACGAGAGTTACGAGGGGCAAGAGCGCGCGGGGAGGCGACGGCAGTGCGCTCATCCCCTCGGAGACTCGGCGCCGCGCCGCCCCGTGGGCGCGCCAGCGCAATTCCACTCGCCGGAGCGTGAACGCGCCTTCCCTGCGGGCGGAGTGGAGCGGAGCGAAGCAGAGGGTCAAGGACGGAGAGGGCGCAGACGCCCGCCGCCGGAAGCAGTGGAACAGGCGCTCCGAGTGGCACGAACAGATACACAGGACGGCAATAGGACCGACGAGAAGGGAAATGGACTGAGCCTTAGGGCGCGACGCAGGACCCGGGGGCTGGATGCACAGCACGGACAATCAAGCTTGCCAAGACCATGATTGCGATCCTCCCGTATATCTAAGCCACTATCTCCCGTCTTGCAAGATTACTGACACTAGAAACGCAAAGTCACGTGCGTTTAAGGCAAGTGAGTTCCATTTTTTCTTCTTGGCCTCGTGTTCGGTGATGCAATGGTTACAGTTACGAATTCTGAATATAAATAAAAATATTTAGGCACCGTACCTTTTTCCGATACAAAAACGTGTGCCAAACTGACATTTTAAAACAGTTGGGAAAAGAATGAAGGCGTCAAGCTGTGAACAAACGAGACCGCGTTATAAAAGATACAATACATGCATTTTGAAGTCGACTCCTTCAATGCCCTTTATCTACATTCAGTTCAACCAAACCAACATTTTTGGACTTTTTGATAAACTCCATACAAAGAGAATTGGTACGACACACACAAATTTCCGCGAAGTGGAAATGCGCTTTCACCGAAAACTACAAATAAATGTAACAGTTTACGAATGAGCTACAAACTGAATGCAGGAGTAAATGAGAATTTTATCAAAAGAACCTTTAGCGCACTGTTTCGTAATATATACGAAATTAGCAGTTCGTTCACTCAAACGTTTCTGAAAGCCAAACATAGACTATAAAATTAGCCTCTCTCTTAATTTCTCGAAAGCGGCAGATAGAGAAAGTCGCAGTAGTGAAATAACAAAATATTGATAGTTTAGTAACAATTCTGAGAAGAGAAATAAAGTTTCCAACGTTCTGTAAAATGCAGTCCGTATAAAGCAAACAAAACAGCTTTCTCTCCGAATCTACCAGCGGGGACAGTTAATAATATTGTAATGAGAAACTTCGTGGGTTGCCCAAAGAGGGTGGATTTTGCTTAATACTTACAATATGATCATGATTAAATATGGTGCCGTCACAGTACAGTTCACAATTATGCCATTTCAACATTATAGGGTGTGCTACCAATTGAATGACATAGTAAAAGCCATTATGCACAAATATTATTATACAAACCAGTATTTTTAGAAGAGAAAATAGGAAGATAATAGGAATAAGGTATGATCAATTGAATATTGTACTAAGATACGAATGTTTGAGAATGCACAGAATAATCCACAAATCTCCGCTGGCTCCCTTCCTCAAAAGGAATGCCCGACAACACTTTCAATCGACGCTAAGTGAAAATAGCACGCTGGGCTTTACCGACATTCAATTCTAGATGCACTGTGGCAGCCTTCACACTTCGTGTCGTTCATTTCCCTTCATGTTGAAGTGTCACGGGAATAAGAAGGTTTATTTACCTTAAGCGTCGAAGGGGGAGGGGGGGGGAGAACATTTTCGCATGAGCGCAGCGACGCAAGCAGTTAAAGACACCGCACAGTTTTAGGCTGTCGCTCTCGCAGCACGCCGTCACGGCGGTCGTTTCAATTCACCGAACAGCGAACCGCATTTAGCGATGTTTCGGGCATGTAACGCTCCAACTCGGCGCCTCTGTCCCTCGGCGTGCTCTCTCTCTCTCCTCTCTCTCTCTCTCTCTCTCTCTCTCTCTCTCTCTCTCTCTCTCTCTCCCTCTCTCTCCCTCTCTCTCCCTCTCTCTCTCTCTCATTCCGGGCGTTCGCCCTCGAGGGACGCGCTGGCAGCAGTGAGGACGTGGCGCGACGGGGAGGGGACGAGGCTGGTGCCCGACACGATGAGGTCGCGCGGTGAGGGGTGGGGAGGGGGAGGGGGAGGGGAGAGGAGGGGAGGGCGCTATGCGAGATGTTTGCGTGCACCTCGCGGCTGCAATTTAATATCGGCTACCGGAGGCGCCTCGGGAGCTGAAGCGCGACGGCGAGCGGTGGGGGAGAAGCGGGAGGGGCGGAGCAGGAGCGCGCAGGAGGAGGGTGAAGCGGAGAGGAGAGCGGCGCAGGGAAATGGGTCGGGGCAGGGTTGAGTTGAGGACGGCGCTGGGAGGGGCGTGGCGGGCGAGGAGGCAGGCGCGGGGAATTATAACCGAGCCGTCAGCCGCTACGCGCGACTGCCGCGCGGGACAGCGACCCGCGTCTCGCTCCTGACCGCGCGATCGATAGCACCGCTGACGTGGGTTCGACGCCCCCGCGTGCCCCCGGGTCGCCTGCATCTGCTCATTCACGAGACACGCCCCTTTCCCCCTCCCCCTTCGCTTCCCGAGCCCGTTGCTACCTGCTGTTACGTGCTTTCTCACAATTCTCGTTCTGCCACTCCGATTCGTCTCCACCTAAATCTTCGCCTTCGTCCAGCGTCTTACACGACCTGCTCTCTCACCCTCGGCACTGCACCGCCTCTCGCCTAAAGCCTCACCTCCCCCCCCCCCCACTCGCGCTAACTCGTCCTCGCGCCCTTCCCACGCCCGCGCCGTGCTGCGCCGCGCCGCGCCAGCTGAGTTAATTACAACCTTCAGACACAGACGCTCCAGCGAGCGGTCGCACTCTGCAAATGAACGCGCCCGCCCCCTTCCCTCGTCTTCCTTCTGTCGCCGGCCCCGACGCCGACGCCGGCGCCGACCCAGAAGCCTAACGAGCGAGCGCCAGATCAGAGGCATCGGCCCCGGGGAACTCGCGCCCGCTCCTCGCCCTGGCGCGGCTCCTTCTCGACCGCGGAAAATCTCACCAACCGTCATTTACACACCTAACATGTAATGTAGGTTTTGATCGCGCCGCCCATACGGTTGCCAGCGCGCCGTACTCCTGTTTGAACATTGTAACCACTAAGGTCACGAGCTGGACGGAGAGGGGGACATTGTTATCCAATCGGAAGTTCTAATTTCAATCAGGTCGTTACGAAGCTCCCTGTCAGAATACAGTGCTCCCTCTCTCCGCCCCTCCTCTTCGTACTTTATGTGCAACACATTTCCGTTTGTTAATTCATTAGTTGCATTTTCAAGTAACGTGAAATATCAGTTATCATTAGTCCCGAACGTCTGGTAATTGTGTAAATGTGATAATTATGCAATATTGGTAATAATGCGGGACCTTGCGGTCTGAGCATCGCCAGAAATAAAGATATTATTATTATTATTATTATTATTATTATTATTATTATTATTATTATTATTATTGATACCGTATTGTATTTAACATGATATTCTACTAAACTCGATGTGTTTACTCTTTGAAGCACTTGCTTCGAAACCGTATCAAGAGATTCCTCGTTTATTTTCCGAACCACTCCGGCCACACGCGCCGGGTGCCAGTACGGGTGCCTACCGACTCCAACCGGCGCCATCTAGTGCGGCGCGGCGCGGCGGAGCGCATGTGCGTGCGATCGCGTTCCTTTCATCTCTCCTGCGCGACGCGACGAGCACGCGATCCCTAACACACGACACCTAGAAGTCTGGCGGCGCCGCGACGAGCCGCGTGGAGCAAACGGCAGCAAGGTATTTTCCGAGCGCCACGCCCCCCGACTACCTCAAAGGCATCAGGGCAGGAAGGAAAGGGAGCCGAGGCGGAGAAAGGCGAAGGCGGAGAGAAAAGAGGAGAGGAACAGACGGAGAATCAAGTCGACGATGATAGTGATGATGTCGATAAGGAGGAGAGGTGAGAGAGAGGAGAGGTGAGAGAGAGGAGAGGTGAGAGAGAGGAGAGGTGAGAGAGAGGGAGAGGTGAGAGAGAGGAGAGGTGAGAGAGAGGAGAGAGAGGAGAGGTGAGAGAGAGGAGAGGTGAGAGAGAGGAGAGAGAGGAGAGGTG